>JAHDVF020000721.1:1200000-1537883 GCA_022606425.2 Lepidostoma basale | reverse complement strand
TAGATTTCAATTCAGTTAATACTATTAATGACGACCATCGTGGCAGAGTGGCAAAAGCCATACCTGACACATCTAAGGTCCCGGATTCGATTGCCAGAGATAGCAGTGTGATTGTGTCACTTTGTCTTTGGTATTATAGAATTCACGTAACAATAAAATGGCGATAGATTAGCTACATATCACTCGTCATGAGAATCAATAGCTAAAGAGTTTTATACAGTAATTGGGTTCAAATAACCTGTTGTAAACAAATGTGGAAAGCAACTAGAAACTACCACATTGAAAAGGTCCAAGTGGCATCCTAAGAACCAGCAATAATGTTGATAAAATTTGCTGCAAACAAATCATTAGGATTGAAATTCAAAAGAAAAATACAATTAATATGTAAAACTCGAAATATTGTACATTAGAACTACTCGTAAATTAATACATAAATAATATTTACTGACATATAACTACTGCTGTGCTAAAGTAAAATTGTTAAATAATACAATTCCTACACATTGTTTTAATAATAAAAAATCTACACACATATTCCACGTATTTTTAAAAAAATGTTAACATTTAAACGCTGACTGAGAAAACTCAAACCCGTAAAAGCTTTTACTTTGATAATGCTTTAACAGGAATATACCAGCATTAGCCGAGCTTTTTTACGAAAACCGTACAACTTAACTTTCCCTTGTATTATAAGCGTATTAAATTTCAAATAAAATTTGTACTCTTTTCTTGTTTTCGATTTCTGTATTTGTGTATTTCTTACGTGGTTATGTAGTAAGATAGTAACGTTATCGTACAAAGATTTCGATACTAAAATAAATAGTTCAGATTTCATGATAGAGATTATTTGTGGAAAACCGTATTGAAAATTAAATATACGCATTGTTTTACATATAATATTTTTAAAAAAATGTAACAAGTTAAACTAGGAGGATTACTAACCATCACGCCGTCTCCCTCGTGTCATGTGACCAAAATTATGAAAGGATCGCTGCTATGGTTCGGACATATGGAACGCATGATTGGGGAAAGAATGGTTAAGAAAGTGTACGTTAATGATGTTAATACAGTACGGAGTCGAGGCAGATCGAGGAAAACATGGCATGACCAAATTAATAACATTATAAAGGTTGGTCATGTTAGAAGTCGGAGGAATTGCGTGTATGACTCGTTGTATGGATAGGTGGAGGAAGCTAGAGAGGTTTGCCAGGATAGAGTAGTGTGGCGGTCTATTCTCTCCGCCTACCCCTGCGGAGAAATGGCGTGATGGTTTGTTTATTTGTTTGTAAAAACAGACTTAAGTCTGTTTTTACATACATTTTCGCCTAAATCGTATTTTCATACTACATGCTTTTATAACAACACAATTATAAGAAGGTAATGCGGTAACGAATGAAAGTGTCATAAATAAAGAGGGTTTGGACACATGGAAACAATGAAATAAGAAACAATTATAATGGAAATAGATAAAAACGTTGTAAACGGAACAAGAAATAGAGGACGATCGAGTCAAATATTACGTGTCGGCTACGTATAGACGTGCGCTCATGAAATATACGTGTGCAACGATGTATGAAACATGTTGAGGAAACGTGAGACGTATGTCAAGAAAGAACGATGTGGCCATGCATTATTTCTGCATAACACGTCGTGATTGTTAATTAGTTAGTTGTTTTATATATTTTTTTAAATTATGTATGAGACCAGAGAACGTCAGCGTATATTTCAGACCTCTGCGTGACACGCACGCCAACGATATGCCAACGTTCACTCCGATCAGTAGAAACAAATGCGAACAACTTTGCGTTAGTTTTTAGTATGAGCAACGTTTTGGTTGTCGTCACGGTTATCGAGGATTCTCTGGAGTCTCGTGGATCACGATCTTATGAATCCTCGCTGCATCCATCCTCTCGATGTGGTGAGAGAGGGCGAGCAACCCGCAAAATCTGCAAAGTGGGTAGACAACGCAGAAGATACTAGAATGCGTACGTGCAGATGATGGATCCCTCCAGAATCCCACACGTTATGATGCATCAGGTTCATGTTGGCTACCGTCCACCTGGAAGACCGCCATAGAGATAGGGAATAACTTGGAGTCAACTTCCCAAGAGAGGCCAACCTAACTACAGGAACAGACCAAAGGGCTAAAAGGAGAGGAAGAAGAAGAAGATAATAATGAAAATAATTTGAAATATTTCCCTATAATATATAATATTCTTCTTTCGGTGCCATGTCAGGTCCCCCCAACTTTGGCGATCACTACAGCAAAGGCATCTCTATCCTGCGCCACTTGGAACAGGTTCTGAACTCTTGTTATTCTCCCCATGAGGGGGTATTTTTCTCCCCTTAGCAAATGACCCAAATATGAGACCTTTCAAATTTTCACACTTTATAACAGCTCTCTGTTGGCTCTGGCTCTCTGCAGTACGTCTGCATTACTGACCCTATCGGTCCACAGTATACGGAGCATTCTGCGGTATATCCACATCTCGAACGCTTCCAACCGGTTCATTACAATCACTTTCAGAGTCCAGGTTTTGCAGTCATATAGTAGAACAGACGATATATAACATTTAATCACTTGTCGAAGTTTCAAGTTAAGATTATCGTTGCAAAAAAAATGTTCTCATTTTATTATATGCAGCTCGTGCAACTTCAATTCTTGATTTCATTTCAATGTCTGGGTCTAGCGCTGTAGTGATAATGCTGCCAAGGCTGCCATTGGTCGACCATTTCAACAGTCGCACCATTCAGTTGCAGAGTGGATGAAGAATATTTAAGTCGCCCAAATATCATCCATTTGGTAAGGATAACGTTGATTTTCAATATATAATAAGATAGTTAATTTCAATAAGGATATCTCATAATCAGTGAATTATCTATGAGCTAATTCATAATATTAATAAGTCAGTCAATACTGACATAAATTGTTACCATCGACAACCCTAAGCCCGTCGAGAACAATTTAGAAATGTCAGTTCCATGAATATTTATATGAAATAATTTAAGGGATGAATCCGTAATACTAGGGGCGAGAGACTATTCCTTTGCTCATGATTAACATAATTGAAACTTTCGATTGCTAAACTATAACTTAGTGAAACTCCGCCAACTGCTGAGTTCGAGACTGTTATAAAAATATGAGTGAAGAATTTACTATTTACTACGAGTATATATTTATTTGTATCTATAAATATGTACTTTGTAAATTGAAAATAACTTTTTTTGAATCTAACTAACTAACTAACTGACCATCACGCTGTCTCCCCGAAAGGGTAGGCAGAATGAATGGACTGTCACACTTTTACTGATGCGGCACTCCATCCTTCTGGTTTGCGAACCTCATCCAGTCCAACACCCACAAAATAAATCTCCACAAAATACACAACATGTTTCGGAGGATACCTCCATCTTCAGGTTTAAAAATATAATAAATACTAGACAAAGAAAGACTAATATAAAAAACACGTTCATAAGAAGGGCGGAATGGGGAATGTTGTTAAACATAAAGCGATCGCTAACCCAACCAATGACAAGGTCATAAGTCCTGTAAGCGCCTCGGCCACCACATTCTTATCCCAGAAAAACAATTTACATCTTCGTCTCAATTGAGATACAATTAGTCCGTATAAAAAAATAATTTATCGGCAATGGGTAAAATCCAGTTACGTATAATTTGTATACATTCAAAATGTTGTATAAAAAACACATTTAAATATAATAATTTAAATTTAAAAATTAACCTGGGCTATTTTTTAATTACTTATACTTATTATAAATAGCCTAGGTTAATTTTTAAATTTAAAATATTGTGTCGAATTTTAATTGGGTTTTTTTTATATTAGTCTTTCTTTGTTTAGTTTTTATTATATTTTTACACCTGAAGATGGAGGTACCTCCGATACATGTTGGGTTTTTTAATATTTTTAATATTTTTTGGATAAAACAGAGTAATATTTAATTTCCTAAATATTACGGAATTCCTCAATGCTAATGCCTTAGCGTTCAATAATTGGTACTGTGAGGTGTATGTGAATTTTTTCTCCAGTTTATTAGTTTCTTTTTATGCTAGATTTTCCCAAGAATGTTGCTATTCATCAAAAAAAAAATATTTTTAAACAATTTGAATTAAAATTAATTTCTTCTAAAATGTTTCAGTAAAGCTCTGTGGTTTATTTTGTTAGCTCTTTTAAATAATAAAAACCAGTAGCATAAATACATTAGACACAACGTGAAGCATCTTAAAGGAGAATACGTTGAATACTCTGGACTGACTTGGTAGTACCTATGAGGTCCTACAAAGGCTAAGCCTTTCCTATTAGACCGAAGCTTCTGATATTATTGCAATTTCCATATTCAATATTGATTCAATGGAATTCATTTGAATAGTGAGACTAATGCTTTCAGAAATGTCTTTCAAAGAGGATAGCTAGAGACACGGATATTCAAAATAGTACAAGTACTATCAAAATATCTCATCTCCGCTTTATTCTAAAACATAGGTTCACAATGGAGTTCTGGTCCCATCCCTAATGTATGGAAGCGAAGCATGGAACTGGCAGAAGAAGGATGAAATCAGAATGCGGTAGAGATGAGGTCCCTCTGTCAGATCGTTTACAAGCAGTTCAGGTCGCAGGGGGAATTCGTCATTTTTCACCCTTAAGTCTGGTGTTCCGCAAGGTTCAATGCTAGGACCGATATTATTTATTATGTTCACTAACATTGCCAAAATAATTTATTCGTTTGGCCTGCTGTGTCATTGCTATGCTGATGACCAGCAAATATATTTATTTTGTGACTCTCATAACATCGGCCATCTAAAATTCATAACTTTTAAGTGCATTGAAGCTATATTGAATTGGATGGCCTCAAAAAAATTATAATAAAACCCTTCCAAAACGGAATTACTCTAGACCGCCTCAATGAAGCTCCGATCATGCTCCGATATCAACATTCGGAATTGACATTATCCACAATAACTCCATAAAATTTTTTGAAGTCAATTTTGAAGCAGATCTCTCATTAAAAACACAAATAAGTAAGATAGTGAGCACTATTTTCTTTCACCTAAGGCAGCTCATAGCAATTAAATGAAATATTCCCACTGATGCATTAAAAACGCTTGTTAATACTTTCGTCGTGTCTCGACTCGACTATTGCAACGGCATTTATGCCAACATCCCCAAGAAACAAACAAATAAACTTCCATTAGCTTTCAATGCGACAGCACGATTTATAAAAGGTGTTCCAAAAAATTCGCATATTTCAAAACATCTAAAATAACTGGTTCAAGTGTCCTGAAAGAATCCAGTATAAACTATGCTGGACGGTTTTTAAAGCGCTTCACGGAATGGCACCAGCCTACTCGTATATATCTGAAATTTGTATTGCTGATAGCCTTAACTTGCGGCAATCAACTCCTCAGCAATAGGCAGAGTAGTTGAGCCAAAGCCCAACCCCCGGACAAATTTCGGAGATCGGGCTTTCGCAGTGGCAGGTCCGTTCGCCTGGAATATGCTTCCTGCACGCCTCAGATACATTAACAATCCGTCAGATTTTAAATCTCACCTAAAAACCCACCTTTTCAAAATATCGCATAAAATGTAAACAACGGTTATCTGATTGCTGGTGTTAGATGCAGCTCTCATGACTAAATAGATTGTCATAGCGCCCTTGAGGTGAGCTATTCAGGAAAACGGCGCTATACAAATTAGCCTAATTATTATTATTATCTTCTTCGACCAGAAGATCAGCCGAAACCGTTCGAAGCCATTAATCTAAGTGTATTAATTAAATATACATTTAAATAAAACATATTTTGTATTTTATTGTAATTATTTACAATGAACATCTACCATGAAATTTCATAAAACTTTTTTTCTCCGCTAATTTACGTTGTATCTTGTCTATGGCGTGCGTTACTTTTTCATTATTTTATCTTTGACAAAAAAACTAAATGTCACAAGAAGTTAAATTAAGTAAACACGGAAGTTATTGTGACACTGTGATTATATTTTTGTCCAAAAACAAATTATTAAGCTGTGTACTATGTATATTTATGATATAAAATCCAAAAATTGTTGGCAAACAATTCCGATCTCTAGTGACGGATATTCTTACGCAATCATTGTGAAACTTCAAGGTAATAAATACTCCTGATTGGCCGTATTACTGAACTATGAAGTATTTATGATGCACTCTAAAGTTGTAATTAAAGAAAAAAAAATCTGAGATACCTCTGCATGCGAATGAATGGGGTATATCCGAGGTTTACGCACCACAACGATCTATTGATGAACACAGAGTACCGCAGTCTCGAATAAAAAAGGAAAGGTACATTGATGATCTTAGGATTTAAAATACTCCGTAACCTCATTGATAGCCTATATCTCTTAGAGTGTTATGGCCTCAATGCACCGAACAGGTATGCTCGCGCTAGAAGACACGATCTGTTGTGCATACCGCATAGCAGGACAAACGTCTTGGCGTAGCATACAATGACCCGGGGTATGGTGCTCTTGAATGAGATATCAGTCGATGTGGACATTCTCCAAATGACCAATGCGTCCATTAAGGATCAAATAGGTACATACCACAATTGAGGGTATTATTTGCAAACCTGGCAAACTCCATCATTAGATGTTTTGAGTAAATCGCAAAAAACTGATACGCTAATAAAATGTACGATATTTATTTTTTTCATCTCTACCAGTTAGTATTTTAAAAGTAATCAGCCATGAAATAATCATCATCATGTTGATAATTAAAGTAAAATAATGAATTTCATTTTGGAGTTTGCCAGCTTTGCAACACTCAAGTGGAGGTTGCCATGTTTGCAACATATATATTTTAATAGCAAAATTCTTCAGAATGAAGCCGAATTTGAAACTGAATATCAATAAAAATTGTGTGCAAATGTATTATGAATAAGACCCAATTCATATCTCACTTTTGATTGTTGGTGGAGTTCGCCGGGTTTGCAAATAATACCCTCAATTGCTGATATATGTGTTTTATTTTAACATGTACCAATGTACCTATGTCTGTGTTATTTTTGAAAATGTAAAATGAATACAGAAATTGGGTTCTAAAGACCTGTTGTATACAATAAAAAAATAATAATAAATTAAAATAAATATAATTTTTTTACCAAACCAAATATTAAACTGGTTTATGTTATTCTATTCAGTTTGAGAAATGACCTAGGATTTCAATGACGAATAAAAATTAATTTTGTTTTACTCACATTTAGGTACATCCAGACTCAATATTGCACAAACCATTTTAAAATTTTAAAGAATCGCGAATTTAGCAGCCATTCACTTTGTATTATCTGCATATCTTATATAATATTTATATTTCTTTTGGGATATATTGCCAGATAGGTAGACGATAGATGGACCAGAAGGGTGGTGGAGTGGAGACCCCGCGAAGATAAAAGAAACAGAGGGAGACCCCCCACACGATGGTCCGATGATATTAGAAGAATTGCTGGCGATTGGATGCGAAAGACACAAGACAGGAGTACGTGGGGAAGTATGGGGGAGGCCTTTGTCCAGCAGTAGATGACAACGGCTGCTTAAGTAAGTAAGTACGAAAGTATTTATATTTCTATTGCATAATATATATATATACATATATATTTTTAAATAACAACAACAACCATCACGCCGTTTTTCCGCAGCCGTTGGTAGAGAGAATGGACCGCCACACTATTATATCCTGACACACCTCTCTAGCTTCCTCCATATTCGTACAACATAGTCATACACCCACCAACCATTAAAATTTGGTCATGCCATATTTTCCTCGGTCTACCTCGACTCCGTGCTCGTATACTTTTTTAACCATTCTTTCTTCACCCATGCGCTCCATATGTCCAAACCAACGCTACGATTTTTCATAATTTTGTTCATTATAACTTCTTTCGCTCTACATTCCTTTCTAATATCAGCATTTGAGATTTTGTCGTCCATCGTTCTACCACACATACATCTTAGGGACCTCATCTCTACCGCGTTTATTCTGCTCTTATCCTTCTTCTGCCAGTTCCATGTTTCGTTTACCTACATTAGGGTTGGGACCAGAACTCCATTGTAAACAGCCATTTTTGCTTTCATTGATAAATTCTTGTTTCCAATTGCTATTTTAAAAGCTCCATTCACTTTGTTACCCGCACCAACCCTTCTTTCAACGTCACTATCCGTTTGGCCATCCGCTATGAACATACTTAAATACACAAATTCCCTCACCTGTTCCAAGTTCTCTTCTTTCACACTTATATTACAAACTGTCATTTGCTCTTCCCTTTCAAAAACTCACAACTTTGACTTTCCGGCATTCATGATTAAATAGTTTGACTTGCATACCTCATACATTCTCGACACCAAGACTTGTAATTCGTCCGCACTATCCGCAACGAGAACGCCATCGTCCGCGTAAAGCAGACAATTTACAGACAAATCACTTATCTTAGCACCAGCATTTATACCTTTAAGTTCTTTCATACACTTATCCATATACAGATTGAACAACCATGGAGTCATCACGCAGCTAGTTGACAAACCAACGTAAATCTAAATCAATAAGATTCAAAATAGAACCAACAGTCCCTTAAACAAACCTTAAGTGTCCATAGCATATGAAGTCCATTTAAGAACGGATATTTATTAAATAAAAGACAGTTTTATCCCCTTTTGAATTTGTTTTTTTCGACATCTTTCGAAGGTTTTTTCACCTTCATCTTAGAAAGAACGATATAACATACATAATCTAACCATCACGCTGTTTCCCCAGAGGAGTAGGGAGAATGGATGGACCACCATATCGCTATCTCCTGACATACTTATTCCTCTATATTCCTATATCGTAACATGCATTTTCGTCGGTTTTTCCGGCGGCCACCTTTTAATAATTGTTGAATTTAGTCATGCCATGTTTTTCCTTTGCCGTTGTTAAGTACGTACTCTTTGCGTATTACGAAATGTGTTATCCATTGCTTTTAAGATTTATTGTCAAGTTAACCTTTTTTTTGGTTTCCTTGTCAATGGAAGCAATTTCTAATAGACAATACAAATAGGACACTATGGTATGCTTCACGGGAGGCGTATAACTATTTGTGCAATATTATTGTTGTATTTAAGGAATCCATGTCTAATTTTGATTTATGCTTTTAACGCTACATGGTAGTTAAGAGATATTTTTTGTACAGTCCGAAGACAATTGTTCCATTTGGCTTATATAGAGACACCCCTTCCACTTATAACCAGAGCCATTCAGAATTTCATACAGAGAGCAATATAATTTTTCTTATCTTACCATTAAAGTATTATAACGGTCGATGACGCATTTCTTTGTGTAAACTTATTATATTAATTTATTTTCTTCTTCTTCTTCTTTCTGTGTCCTGTCAGGTCTCCCCAACGTTGACTATCACCCTTGAGTAGGCCTCCCTGTCCTGGGCCGCCCGGAACAGCTCCTCCACGGTCCTCAGCCCTGTCCACTCTCGGATATTCTTCAGCCAGGAAACCTGCCTTCTCCCAACACCTCGTTGACCCTCAATCTTATCCTCCAAGATCAGATTTAACAGTGCGTACTTTTCGCCTCTCAGAACATGGCCCAAGTAGGACGGACACCTTACGGATTTTGATGTTGGTCAGCAACTCTCTGTCAACTCTGGCTCTATGGAGAACGTTTGTGTTGCTGACCATGTCAGTCCAGGAGATGCGTAACATCCTTCGGTGTATCCACATCTTAAAGGCCTCTAATCGGTCCATAATAATGACTCTAAGGGTCCATGACTCCACCCCTTATAACAGCACTGACCAAACATTCTGACCATTCTTTGTCGTAATTTTAAATTGATATTATCATCGCAGAAAATAGTTATCATCTTATTAAAGGCAGCACGAGCTGCTTCTATTCTGCATTTGATTTCAACATCTGGATCGAGGTTTTCTGTTAGGATACTGCCGAGATACTTGAATTTTGCAACTCTCTCCACATCAACTCCATTCTAAGCAAGACGCGCGTCTGGAAAAGTTTGTCGACTCATTTATAATAAACAATAAATAATAACTTAACAATAAATATTCCGTTGTTATTTCATATATGTTATAGTCCCAACCACAACGGGTCCGTTACACCGTCCTCGTTTTCTTCTTCCATTCACAAGTTGTAACCACTTTTTAAATAATATTCTCTCATCCATTCGTTCTATATATCCAAACCACCATACTGATTTTTTTTTTAATTTTACTTTAGATTCAATCATATGCCATACATTTCTTCCGTATTCCGTTGTTTGATATTCTATCATACATAGTTTTCCTGCACATTATTCTAAGTGATCTCATTACTACGGCATTTATCCTTCTACATTTTTACCTTCTTCTTCTTACTCCAAGCTTCACTTCCATACATAAGTGTTAGCATTAGAATGATATAAAGAGGATAGTTATCATTTAATTTAATAGTTAATCAAAAGATTTTTTAAGTTAATCAAATGATTTAACTGAAGTCTCTTGATGGTATTTCATAACCACTTCCACATTTGTCTTTATTTCGACAGCGACCGGTTTCGCCAGGCTCCCTGACATCGGCAGACTGGACCAGTCTGTCGATGCCAGCGAGCCTGGCGAAACCGGTCGCTGTCGAAATAAAGACAAATGTGAAAGTAGTTATAAAAAAATATCGTTTTATTTTATTATTATTTGTATCTCAATAGAGACGAAGATGCAAACTGGAAATTGAATATGGTTAATCAAGGTGTTTACAGGACTTATGACTTGTCATTGGTTGGGTTAGGTTAGGTTAGTTAGGTTTTAACCCAACCAATGACAGGTCATAAGTCCTGTAAACACCTTGATCAATCATATTCAATTTCCAGTTTGCATCTTCGTCTCTATTGAGATACAAGTAAAATTCATGAATTAATAACCCACCATGGGTGAAATCCAGGATTCGTATACAAGTATAAGTATACATTCACAAAAAATATAATTATTATTTATAATAAACTCGTTTTATATGTGTATTGTTATTATCACATCGTTCAATAATACCAAATTAGTATTCATGAAAAAATATGTATACCCATGGGAAATTATATTATAAAATTCTTTATTTCATAATTTTCATGTTTAAGTGATGTAAGAGACATTTTTAGATGAATTTTTTTTAGCGTTTTTGAGATAATCGAATGATTTTACTGAAATCTTTTGATGGAAGTTCATTTTCAATAATTTCGGCCGTTTCGGACACCGATGTTGGCATTATCAGGGGAACAAACAACGAAGATTCTATTAAACAGTCCAACGTTTTGGTCGAAACACTATGATACTTCAATATTATTAACTGTTGAATTTACAACCCTGTTATAAATATCACATTTTTGTATTATACACTTTTTAAGATAACGCGACAGCTGTTTCGCCATCCGATGTTGGGATCATCAAGTGTTGCCAACAACTGTTTCTGTTTTGAACTAGATTTGGTTTTAACAACTTATGATGCCAACTTTGGTTGGCGAAACAGCTGTCGCGTCAAACTCAAATAAATAAATTGTGATACTAATGTTTCAAAAATAAACATTAAATAATGTTTAAGTAGCATAGTTTGTTGTTTGTAACACCTGATGATGCTAACATTAGTTGGCGAAACAGCTGTAGCGACATTTTCACAAGGTGTATAATAAAAATTGGGATATTTGTAACAGTGTTGTAAATTAAACAGTTAAAAATTCTATTATTTTAAAAGATATTCGGAAATTATTGAAACATCTTAATCTCCACACCAGAGTTTAACGATCAGAATTATGAGATGTCACAGATAAAATGAACTCTTTCTCGGGAAAAGGGGGATCAACCCAAGTAGAAAAGTTTTTATTTTTGAAACAGCTTTAAAGAAACTTTAGAAGCTTCGCTTATTTTTAACGAAGTGTTAAAAATAAAACAGATTTGTTATCATATTATATGATATTTTTTCTAATGGAAAGCTTCTTAGAAATTATTTTCCGCATTGCCGAATACTAAAGAGACAGTTCTTCTTCTTTTTCTTCTTCCTCAGTCTATTCCAGTCCACTCCTGGACAAAGGCCTCCTCCATTCGCTTCACAACTTGTAACCACTTTTTAATCTCTCATCCATTCGTTCCAAATGTCCAAACCATCTAACTGTATTTTTTTTTTTTAATTTTACTTTAGATTCAATCATATGCCATACATTTCTTCCGTATTTCGTTGTTTGATATTCTATCATACATAGTTTTCCTGCACATTATTCTAAGTGATCTCATTACTACGGCATTTATCCTTCTACTTTTTTCCTTCTTCTTCTTACTCCAAGCTTCACTTCCATACATAAGTGTTAGCATTAGAACGATATAAAGAGGATAGTTATCATTTAATTTAATAGTTAATCAAATGATTTTTTAAGTTAATCAAATGATTTAACTAAAATCTTGTGATGGTATTTCATAACCACTTCCACATTTGTCTTTATTTCGACAGCGACCGGTTTCGCCAGGCTCCCTGACATCGGCAGACTGGACCAGTCTGTCGATGCCAGCGAGCCTGGCGAAACCGGTCGCTGTCGAAATAAAGACAAATATGAAAGTAGTTATAAAAAAATATCGTTTTATTTTATTATTATTTGTATCTCAATAGAGACGAAGATGCAAACTGGAAATTGAATATGGTTAATCAAGGTGTTTACAGGACTTATGACTTGTCATTGGTTGGGTTAGGTTAGGTTAGTTAGGTTTTAACCCAACCAATGACAGGTCATAAGTCCTGTAAACACCTTGATCAATCATATTCAATTTCCAGTTTGCATCTTCGTCTCTATTGAGATACAAGTAAAATTCATGAATTAATAACCCACCATGGGTGAAATCCAGGATTCGTATACAAGTATAAGTATACATTCACAAAAAATATAATTATTATTTATAATAAACTCGTTTTATATGTGTATTGTTATTATCACATCGTTCAATAATACCAAATTAGTATTCATGAAAAAATATGTATACCCATGGGAAATTATATTATAAAATTCTTTATTTCATAATTTTCATGTTTAAGTGATGTAAGAGACATTTTTAGATGAATTTTTTTTAGCGTTTTTGAGATAATCGAATGATTTTACTGAAATCTTTTGATGGAAGTTCATTTTCAATAATTTCGGCCGTTTCGGACACCGATGTTGGCATTATCAGGGGAACAAACAACGAAGATTCTATTAAACAGTCCAACGTTTTGGTCGAAACACTATGATACTTCAATATTATTAACTGTTGAATTTACAACCCTGTTATAAATATCACATTTTTGTATTATACACTTTTTAAGATAACGCGACAGCTGTTTCGCCATCCGATGTTGGGATCATCAAGTGTTGCCAACAACTGTTTCTGTTTTGAACAAGATTTGTTTTTAACAACTTTTGATGCCAACTTTGGTTGGCGAAACAGCTGTCGCGTCAAACTCAAATAAATAAATTGTGATACTAATGTTTCAAACATTAAATGATGTTAAAGTAGCATAGTTTGTTGTTTGTAACACCTGATGATGCTAACATTAGTTGGCGAAACAGCTGTAGCAGCGACATTTTCACAAGGTGTATAATAAAAATTGTGATTTTTATAACAGTGTTGTAAATTAAACAGTTAAAAAATTTATTGTTTTAAAAGATATCCGGAAATTATTGAAACATCTTAATCTCCACACCAGAGTTTAACGATCAGAATTATGAGATGTCACAGATAAAATGAACTCTTTCTCGGGAAAAGGGGGATCAACCCAAGTAGAAAAGTTTTTATTTTTGAAACAGCTTTAAAGAAACTTTAGAAGCTTCGCTTATTTTTAACGAAGTGTTAAAAATAAAACAGATTTGTTATCATATTATATGATATTTTTTCTAATGGAAAGCTTCTTAGAAATTATTTTCCGCATTGCCGAATACTAAAGAGACAGTTCTTCTTCTTTTTCTTCTTCCTCAGTCTATTCCAGTCCACTCCTGGACAAAGGCCTCCTCCATTCGCTTCCATGTCACTCTGTCCTGTGCAGACTGCATCCAGATCATCCTTCCACCGTTGTTGCGGTCGCCCTGCACTTCTCTTTGCTGTCCACGGTCTCCAAGTCAGCAGTCTTCTTATCCACTTTTCATCTGAGCTTCTGGCTACGTGACCTGCCCACTGCCATTTTAGTGTCGCCACCCGGTGGATGATGTCAGTGACCTTTGTTTTTTCTCTCACCGTATCGTTTCTGACTCTGTCTCTTAGGCTTATTCCTAACATGTCTCTTTCCATGGCTCTTTCTCTCAACCAACCTGCCTCTTTAGGTTATGTGGATTCCAAAGGTTATGTGTTATGTGGATATATAGGTTATGTGGATATTTACCACGATTTTTCTCCTTTTGATCTCAAAACAATGAATCATCTCATTTAATTACTTAAATTTGAGTGGTTTTTATTAACATGACGTACAAAATTTTCAATTTCATGACATTTGATATTTTTCTAATGTTTTAACAACAATGAAGTATGAGGTCTTAAAGCATTTATCAGCACTCTGGAGACTAGGAATTGCTGATACGGTGTAAAATATACGAGAACCTCTCAATTTAAAATATCGATTTCATTCCGCAGAGTGGATACAGCGGAGATGATGAAAATGATCCATCATTTCCAATTTGCTTGCTTTAGTTTTTTGTTTGTGCCTTGCGACTAACGCTTAGCTCTGAAACTTAATACCTTTGACTGCCGACTGGCAACTGGCGTCTGCTAGGGTTAAAGTTAATAAACTCGGTGTTGGATAGCTTTTAATATTTAGTGATATTAGATATTTTCACGAGACACGTACTTTCTGTAGTGACTAACTAAATAACCATCACGCCGTTTCCTCGGACCGCCACACTATCTATCCTGAAATATTCTTGAGCATTCTCCATATTCATTCACGCACTCTCGTGGAATTATCCGACTTTGAAAATAGTCACAATTTTTGTTGTTTTTATGTTCTACTACAGTATTTACAAAGTTTTAGTATTATAATTTAATTAATACGAATAAAATGTCTGTTTTCTTGAAGTTTCATTATTTTTTATCGGAATGATATGTTTCGCCTCACTAATTTATTATCAAATGACATAATAATGCCACAGCTTGACAAAACATGTTATTCTCGTAAAATACAATAGAACTTCTATAAATCAAATGTTTTACAATTATACATTTTACGGGAATAAAAATTGTTGTCTAGCTGAGACATATTCAAATATTTGATTATTTGATAATGACTTATTAAGGCGAAACTTGTGAGTTCTAGATAACATACATTTTTATTGATATTAATTATTTAATATGGAGTTCTACATCATTTTCGATATACAATAAATTAAATATAGTGCTTTATCTTACCGTTTATCTTAAACACTTTTAAATATTTTTATTTAATATAAACTTTAATTACTTTACGGAAATATTCTTCGTAAATCATGAAAAGGAAATTGATAAACACTTTTTTCTTTAAATATTTTATTAATTAATTTGTTGACTGAATTTTCTTCCGTGTATGTATTTTTAAGACGATTTCTGCTTTATTTTCAAAAGATACCACAGAACGTATTTTTAAAAATAATGTAATTTTCTAAGCGCTTATTAAAATAACGAATCATATATTTATATAATTTCTGTGATCAGTTTTTAATTTTCTTTCGTTCTATTATTTGACGAAGAAATTCTTCATAAATTTCGTTATAAGAAACACAATATAACATTGATATTATGTTAAAATCCACTAATGTTTGTATTTTCGACCGGTTTCGGCATCTCGCTGTCAACTTCTGGTCACAATAAGATAGTAGCGAACTGCTAAAACTGATCGAAGGCACGAACATTAGCAGATTTTAGCTAAACATTTTTTCTTCTTCTTCGTGGATTACAATTCTGAGGATTGGTCTGCAATAAGCTTCACTCGTTTCCTCAACTCAGTTCTGTCTCCTGCTAGTCTCTTCACCTCTGTGTAGCTGCCACAGCGCATGTCCCTAATCACTTGGTCCATATAGGCGTCCCTTGGGGGGGCCTCTGCAGTTCCTGCCCTCGACCATTCCCTCTGCGATAGTCATAAGCAGGCCCGGATTATGGATGTTATGACCTATCCAGTTTGCTCGTTGCTGGACAATCCTTTTGAGCAATTGACTTGTTTCTCCGACCCCTCTTACTACCTCCATGTTTTTATTATTATTATTATTATTATTATTATTATTATTATTATTATTTTATTATTATTATTACTATTATGACTACTATTATTATTGTGAACCAGAAATAGAGGAAGACCGAGGAAAACGTGGCACGATCAAATAAATCAAATATTGAATCTTTATTTTCATAAGCATTGAAATTGTCGGCAATGTGAGGAGTCGATGAGAGAAATCGACGCGCGTACTTGACAATATGTATGTTGAGGAAGCGAGAGAAATATGTCAGGAAAGAAAAGTTTGGCAGTCCATTCTTTCTGCCTACCACTTCGTTAGTTAGTCACTTAGTTTTGTTTTGTTTATTTACAGCAAAATACAAGCTTAAAAAATGAGATATATTATAGCTAGTATGTTATAAGAAAATCGCATTATTTTTATTATAACAACCTCTGATATTTTCACAAGCAATGAAAATGTTTATGCGATATATACGAGTAGGTACATAGGAGTATTGTAAGTAAACAAGGAAGACGGCATATTAGATCCACACTTCAGTGTCAATCATTCTGGCGGGAACTATTAAAACAATATAAAATTTTCTCTCCTCTCTGACAGGTGATTGGCCACGGCTAAGAAAGAGAAGGAGAAAAACAAAGACCCGGCGCTAGAATATTTATATAACAAACACCATAATCAACAACAAAATCTCTTCCTCGTCCTAGCCTTATCCCATTTACTAAAGGTCGGCTTAATAATCGACAAAAAAACGTTGGAAATAAATTTCGACAAAAACACGTTGTAATAAATTACAAATTTAACAAATAACGTTGGAAATAAAAGGCGGGCCACACTGTGATAAACATCGGTTTCCACCAACGAGCCAGACTATCTATCTCATTCTACGCCGGGTAAAATAATGCGAGGAAGAGAGATAAACGTACCATGTTTGTTGAAAGGATAACCGTATGCAGAAACATCCGCGGTTTAACTCATGGTTTACTAAAATCGATGTTATTACTACGTCTAGAACATGGTTTGAGTTTGAGTAATAACATTCAGTATACAAATTGGTTTCAAACCAGCTTGTTTATCACAGTGTGGCCCGCCTATAAATTATAGATTCAACAAAAACACGTTGTAATAATTTTCAAATTCAACAAAATCACGTTGGAAATATGATAAATTACAAATTCAACAAAAACACGTTGGAAATAAATTGTAAATCAACAAAAACACGTTGGAAATACGATATGTTATAAATTCAACAAAAACACGTTGGAAACATGCTAAATTACAAATTCAACAAAAACACATTGGAAATTAATTGCAAATTCAACAAAAACTCGTTGGAAATAAATTACAAATCAACAAAATCACGTTAAAAATAAATTAGAAATTCAACAAAAACACGTTGGAAATAAATTACAAATTCAACAAAAACACGTTGAAAATAAATTACAAATTTAACAAAATCACGTTATGAATAAACTACAAATTCAACATAAACACTTTGGAAATAAAATACAAATTCAACAAAAACACGTTGGAAATAAAATGCAAATGTGTTGTTCAGCAAAAAATGTTCGCTTCATCATAAAGTATTCAAAAATTGAAGGCTGGACATTCCAAAGGTGCCAAATTGTTTAAACATAAAGCGGAGAAAATAAGCAAAAAACAGTTTTTTGTTCCATATGTCATGTACCTCGGGTGGCATCTTTAGAGTGACGTCTGAACTACATTATATTATTCAATCATTTCGCACTTTTGCACAGTTATTGGCTTTATGTTTGAGACCAAATGGCATCAAAAACTCAATTTTGACTTTTTGTTTACTTTGCACCTCTTCAATTTTTTTACTTTTTGTTTACTTTGCAGCTTTCAATTATCTATCTACAACTATCATATGGTTAAGTTGCAGTGATTGCCAACGTTTGGTGGACCTGGCACGGTACCAAAAGAAGAACTATCACTAAATTATGGATTGTATTGATTTGTACACATGAAACGAATGGATGAAGAAATTATACATACATTACTTATTAATTTCAATTTTAGTTACACATGGTTAAAAATTAACCATGTATCTCTAAAAAATTATCTCACTAACTAACTAACCACCATGCCGTCTCACCGAAGGCGTAGGCAGAAAGAATGGACTGCCACACTTTTCTTTCCTGACATATTTCTCTCGCTTCCTCAACATTCATACATCGTGTCATGGACGCGCGTCGATTTCTCTGACTCCTCGCGTAGCCGACATTCAATATTTGATTTATTTGATCGTCCCACGTTTTCCTCGGTCTACCTCTATTTCAAGTTCCATTTACATCGTTAACATATCCTTTTTTTACCATTCTTTCTTCATTCACTCCCATGTGTCCAAACCATCTATGTGATCCTTTCATTATTTTGTTCATATTACCATCATTCCATCGCATTTTCTTATTATATTTTCATTCGACACTCTTTCATACAGAGAATATCCACACATTTGTCTAAGAGACCTCATTTCTACTGCATTTATTCAACTATCATCCTTCTTTTGCCAGTTCCGTGCTTCGCTTCCATACATAAGGTCGGTAGAAGAACACCATTGTGCACTGCCATTTTAGCTTTTTGGATAGGTTTTTATTTGCGATGACAACTTTAAGTGCACCATTCACTATGTTGCCTGCCCCAACCCTTCTTTCAATATCCCTCTCCACTCACCCATCTTTTATAAAGATACTACCTAAATACACGAACTCATCTACTTGCTCCAAATTTTCACCATTCACGCTAATGTTGCAGACTGTCATTATTTCCAATTTGTTTAATAATAAAAAATAATCTAGATTACTTTACTAATTATTCTTCTTCACAGCGCTACACCTTGGTGGGAGATTTGGCCACCTCCACAACAGACTTCTCCTGGTTCCTGTCTCTGATCATCGCTCTCCATTTTCCAGGTCTTCACAATTTCCTCCAGTCCTCTTCAACGCAGCGCGCCCATCTTTACACGTTTTTATATATTACAGGTATGGTCATATTGTATTTTTTTAATATTTTACTGGAGGCTCGTATGTGTCAATAGAAAAACATACAACCTAAAAAACTAACTATTCATCAATCGAACAATCACTGAACAACTCTCAACATATGAGAAGCCGCAAAATACATATTTAAAAAAATAAACTTATAAAACGAAATAAAAAATACGAAATATTATTTATTAATTATCTATGAACGGCCATTTTTGCTTTCATTGATATTTTTTTAAATAATAATTAAATAAAACGATGATTTTTAACTACTTCCACTTTTGTCCAGAGACCAGTCTGTCGATGCCAGCGAGCCTGGCGAAACCGGTCACTGTCGAAATAAAGACAAAAGTGTAGTCAAAAAACCGCTTTTTTTTAATAATTATTTAAAATGAACTTCCATCAAGAGATTTCAGTAAAATCATTTGAAATTTTTTTTGATTCCTCTTCTTCAAGTGCCCTGTCGGGTCCCCCCAACGTTGGCGATCACCTCGGCGAACCTGTCCCTGTCTTGCGCCGCTCGGAACAGCTCCTCCACACTTCGGATGCTGGTCCACTCCCCCATGTTTCGCAGCCAGGACATTTGTCTCCTTCCGGGCCCTCGGCGTCCCTCAATTTTTCCCTCCAATATCAGTTGGAGAAGGTGGTACTTTTCCCCAAGCTTTATATGACCCAGATGTGAGATCCTTGATAGTTGATAACAATTCCCTGTCAACTCTAGCTCGCCTCAGGACTTCGGTATTGTAAACCATGTCTGTCCAGGGAACTCTGAGCGTTCGGCGATGGAGCCACATTTCAAATGCTTCCAGTCTGTTCATTGAGTTAACTTGATTCCAATAACAGTTTTTAAAGCTACATACATTTTATATGCGTTCAATTGAGAGAATAGAGTTTCGAGCTGCCAGGGAAAGAGACGCCTACTTAGGATGCCTGACATGATACCGAAAGAAGAAGAAGAAGCTCAAGCTTTAAATTTGGAATAAATATGTAATTCAATATGATGGAAAATATCATTTTGCGTATCAAAACAATCTGAATCCCGATCCATGCTAGATTTAAATTTCATATTCCTATTACTCTGCGAGCTAAGCTGCGGATTTGGAAATACGTGGGCTGCCGTAAAGCCCTAGGACGGCCCTGTCGGGAGAGACTCGGGAATGTGAAAAGACTCGCTGATGTATTAAACCCGCCCGCGGAGCTCACTGACAGCCATAATAATTATCTTGGACGGATTCTCCGTGTACGTATATTATTATGGTGTTATTCTTTATTTTACACTGCTCGCTGTTATTTACCCTGCTCTAGAGTTGGGTACCTACGCACACATCAATTAATTACGATTTGCCTTTTGAGACAACTTGTCTTCCAGTGACAACTAAGCTCTAGCCCAGTGTTTCCCAACGTGGGGGTACGCCCCACCGGGGGGCAATAAGCAAATCATTACTGTTAAAATTTTAAAACACATTGTTATAATATCACAATATATTTTTATTTACTTTTTTTAGATAAACTTAAGGCGTTAACACTGTGGAATTTCATAATGACGAATTTTTATGTCAAAAGTCTGCAACAGTCATGTTATACATATTCCTGAAATCCTTCAGTTGTTACCCAACCTTTTTCGATGCACAAAATTTTAACAATATAATAAAACAGAACAATCACTTATACTAAAAGGGGTGGAGTTATGATAAAGGTGGAGAGGGTATAATTAGGATTGACGAGATGGGAGGAATAACGGGAACAGTTCGAACATGGGAATTGAATTTGATGGTTGTTTATTTTATTAAAAATGTTTTAATGAAATGTTATAATAATACTAAGAGTGAATTTTAATTGTATCTCAATAGAGACGAAGATGCAAATTGGAAACTGAATATGGTTGATCAAGGTGTTTAGAGGACTAATGATCTGTCATTGGTTGGGTTAAGCGCACGCTTTATGTAATTACAACATTCCCCATTCCACCTTTCTTTATGACCATGTATGACAAATTTTTGGAAGTTGTATATATGTTAAAGACCTATTCCAGATTTCACATGTCAGTTTCAATGTGCCATCTATGAAGATTTTGATTACATATGTTAATCTTTTTAAGATTACTCTATATATAATCTACATACAAACGCCATCCATGGAGATTTATGTTTTTTTTTAACACATTGTTATATTATTAATCGATATATGATTAAGTGTATTGAATTCCATAATGATTTTATTAAAATAAACAAAAGTTGTTTAAAAATAGAAGAACTAAAAATTCTATAAATTATATGAAATATTCACGACACGTGTTTCGTCTTATGGTCGAAGATGTCCTCATAAGACGAAACACGTGTCGTGAATATTTCATATCATTTATACGAGTATTGTAGAATTTTTAGTGCTTCTATTTTTAAACAACTTTTGTTTATTTTAATAACAACATTGTTATAATATCACAATTTATTTTTATTTCCTTATTTAGATAAACTTGAGGCGTTGACACTGGAATTTCGTAATGATGATTTTTTATGAATTAAAACATTGTTTTTTTTTCCACTTTTGAGATTATTTTTCTCGACATGTTTCGAAGGCTTACACCTTTATCATCGGGGGAACGATATAAACTTTTTTATTTTATTTTTATATCGTTTATATCATTCTCTCGATGATGAAGGTGTAAGCCTTGGAAACATATCGAGAAAAATAAACTCAAAAGTGGAAAAAACAGTGTTTTATTTCATAAAAATTCGTCTTTTTATTTACTGAGTGTCGCGACAGCTGTTTCGCCAACCGATGTTGTTATATATTGTAACACCTGTTGATACCAACATCGGTTGGCGAAACAGTTGTCGCGACACTCAGTAAGTAAAAAGAAATTGTGATATTATAACAGTGTTTTAAAATTTTAACAGTAATAATAAGTATCATAGTGTTTCGGCCAAAACAATGGACTATTTAATAAGCAAATCATTAATATTTGTTCCATTGTTTTCGAAAAACGCATTTCGGATTGCCGGATTGCAACTCTACAATTGCCGGTCACAGGCCTGGATGAGAAAAGAGGAAGGGTACAAGGTTAGCAGCCTACATGTCGTAAAAAAGAACCAACGCTCACATCATCACATCACACCATCAGCCCTCTGTCATCCACTGCTGAATGTAGGCCTCTACCAAAGCTTGCCACCGCCCCCTAACCTTTGCCGCTTCCATTAATCCATGTCCAGCAATCCTCTTCAGATCGTCGGTCCAGCGGGCAGGGTGACGTCCAACTCTGCGGAATCCCGTAAGCGGTCTCCACTCCAGAACCCGTCTCCCCCATTCTTCCACAGACATGACCGGCCCATCGCCACTTCAGCCCGCCCATCCTCAGAGCCACCTCAATCACCTTGATTTGTTATCGTATCAATTCGTTTCAAAATCTGTCCCTCAAGGTTATTCCAAGCATGGCTCTTTCCTTGGCGCGTTGGGCTACCTTGAACCTGTAAACTAGACATTTTGTCAGTGTTCACGTCTCGGCTCCGTACGTCATGACTGGCAAGACGCATTGGTTGAAGACTTTAATATTGATGCATTGAGGCAACCAACGCACACAGCAAAAAAAATACAGCCTCGGACAAAAGGTTTCTCATGGATAGGACCAAAGTGCGACAATGAAGACAATTATGGAAAAAACGGAACAAATATATCTGGCAAGACACTGCAAGAAAGGATAAGGAATACACGGATAAGAGAGATATGCGAGGTCGAGGATGTCGTTAGGTGGGGAAGGCAAAAGAGAACATACTGGTATGCACACGTGAGGAGAATGGATTCATCCAGACTCCATTTCATTGTGTTACGCGGTCAGCTCCATGGTAGACGACTCTCGGGCAGACCCCCAAAGAGATGGATTGACAGCTGAGAGTCGACTTCGCAGGAAGCCGATTCCTCTTAAGAAACAGGCCACTAGGCCTAGACTTAGAATAAGAAGAAGAGAAGAAGAAGCATTTTGGATCACTTGTATAAAATGGCTAGTGACTCAAATGAGAGATATTCAGATTTAAAAGAGATTTCTTTTCCGTCTTGGATCATTCAACCTATATTGGTAGATATAACTGTTGTGGCCATTCAGATCAAGTAGAACTTTTAAAATTGCAAAGCACTATACAACATAAAAAAATACAATGGTGTGGCTTTGTGTCGAAACGGAAACTAAATACCCAATTATGACCAATTTAGTATGAAAATAATTATAGCCATTATCATAATTAATTGAATGCGATTTTAGCGCTGTAAATGATTTGTTATTGAAAAAACGAAATCGTCTTGACATCACAAACCGTGGAGATTTAAGATTAAAATTGACCAAATTAGTACATCACATAAAACAAGAATTGCAAACCCAAGAATCGCACTTATTTTCTTACGAGTAGTAATGTAACATAATGTACGTATTATTTATTCTTCTTCTTCTTAAAGTGCCCTGTCAGGTCCTCCCGACGTCGGCGATCACTCTGGTAAACTCTTCCGTATCCTGCGCTGTCCGGAATAGCTCCTCCACAGTTTCGATTCCCGTCCATTCCTTCACATGCGCAGCCAAGAGATATTTCTCCCCATAGTGATTTCCTGGGAAAATATACAACCATAGTGGTTTCCCGTCGCCTTCTCTGGTGGATTTTCTCTTGGGGTTACCTTCCCTTACCTGCGGTGATCTAGTTTTCCTTCCATCCTCTCGTTACCTGCTAATGACTCCTCTGCCAGGGTGAAGCCACATTGCCCGGGGTTCGTGACGAGGACACTAACGGGTAGGACTAGCTAGTAGTTGCTAGTAGTTTATTTATGAAAATTAAATAATAATAGTATATATTGCAGATTTTTGAATCGTTGAAGGGGTGCATGGTACAAATATGGTTGGGAAACCCTGCTCTAGGCACAGCTAGCGAGTGGGTGGTACATCAAAGGATTTCTATTAACACTCGATTTACGATGTTGCGGTTCTGAACTCAAAATATCCATTCTGTCGATGCCAGACTATATAGACCAGTATATAGATGCCAGAAAGCCTAGCGAAATCGGTCCCTGTCGAAATAGAGACAAAAGTGGAAATAGTTCTCAAAAAACATCGTTTTATTTCATTATAACTAACTAACTATTTAACGATTACGCCGTCTCCCCGAATGGATAGACAATGAATAGATAGGGACACTGTTCATTACTGACATATTTCTCTCGATTCCTCAACATTCATACATCGTGTCATGGACGCATATCTATTTCTCCGACAATTTTTTACATTTTATTGATTTGAACGTGCCACATTTCCCTCGGTCTTCCTTAATTTCTAATTCCGTTAACATTGTTTAAAATGACAAAGTCGTATTATTTTGTTCATAACATTTTTACTCGCACTGCATTCACTTCTTATATTTGCATTTGACACCCTATCATATCCAGATTTACTTATACTTTCGTCTGAAAGATCTCATTCCTGTTGCATTTATTTTACTTTCATCTTTCTTTTGCCATTTTTATGCCTTCTTCTTCTTTCGGTGCCCCCAACGTTGTCGATAACTGCAGCAAAGGCATCTCTATCCCTCGCCTCTTGGAACAGGTTCTGAACTCTTGTTATTCCTGTCCACTCTTTGATGTTCCGCAGCCAGGACAGCTGCCTTCTATCATTAATATCAGATGAAGGAGGTGGTATTTTTCTCCCCTTAACACATGCCCCAAATATGAGACCTTTCTAATTTTCACACTCGACAACAGCTCTCTATTGGCTCTGGCTCTCTATAGTACTTCTGCATTACTGACCCTATCAGTCTACCGTATACGGAGCATTCCGCGGTATATCCACATCTCGAACGCTTCCAACCGGTTCATTAAATTCACTTTCAGAGTCCAGGTTTCGCAGCCATATAGTAGAACAGACCATATATAACATTTAATCATTCTTTGTCGGAGTTTCAAGTAAAGATTATCGTTGCAAAAGAATGTTCTCATTTTATTAAATGCAGCTCGTGCAACTTCAATTCTGCAGTTTATTTCACTGTCCGGGCCTAGCGCTTTAGTGATAATGCTGCCAAGGTATTTAAATTGGTCGACCATTTCAACATTCGCACCATTCAGTTGCAGAGTGGATAAAGAATAGTGAAGTCGCCCAAATGTCATCCATTTGATCTTCTTAACGTTGATTTTCAAGCCCAGATCCTCTCCTGCTATATCAATTTTATTTAGAAGTTCTTGAAGATCGGGTATACTGTCAGCTAAAATAACCGTGTCATCAATAACTGTAGTAGGCAGAGAGGATGGACTGCCATACCCTTCTGCCTGTACATATCTCTCTTGATTCCTCCACATTCACACATTGTAATATGCACGATCGTAGATTTTTCCGACTGTGAATGTGGCTGCCTTTCAGTATTTCTTAGTTTTTCCACTCACACTGCTTGTATACAACATTTTAACCATTCTTCTCTCGTCCATTCGTTCCATATGTCCAAACCATCTGAGGAATTCTTTTTTAATTTTACATATGATGCAATAATCTGCCTTACATTTATTTCTTTTGTCGTCGTTCAGTATTCTGTAATATATCGTTTTTCGTCACATTCTTCTCGGTGATCTCATTTCTACGGCATTTAATAATAATAATAATAATATGCTAACTTTTAAAGCGCCGTTTTTGTGATGTAATCACCTCAAGGTCGCATTAAGACGTGTTTTAAATCTAAAAATCTAAATGTGACCGCTTAAAAAACGATCGGTTTAAAAGTATAGTAGAACAAAGTATAAATGTTTAAATTGGGTATGAAATATTTATCCTACTTTCACAATTTTTTGGAACGCTGCTTAAGATATTTAAATTTGATAACTCTCTTTACACTCTCACCATTTTCTTGGCAAGTTCTATGTTTAAAAAATAAATCAAACGACTAATAATTGTAACCCGTGTCTCGTAGCATCCTATGTAAATTCCAATGAAGTTGTACACAAGTGTTTCTAAATTTAAAAAAATCGATAGAAAATCGCTCTATACCATTTCTCCGTCACATCTCTAGTATACATTACTTTCAGTGTGTAGGTAATAAACTTTATGGAGATTTTCGCGTCTTCTTCAATTTATTCATGTACGGTGTTACAAAATTAATGATTCTTCCTGAAAGCGGATTATACTACATCAAATTCTATGTCTCTTCCGTGCTATAGCTTATTAATAATCTATTAATAAAAACAATCGTCTTCTTTTTCTTCTTCCTTGTTGTAGAAAACGTATTTTTGAATGCTTACAAACATACTCATCACACAAAGACATGTAATATCTATTTCCTCGTAACATCCGAGATCTCTCTATTTTCTTATTCGTAATAACCGGGTTTGACTGTGTATGTTTTTATTTTTATTTTTATCTACATCCCAGGAACGTTCTCTGAGAAAAAGCAGGACACAGTCCTAAATAAAGCAGAAGAAGAAGAAGAAGAAAATATAAATATTAGTTATAAATTTGTTTCGCCTTGCGATAGCTTGCGAAAACTCGTTTGATAATTGCTTCTCAAGAAGAAACAGTTTTGCAATCAATATTTATATTATCATATAAATAAAAATATCTGGAAAACCAAATAAACAATCGCGTATCATTTATAATGGAGTTTTATAAAGAAAAAACGTATTATTTTTCTTATTCTTCTTCCTTATCGTAGATTTATGTGGTCTGTTCTCCAGATTGTTGCTCCTCTTGTAAGGTAGACTCCCAGCTATCCTTCCATCTTTTAGGGATCTTCCACGAGAACCAGTCCCATGTGGCTGATTATGTTGTGTAATATAGGGGAGTCTGGTGATGTCCGTTCTTTGAACATTACCGTACCAGTCCCTTTTTCGCTGTCTGCTCCATCTTATAATATCTTCAACCTCACATATCATTCTTATTCTGGTGTTCCTCGCGCGATCTCTCAGTATCTTGCCTGCTATCGTCCTCAGTGTCTTCATCTCTGAAGTCCTCAAAATTTGCTTGGTCTTTACTGTGTCTGCCCTCGCTTCGACTCCGACTTTATAGATTCTCATCTTACTCTTAATGGCAATGTCTTTGTTTTTTCCATATTTTGGATTATAGAGTGCCAGAGATTGCCGCTGCAAAACAATTAATTTAAACAATAAATATAATTAATCAAATTTTGAATGTGCATGCCACGATGTATGAATGTAGAGAAATCGAAAGAAGTATGTCAGGACAGAAAAGTGTGGCGGTCCATTCTTTCTACCTATCCCTCTGGGGAGACAGCGTTATAGTTAGTTGGTTAGTTAGTTAATTACTAACTAACTAACTAACAAACCATCACGCCGTCTCCCCGAAGGGGTAGGCATAAAGAATGGACTGCCGCACTTTTCTTTCCTGACATATTTCTCTTCCTTTTCCCAACATTTATACATCGTATCATGCACGCGCGTCGATTTCTCTGACTCCTCACGTGGCCGACATTCAATATTTGATTTATTTGATCGTCTCTATTTCTAGTTTCATTTATATCGTTAATATATACTTTTTTTACCATTCTTTCTTCATTAATTCTTTCCATGTGTCCAAACCATATTGATGATCCTTTCATTATTTTACACTATTTGACACTCTATCATACACAGAGTATCCACACATTCGTCTAAGAGATCTCATTTACACTGCATTTATTCTACTTTCATCCTTCTTTTGCCACTTCCATTTTTTTTCTGCTTCGATTTCATACATAAGGGTCGGCACAAGAACAACATTGCGCACTGCCATTTTACCTATTTTTAATAGTTTTTTTGTTAAGAACACCATAGTTTATTACCTTGGACTTACTCTGATTCCTTATTTTTTATTAGTATTTTAATGTAAAAGTTTGATTATTTGACTTACAGACAAGCATTCTAAATTTGAAACATGCCAAACACATTTAATTCCATGTCCCTGATGGTAGATAGAGGTCTTCGTGCCTGGTCTAATTGCATTACGCTGTAAATCAAAGGATTGTTTACCCCCACAATGGACCGATACTTGTCCAACACACCGGTATATTGATTAATCCCCGTTCTATCAACTCCAGAGTCAATTCAAATCTCTGTATTTTCCCACAAGGGAGGTTAATCTGGCGTTTATGCAGGGCCTTCGTGGCGCAGTGGCACGTGCTATGTGAATCAAGCGGTGTCATCCCCCAATTCCTTGCTTTTTATATTATTATACAATAATTAATACGAATTAAAACGTCTCAAATGCTGATATAAGAAAGGAATGTAGAGCGGAAGAAGGTATTATGAAAAAAATTATGAAAGGATCGCTACGTTGGTTCGGACATATGGAACGCATGGATGGGGAAATAATGGTTAAGAAAGTATACGTTAATGATGTAAATGGGGTACGAAGTCGAGGCAGACCGAGGAAAACACGGCATGACCAAATTAATCAAATTTTAAAGGTTGTTCATGTTAAAAGTCGGAGAAATCGACGTGCGTGTATGACTCGCTGTATGAATGTGGACGAAGCTAGAGAGGTTTGCCAGGATAGAGTAGTGTGGCGGTCCATTCTCTCTGCCTACCCCTGCGGGGAAATGGCGTGATGGTTTGTTTGTTTGTTTGTATGTACACTTCCACCGAAGCTCTTCTAAAATCAAATGATGGAAGGGATGAAAAGGGTTATTTTCGCCTTACATTTCTTTTGAGGTGCTAGAGAGCTGAAAAGTTCTAAAGCATAAATATTTCTAGTAAGAACGTAGATTTAGGACCCCTTAAATTGTTAAAAAAATCATTTAAAATGATCGATTTTTCCAGGTTTTTTTCTCAATTTTTTCACTTATTTTTACCTTTTCTAGCTTCCAACCCCCTTCTCCCTCATCCTCTCCCAAACGCCCCGAAATACGGAACCGGATATTTCAACATTATGAATAGTTTAAAAAAATAAAAAAGTTTGTTATAAATAAGACAATTGATTATATTTTCTCACGACGGCTGTTTCGCTTACCGATGTTAGCATCGTCAGGTCTTACAATCAACGATGCTAACATCGGTTAGCAAAACAGCTGTCGCGAGAAAATATAATCAATTGTGATATTTATAAAAAAGTTTTTTTATATTTTATATGGAAAAAATGAATGAAGAAAGAATTGTAAAAAATGTATAATTATTTTAACGATGTAAATGGAACCAGAAATAGAGGAAGACCGAGGAAAACGTGGCACGATCAAATAAATCAAATATTGAATGTCGGCCATGTGAGGAGTCAGAGAAATCGACGCGCGTGCATGACGCGATGTATGAATGTTGAGGAAGCGAGAGAAATATGTCAAGGAAGAAAAGTTTGGCAGTCCATTATTTCTGCCACACATTTCTTTCCTGTTAGTTAGTTAGTTGGATTTTAAACAATTAATTTTAAGTTTGTTTCGCCTTGTAAAGGCATTCTCAAACCTTATACATGTATACATAAAAAATTACTGTATAAACGATAAAGCAATCACGTTTTCATTATATTTCACATTTTTTTTCAAAAAAATAGTCAATTAAAATATTAGGTGGCATAACTACAGTAATCAAGCAGTGAATAGGTACGTCTGTATAGAAAGGTACGGCGGCGGTTCTCGGCTATGGAGTGCATTTTGTGAACATTTGGTAACCAGATCGTCCCCTCGAGTGCTCCGGTACAGGGCCGGCGCGGGCGCCATGTTTGCCGTCATAATGCCGCCCGCTATACACCGGACTTCGATTATATCAATTGCACTGGCGCTGCGTTAATCTCAATCTGCTCGTTTTATTAATAGAATATTCAATTCAGGGCCGCCTTTAATTTAAATACATAAAAATCACATTAAATTAACTGAATTTCTATTAATATTTTATACGAATGAAAACGTCTGTTTTCCAGAAGTTTTATTACAATTTATGGGAATGACATGTATCGCCTGTCTAAAGCATTAGGCAATATGAACACGGATAAACAATGGTTTAATTGATGGGTTAGGCATTCTTCTTTTGGTGCCGCGTCAGGTAACCCCGTGGCGATCACTACAGTAAAGGCATCTCTATCCTGCGCTACTTGGAACAGTTTCTAGATATATAAAAATAAGGAAAGACTTTCTTCTTACTTAAAAAAAATTAAGAAATTCTCTGAAAAGACTTGTTTAGTAAAAAATATAATGTGATTAACCTTTAAAAAAATATCCGAAACATGTTTTGTGAAATATTTTTGTATGTATTATAAAAAAATATTAAATAAGTATTTGCGAATAATGTTACAAATTCTCCTACCAAAGTAAAATAACTAGTGATTTACTTATGTATGGGACTCTTACACGTTTAAAATTCAGAAAAAACGTTTTCAATTTAAATATTTCAAATGCAGTGCCAATCTCGCACCCAATTCTAATGCAAAATCTCAACTGCTTATATTTTAATCTCCATGCATCTTAGTATATTTGCTTCTCACTCCACATAAGGCTCGCACATCGATCGTTCTAACTTTGAAATCGTTGAACAATTAAATATAATTGAATAATGATCCCATTTTCGCCCGGGCAGGAGATATTAGTCAAAACGTCTGCTCCAGCCCTGCGCCGCGCAATGGGCCGAATCAGAGAATGGCCACCGTACAATGGCCCATCGTATAATGTATTTTACTGCCTAAATAATACTATACGGCTATACGGGCTATATGGCTCTACAGCAAGGGTGGCCAACCCGCGGAGCATATGCACACATTTTTTTCTTATATCTCTCTCTTCTCTTCACTTTTGGTAGACTCAGGAGTCTGTTACTTTAGGCGGTTTCTCTTGAGACGCTGAACTCCAGCTTTCTCTCCATCGTTTCGGGGGTCTTCCTGGTCGGCGTTGTCCGTTTGGCGTTCCATGGAGAGCTATGTGTGGTATGCTATTTGAGCTCATCCTTTCTACGTGTTGATGCCAGTATCGCCGTCTTTGACGTCCCCATCTGACCATATCTTCGACCTCGCAGATTTCTCGGATTGCTGTATTCCTAACTCGATCACGTAGGGTCTTGCCAGCTATAGCGCGGAGCGTTTTCATCTCGGTTGTCCCTCGGTTTTTTCTTATAGTGTACATAAAACCACCAAAAGAACATTCTATCGTTCAAAGTTCGTATCATATCGCACGCTTAATAGTAAACTGACCGATTATGGTTTAGGTCATAATTGAGTTAACATTAGAAGGAGGCTTGTGTTAACGCTATCTATCCATTTTTCACAATGTTGACGCTATCCATTCGTACGTACGATAATCGTTCACAATGTTAACGCTATCCATTCGTACGTGTTTTTCGACTGTTTTTGTTAAAACACCGACTCATGTCAGATTGAGCAAAACTTGCTTTTTTGAGTTAAGCCAGTGTTCTATTAAGCGTGCTATATCCCATATAAGTATCATATATCAAGTATCTCAGTACATTGATTCAACTATCGTAACAATTTCTTCTAGGGTATATTTGTGTTAACAAACAATCACGACGTTATGCTGATTTTAAAAAGCGCGCACGCCGATCTTGCGTGGATGCGGGGCGGTAAGATTTTAAAAAGCATCGTGTGCTTTTTGCTGCATTTGCCTGGAATTTTACAAATGAAACATTGTGAAATGTGTTGTGATGCACAGTTAAAGAAGAAATTCAATCCGGTTGGTTTGGAAGAGTTTTGCTGCAAGGATATTTGGGCAAGGAAAAATATCCTGCATTTTACAAACATGCTCTATAGATGATTTTGCTATTTGGAAACACTTACACGTGAACAGCTTTTTAGTCGAATGAAGCATATTAAATCTCAAATGAGAACACGAATCACTGACGAGCATTTGGAAAACTGTTTGCGTGTAGCAACAACATCAATCGTTATCAACATTGATGCACTTAGTTCTGACAAACAAAATCAGACGTCTCACTAAAATTTATTATATTTTGTTTATTTTTTATTATTATTTTTTGTATTGCCTAACTCTAATCTAATAAATATGTTTGATTCTCATTTTTATTACATATTCTTAAAAAACAATATATTTCTTGATTGCTAAAGACATTTTGTTGTACGGCCCGGTAGGAAATCTCATTTCTGAAATCTGGCTCGGTTGCTGAAAAGGTTAGCCACCCATGCTCTACAGACAGGAAGGAATCCAAGTATTGTGCTATACTATACATCTCTCTATGGAGAGAGTGTAGACATCTATACACTCCTTACAAATGTGATGCTACAGAAGAATACTAGAAATTTCCTGGAGAGACCACATCATGAATGACGAGGTTCTCAGTAGAATGTAAGGAGTAGGCAACTTCGAAAACCGTAAAAGCAGTCTTAGAAAAGCGAGCCCAATAGATCGGCCATATCAAATCATGTCACTAACTAACTAACCATCACGCCGTCTCCCCGGAGGGGTAGGCAGAAAGAATGGAACGCCACACTGTTCTGCCCTGATATATTATACTTCTCTCGATTCCTCTACATTCATACATCTTTTCATGCACGGACGTCGATTTATCCGACTCCTCACGTGACCGACATTTAATATTTTATTGATTTGATCATACCACGTTTTCCTCGGTCTTCCTCTATTTCTGACTCCATTCACGTCGTTTACATATACCTTCTTCACCATTCTGTCTTCACTCATTCTTTCCATGTGTCCAAATCATCTTAACGACCCTTTCATTATTGTGTTCATACCACTTTCATTCGCACCGCATTCACTTCTTATACTTGCATTCGACACTCGATCATATACAGATTTATCACACATTAGTCTTAGAGTTCTCATTTGTACTGCATTTATTCTTCTTTAATCCTTCTTTTGCCAGTTCCATGCTTCACTTCCATACATAAGGGTTGGCACAAGAACACCATTATGTACTGCCATCTTAGCTTTTTTGGATAGGCTTTGGTTTGCGATGTGCACTAATGTGCAACTTTAGGTGCACTATTTACCCTGTTGCCTGCCCAACACTTCTTTCAATATCCTCCTCCACTCTCCCATCCTTTGTAAACATATCATATCATGATTTTTTTTATGAATTAAAACACTCTTTTTCCACTTTAAAGTTTATTTTTCTCGACATGTTTCAAAAGTTTTACCCCTTTATTATGAGGAGAAGGATATAAACAGTGTAATTCATTAAAAAATCGGCCTTTTGGAATTCCACAGTGTTCCAATTCTGGAAAGAATACTGCCTCACTGACGTCGATATATTTGGGATTCTTCTGAGATACTCGAATGTTATCTCTTAGTTTCATATTGATATTGTATTTATGTTTACCGTTTTGTGTCCAAATGAGTTGTTTAAATGTTTTTCGTTTTTTAAGTCTCATTTGTGTATATAAAAAATAATATGCTTTCTTATGATGCACTCAATTTGTGGTGTGACATTATGAAATAAAATAATAATACACTTGTAAAATTTGTATATAAACCAACCTTTTCCTGCAAAATAAGGCTATCCGTTTATCGCTTGGTGCGCCTTCATGGACCAGGATTACACAACTGCACCTAGAATCGGGAATCCCGATGATAGATGAACTCATTCTGAAACTTGCCGAACGTTTCTACAAAGGACTCCCTTCACATCCCAACCCAAAAATAAAAGACCTCTCAAATTACGATCCAAACACTTCCAGCCGCCACAAGCGCCCAAAATCGATTCTCCTTCAGAGGAACACTCCGGGCCACACAAATCATGCCCCCGAATAAACTAACAACCCACCAAATCACCTTCCAACAATGTTCCCATCAGACGTAAGAGGAATAGCCACATGAGCTGAACCTCTGTAAGCCAGAAGATCCAAGTCCAAGTCCAAGTCCAAGTTATAAACACCAACCGGTTTCGCTCCTTATGAATGGAAGCGATAAATGGAACTGTCCAAAGAAGGATAATAGCAGAATCAATGCAGTAGTAATGAGATATCTTAAACGAATGTGTGGATACTCTGTGTGTGATAGAGTGTCGAATGAAAATAAAATAAGTGAATGCGGTGCGAATGATGGTGTTATAAAAAAAAATTAGAAATCATTAAGATGGTTTAGACACATGGAAAGAATGAATGAGGAAAGAATGGTAAAAAAAAGTTAATGTTAACGATGTAAATGGAACTAGAAATACAGAAAGACTGTGGAAAACGTTGCACGATCAAATATATCAATATTTAATGTCGGCTAAGTGAGGAGAGAAATCGACGCGCGTGCATGACACGATGTATGAATGAAAATATGTCAGGAAAGAAAAGTGTCGCTGGCCATTCTTTCTGCCTACCCCTTCGGGGAGACGGCGTGATAGTTAGTTAGTTGGTTAGTTAGTATATTCTGTTACCCTGATGAAGCTCCAGTAGGAGCGAAACCGGTTAGTGTTTATAATGAATAAAGTGGTTTATATATAAAAAATATACTAATTTAAGGGTATCATTATTGTACGAGTATATTAATCTTTTTTAATATACACTTTTTAAACATATTAATATTAAATATCAGACATGTTTCGGACTACCCAGTCCTTCCTCAGTGTTTTTTTTATATTATAGATATTTAAAATATTATTAAATTGTTTACAAATATGGTCAGTTTCGACAGATTTGATATATTGTATTGTTGGTGTTCTCCTACCGTCCCTTATGTATGGAAGCGAAGCATGGAACTGGCAAAAGAAGGATGAAAGTAGAATAAATGCAGTTGAAATGAGATCTCTTAGAAGAATGTGTGGATACTCTATATATGATAGAGTGCCGAATGAAAATATAAGAAGTGAATGCGGTGCGAATGATGGTGTCATGAACAAAATAATGAAAGGATCATTAAGATGGTTTGGACGTATTGAAAGAATGAATGAAGAAAGAATGGTAAAAAAATTATATGTTAATGATGTAAATGGAACCAGAAATAGAGGAAGACCGAGGAGAACGTGGCACGATCAAATAAATCAAATATTTAATGTCGGCCATGTGAGGAGTCAGAGAAATCGACGCGCGTGCATGACACGATGTATGAATGTTGAGGAATCGAGAGAAATATGTCAGGAAAGAAAAGTGTGGCAGTCCATTATTTCTGCCTACCCCTTCGGGGAGACGGCGTGATGGTTAGTTAGTTAGTTTATAATTAATACGCTAACTTGTCCATGGTAGAAAAGTAATATTTGTTAAAATAAACTATTTGTTAGTCCGAAAATTGCATCGTACATTATTACACCAATTCAAATTCCCTTTTTTGGTAATGGGAAATCACGCCGTGAACTAATATGAAGGGAATTTCAAAACTCGTGTGTTATTTGTTTTGTTTCGTGGAAAAAATATTTTTACCATTCCTACAGGAATCCTTAGGATCCTATTTAGTCTGGAGACGACAGGAAAATAATTATGTGAGATCAAAAGAAAACAATGTTGGAGGTGTTCACGCACACAATAAAATCTGTCTGAAAGCATTTTGACACTGACTACATATTTTCTTTTATATATTACGAATTATATATAATTAGTGTTGACATATACAATGGTATTATTGAATAATAATATTTTATATAAACTCAAGGTATTATTATTGAGTAAGTAAGTCCGGATCGTCCATGTCAACATGTGCAACATCGAAAAAACATTATGTGTTATTACATTATGTGCTAAATTAAAAAAACGGTGGATTCGTGGAACATAAATTAAATACCTAGTCAATATGTGCACCATCTAAAAAAAACATTTTGTGTTAAATTATTTTTATTTTGTTATTTTATTTTATATTATTTGTTTTAGATTTATTTTGTGGGTGTTGGACGATCGAAGTGTGCGCGGAGATGCCTATTGGTGGCGATGAGGTTCGCAACCCATCACACCGCGTCTCCCGCGGGGCGAAAAGAGAAGGATGGAGTGCCGCATCGGTAAAAGTGTGACAGTCCATTCTTTCTGCCTACCCTTTCGGGGAGACGGCGTGATGGTTAGTTAGTTAGTTAGTTTTATATTATTGTTTTTTTTTATATATATTTAGAGTTTAATATGTATGCGTTTAATAAAGTATTTTTTGGACGGACCTATAAAATAAATTAGTTCAAAAACAATAAATTCAAATATTTTTTTTTTTTAAATCACTATTCTTATTTTATTTATTTATTTACTTGAAATAGTACACATGTTCTAATAAAAAACCTTTATACTTTATATGAAGAATTAATTAAAGATTCAATTATAGTATTCCACATACACACAATGTAAGGTTACATTTTGTTTACATATTTATTTAATTCTATTCTAATTTTTTTTATACTGTGCACACTTTTGACATTCTCCGGTATATCTTCATAAATTTTAAATGCTTTATACATAGGAGAATTCTGAGATATGTTTTTTTTCTGATTGGAACCTTAAGTCTTAGTTTATTTTTCTTTCTTGTTTCAAATTGATGTTCATGTTAGTTTTTTTTTATCTTCCTTAAAAATTCTCGGGAGGTGTGCCCTTTAACAATTTTGTGAATTAGTAATAAAACGTTGTATGTAATTATTTTCTTAAATGACATATTATTTAGCTCTTTCAGCATCACTTTAATCTTGGCATATCTGCTTCTCCTTAAAATTATTCATGTTCATTATTAAAATGACGTACGTCTTGGCTCTTAAGCTGTTTTTGATCTTCTCCTTTCTATAGATCCTATGAATCTGTGTATGCCACCGTTTCCCGTAAGAAACCCTTGTGGTGCATAATATGACCAATCCACCCATCCATTCGTCTCTCTGAAATGGTTTTGACTAGTTCCCTCCCTCCTTCGATTCTTTTTTTTTTTAATGTAGGTATACAACAGGTTGTTTGAACCCAATTACTGTATACAATTGATTTTTTTTTAGCTATTATATTGATTCTCGTGACATGTGATAGGTAGCCAATCTATCGCCATTTTATTGTCACGTGAATTCTACACCAGACCAAAGACAGTGTGACAATCACACTGCCATCGCCGGGAATCGAACCCGGAACCTTCGGTATGGAAGTCAGAGCTCTTACCACTCTGCCACGAAGGTCGTCATTCTGCTGAGAACGTTGTAATTCGTGAGGGAGACTCGCATTGAAATTCCTAAAATTCTTCTGTAACGCCACGTCTCAAATGTATGGTGAGCTTTGAATAAATATTAGAACTAAATTTATTATAATTGTTGGAAAATACGTAAGTGCTTTCGACATTGAAACCACCCTGTACCGAGCTAGGTAAATTCTGTACACCGCAACGCACCCCTTCAGAAGGCTTATAATATTCTAGTATGTTTTTGCCTTCGTAATTGAATGAAGGTAGTATTAAATCCAGTAAGCCATATTAAGTCTTTCTTGCGAAAATACCTTTGTAAAAAGAAATTGATTCAATCTCATTGAAACATCTCAACTGTTCATCGTTCAATCTTTATAAAATCGATGTGATACATTTTTGTCTCATGGGTAAAGTGCGACAAGATCGAAACCGATGAAAATATAATGTTAAATAAGGTGAGGGGAAGTGGTGTGCTTTGGGAGAGACCTACTTTCAACAGTAGACGGCAGATGGCTGATAAGTCGCGACAAGTATATAAAATTTCTATCATTTATTATTTTTGAACAATGATGTAAAACTCCATATTCAATAATGAACACGAATGAAACCAAAAAAAATGTAAAAATCTTTTTAAATTGTATGGTATATTTGGTTAAAATGCACTAATTATGTCTTCGACCGATTTCGGCAGCTCCTTGAACATGGCAGCGAGTTGTCGAAACCGGTCGAAGACACAAACATTAGTGGAATTTAGCTAAATTTTTATTTTAAAATATTTTTTTACATTTTTTCATTTTCATTATTTACAATAAACTTCTAACATTAAATTATAATAAAAAAACACACCATTTTTTTAACGATCGAAATCGTTTGTTGTCTATAAGTTTTATTATAATTTATGCGAATGCAGATTAGAAATACAAGCGTATGTCTAATCTGCACGATAGACAAGCGAAACATGTCATTCCCATAATTTATAATAATTATTCTAGAAAACAGACGTTTTCATTCAAAACTGATCATATTTGTGAACAATTTTATAATATTTTAAATATCTTTATATCACTGAGGAAGGACCGGGTGGTCCGAAACATGTCTGATATTTAATTTTAATTTTTACTTAAATTTAGTGTTGTATATACAAAGTATATAAAAAATAAAAAGACCAATAAAACATCTACAACACAAAGTTTGGCGAACATAAAAGAAGTTTTCATTCGAATTATTATAATTATTTAAATTACGAGTATATTGTTTTACATGTAAACAATTATTGGTTTATGCAGTATAATATTAATTATGTTTATTGAAATTTCTTCTTACAAGGTAATTGTAAATATTGAATCTAAGAAACTATGTAATATTTCTTCAAAATACATATTTGTTTTCATTACCATTTATAGATTTTTTATTAAGAAACTGGTTGAAACTAAAAGATGAAAATAAATAAAACTAAATACGGTGTTATTAAAAAAAAAACATTAAATGTTTTTTTACTTCAGCTCGTCATGAAGGGAAAGATCGAGGGCTGAATAGGGGTCGGCAGAAGACAGCTCTCCTGTCTTCGAAACATCGTCAGAACTGTGGGGGAGCTGTTTCACGCCGCCTCAGACAGGAAAGCTTTCTGCCAAATCGTCGTCAACGTTGGGGAGACCTGGCAGGACACGTGAAGAAGAAGAAGAAGAAATTTGAATGAAAAGGTCAGTTTTCTAGAAGTTTCATGAATTTTATGGAAGTGCATGTTTCGTCATATATACTCGTACTTAGTTAAGTATTTCTAAGAAGTGCGTTCATTTTGGTTATGATTTTTCTTGCCCCCTAATTAAAGAGCTGAAAGGGTTGGGTGTAGGTGCCAAAATTAACGGAGTGTCAGTAAGCTGTATCTTGTATGCGGATGACGCTGTCCTACTTGCAGACAACGAGCATGAACTACAAGTCCTGGTAAAAAGTATGTATGAGGTATGCATGCGAAATGATCTGATGATGAATGTGAATAAGTTCAAGGTAATGATTTTTGAAAAAGAAGAAATAATGACAGTCTGCAACAGTCATGTTATACATATTCCTGAAATCCTTCAGTTGTTAACCCAACCTTTTTCGATGTACAAAATGTTAACAATATAATATAATAAAACAGAACAATCACTTATATACTAAAAGGGGTGGAGTTATGATAAAAGTGGAGAGGGTATAATTTAGGATTGAGGAGATGGAAGGGACAACGGGAACAGTTCGAACATGGGAATTGAATTTGATGGTTGTTTATTATATTTAAAATATTTTTATGAAGTGTTATAAAAATACTAAGTGTAGCTATATCTATTCGAAAATGAATATACATCACAAAGTGAAGGCGAATATAGAAGAAATCATTTTTTTTAGATAATCTTAAGGCGTTAACACTGTGGAATTTCATAAGGACGATTTTTTTCTATGAAAACACTGTTTTTTCCACTTTTGAGTTTATTTTTCTCGACATGTTTCGAAGGCTTACGCCTTTATCATCGGGAGAACGATATAAACTAACCAAAATTATTACAAACTGAGTACAAACACATAGAAACATATATAACATGTGCTAGTTAACTTGGCCAGTACAAGGGACATAACAATAGACATATCTTCTTCTTCTGCTTTATTTAGGACTGTGTTCTGTTATTTCTCGGAGCCTGTTCCTGGGATGTAGATGTCGAACTGTCTCGCCATCTTTGTGGTCTTCCTGCAGGTCAATTTCCTGTTGGTACTTTATTTGCGGCTATATTTATCACTCTTTCAGAAGATGCTCTTTCCACATGATCTCTCCAGTAGCGTCTTCTCAGTCTTCCCCATCGCACGACATCTTCCACATTGCAGATCTTTCTTATTTCAGAATTTCTTTTTCTGTCTCGGAGTGTCGTTCCCGCAACGGATCGGAGAGTCTTCATTTCTGTGGTTCTTAGGAGACTTTTTGTTCTGATGGTGTCAGCTCTCGTTTCTATTCCATATGTCATTATAGACATATCAATGGGTTAAATTTTGAAAGGATTTTTTAGATGGAAGTATTGAGTTGAGGGTGTTTTATTGCTCTAAGGCTATTGATTAAGTAAGGGGACAGTTTATATTTTAAGTCAAAACAAATGAAAAAACAGAAAGTCTGTTGTTGTTGCATTTGTTTATGAAAAGTTTTTAACAGTTGTTATAGGGTTATTGTCCTTTACCTTAACAATAGTGAAATTGTATAGCTTTCTCAATATAAACATATAATAATATAGAGTGTTTGTCTATACTCTGGTCCCAGACAGCAAACACTCGAGGTCTCTGTTCCAAGTATAACAACTTATTTCATTGTCTTTACTGTAATCTTTGGGAAATATCATTTCGGATTAACGAGCGATCGGAGAATGCCGAACTTTTGAATTCGTGGTTTTATATTAATGTTTCGATTTTATTCGAGATTTTTGGGTATTTCAAGAAGTCTTATCTTCCAAAATGGCCCCTTAAAATAGAGAATTTAGTAAATATACAGGATGATTAAAAAAACAAAAAAATACATTTCTTTTTCTTCTTGTTGTTCTCTTATCAAAGGTAAGATAAAATCCTGACTATTTTTTCTTTGGATGCAGCAACTCAAGGATGTAGTGCAGCAACCAGTGATCCCTCTAAGCTATGCACGTGTGCGCGCGCACGCAGCTCGCCATGCGCGCGCACTTATCGGAATAAGAGCGTTAGGATGAGAAACTATGAGAAAAAGAACTGGTATCGGTACGCTATTCTGTTCCTCTGTTTGTGTTTAATATTAATTAGAAATAACTATTTCAATGAATAAAATAATTGACTTTATATAGTGTCTTAAGTTATTGTCATTATTAGAAATTAACCGTTTCGTTTAATAGGTATAAATACCTGGCATTGGCAGACTGGACCCAGTCTGTCGATGTCAGCTAGGCTGTCAAAACTGGTGACTTATAAAATAAAGACAAAAGTTGTCGTCGTAAAAAACAACGTTTTTTTTTATTAATCAATAATTAAAGTTCGTAAAAGTGGTTTTAGATAAACTTTAGGAACACTGTGAAATTCCAAAATGACATTTGTTAAGAATTGAAACACTGTTTTTTCAAACACTGTTTATTTTTCTCGACATGTTTCGAAGGCTTAAACTATTATATTTTACATGTCTTTTTATTTTTTTTATAAATTGTATAAACAACACTAACTTTAAAAAAAAATTAAATTATATATCAGACATGTTTCGGACAACCGGTCCTTTCTCAGTGATATTATAAAGATACATATTTAAAATATTATACAATTGTTTACAAATAAGATCAGTTTTGACAGATGTTATAAAGATTTATTTTGGAACGTTTTCTAGAACAAATGGAAAAACGTTCCAAAATAAATCTTTATAACATCTGTCAAAACTAATCATATTTGTAAACAATTTTATAATATTTTAAATATGTATCTTTATAATATCACTGAGGGAGGACCGGTTGTCCGAAACATGTCTGATACATAATTTAATTTTTTTTTTAACTAAGTGTTGTATGTATTAAGTATAGAAAAAAGAAAAAGAGAAATAAAACATCTACAAACACAACGTGTAGCGAATATAGAAGATATTATATTTTATATTGTTAGCCCGATGATGAACGTATACAGCCTTCGAAACATGTCGAGAAAAATACATTATACTCAAAAGTGGAAAATATAGTGATTCAACTCATGAAAAATAATAAAAGTGTTTAAAATTATTTTCCAAATTATATTTTATTATCAACCGTTTAATAAAAACTTTGTTTTCTGTATCACAATTGTATTTTTATTTTACGCCACAGCTGTTTCGTCAACCTATGTTGACATCATTCGGTGTTACAAAAATATATTATTGTAACACCTAATGATGTCAACATAGATTGACGAAACAGCTGTGGCGTAAAATAAAAATACCATTGTGATATATAAAACAAAGTTATTAATTTAACAGTTTATAATGTTAGAGAATCATTGTGTTTCGGCCAAAACAATGGACTATATATGTTATTACTTATCGTTATGTATATACAGTAAAACTCCGTATTAAACAATAAATACGAATGAAAATTTCTGTTTTCTAGAAGTTTTATTATATTTTATGTGAATGGCGTATTTCGACTATCAACGGAACATTTGATAAAGCTAACGTTTTTATTTATATTAATTATATTTTTTTAGATTATTTGGATTCTATTTTGGGGTGAAAACTTTCTTTTACATTAAAAAAACTTCACAATCAGGTCAGTACATCGGGCGGCCATTGCTCAGGATGGGATCACCCCGTGTAAAAGTTTGCAGCAACAAAGAGGAGCAGATGGTCCATATTATCTCCTAAAAGGAAAGGTACTTCCGAGATAACTTGAAAATGTTAACTTTGTCTTAAAAGAATGGTCTATATATACATAGGAAGCATCGGCTAACGACCGACACACGCGCGGGCATTTAAATAGCCCTCCGGTTATCCCCGAGTAACACAAATTAAACTCACATGTGCATACCTAAAGAAAAATTACTCCGCCATTTAAACACATTTTCGTAAAAAAAAACATTTTCGAGATTTTTTACCGCGAAATGTGGAATTTATAAAAAAATGCTTCAGTTGCTTTGCTTTGAGTATAAAATATACACGCACTTTGATTCTTCTGACTTCTAACATGACCAACCTTTAAAATTCTATTAATTTGGCCATGCCATCTTTTCCTCGATCTGCCTCGACTGCCTACTCCATTTACATCATTAAATTAAATAAAACGATGTTTTTTAACTACTTCCACTTTTGTCTTTATTTAGACAGCGACCGGTTTCGCCAGGCTCGCTAGCATCAGACCAGTCTGTCGATGCCAGCGAGCCTGGCGAAACCGGTCGCTGTCTAAATAAAGACAAAAGTGGACGTAGTTAAAAAACATCGTTTTATTTAATTATTATTTAAATGGAGTATATATGAGATCTCTTGGACGATTGTGTTATATATCCGTGCATGGTAGAGTGTCGCAAATAACCAAATGCAAGCATGGAACTAGCAAAATAAGGATGAAAATATAATAAATGCAGTAGAAATGTGATCTCTTAGATTAATGCGTGGAAAATCTGTGTATGATAGAGTGTCGAATGAAAATATAACAAATGATAGCAAAGCGAATGAAATTTTTGTGAATGAAAAGAAAATAATCAATGGAACATTTCGATGGTTTGGACACATGGAAAGAATAAATGAATATATAATGGTAAATAAAACATATGAACATCGAGGAAAAATAGAAATAAAGGAACATCGAGAAAAACGTGACATAACATATGTGAAATCCCAAATTCAATTTATGAAAAAAATCACATACATTACAGACATAATCTTATTAATCAAATATAAAAGTTCAGACGCGTGAGAAGTCGAAATGAGGACGGGCCTGCATGAAACGATTTATGAATGTTAAAGATTCGAAAGAAGTATGTCAGGAGATAACAGTGTGGTGATGCATTATTTCTGCCTACCCCTACAGGGACACCGCGTGATGGTAACGATAATTCGTATTGTACAATATAAATTTTTATCAATTTCTTGTACAGTAAAATTAGATATATGAGTCAATTAGATGATCGTTTTTTTTAAGAATGATGTAAATCTCTATATTTATTAATTAATACGAATGAAGATATCTGTTTTCTAGAAGTTTCATTGTAATATGTATGTTTCATTTCACTGGCAAAAGAAGGATGAAAGTAGAATAAATGCAGTAGAAATGAGATCTCTTAGACGAATGTGTCGATACTCTGTGTATGATAGAGTGTCGAATGAAAATATAAAAAGTGAATGCGGTGCGAATGATGGTGTTATGAACAAAATAATGAGAAGGATCATTAAGACGGTTTGGACATATGGAAAGAATGAATGAAGAAAGAATGTTTAAATAATTATATGTTAACGATGTACATGGAACCAGAAATAGAGGAAGACCGAGGAAAACGTGGCTAACTAACTAACTAACTAACTAACCATCACGCCGTCTCCCCGGAGGGGTAGGCAGAAAGAATGGAACGCCACACTGTTCTGTCCTGATATACTTCTCTCGATTCCTCTACATTCATACATCTTGTCATGCACGCACGTCGATTTCTCCGACTCCTCACGTGACCGACATTCAATATTTGATTGATTTGATAGTGCCACGTTTTCCTCAGCTTTCCTCTATTTCTAGCTCCGTTCACGCCGTTTACAAATACCTTCTTTACCATTCTGTCTACACTCATTCTTTCCATGTGTCCAAACCATCTTAATGACCCTTTCCTTATTTTGTTCATAACACTTTCATTCGCACCACATTCACTACTTATACTTGCATTTGTCACTCTATCATATACAGATTTGCTATACATTCGTCTTAGAGATCTCATTTCTACTACATTTATTCTACTTTCATCCTTCTTTTGTCAGTTCCATGCTTCACTTCCATACAAGGAAAACGTGGCACGATCAAATAAATCAAATATTGAATGTCGGCCATGTGAAGAGTCAGAGAAATCGACGCGCGTGCATGACACGATGTATGAATGTTGAGGAAGCGAGAGAAATATGTCAGGAAAGAAAAGTGTGGCAGTCCATTCTTTCCGCCTACCCCTTCGGGGAGACGGCGTGATGGTTAGTTAGTTTTTTTTTGTTCATTGTAATATAATTTATGAGAATGACATCATCAAATGTCATTTCAGTTATGTTTCTTTTAATTCCACTTATCTTGTGTTCACTTAATTTTTCACTCATTAGCACATTTGATAATACCTGTCAAAAAAACAAAAGCAGGTAAAACGTGTCATTCGCATAAATTATAATAAAGCTTCTAGAAAACAGGGGTTTTCAATCGTATTAATTAATTTTAATCAATCTTTGTATAAACCTGAAATGTTGTATCTATTTAATTAAAATAACCCAAGTGTTATGGAACACTAAAGGTTCGCGTTAATTATACACAAATTCCAATAACTTGGCCCCCTTAAGGACATTTTAATATCAGGTACCGCAGCACTTAAACTGAAACTTTTTTATTCCGGACTTAACACCGGATGGACGTAGTATTTGCTTTGTTTTTACTATCTAATGTTACTGTGAGGGTCAATTTGACGTATGATTTTACCTTTTTCTTCTTCACTTTTGGTATAGATTCAGGAATCTGTTATTTCAGGCGGGTCCTCTTGAGACGCTGAACTCTAGCTTTCTCTTCGCCGTTTCGGGGGTCTTCCTGGTCGGCGTTGTCCGTTTGGCGTTCCATGGAGAGCTATGTATGGTATTCTATTTGAGCTCATTCTTTCTACATGTATCACCGGTATCGCCGTTTTTGACGTCCCCATCTGACCACATCTTCGAACTCGCAGATTTCTCGGATTACCTGTTAAGTGAAAATTAGTTCAGCTGGAGAATTATTTTATTTTTAAGACATAATAAAATAACAAAATCAAGCTGCTTATTTTGACTAATATCTGTAAGATAACTTAATAATTTTACTGAAATCTCTTGATGGAAGTTCATTTTAATTACTAAGTACATTCGATGTTTTTTAAGAACTTCTTACACTTTTGTCTTTATTTCGCTGACATTGTAAGACTGATCAACCGCAGTCTTAGACCAGTCTGTCGATGTCAGCCAGCCAGACGAAACCGGCCACTAGCGTCTTAGAATTTTGGGTTATTTAATTATAATTTAATATCAATAAAACAAAAAAATGAGGTCCTCAAATGTCACAATCCAATAAAGAAAAATATATTCCAGAAATACTTAATACGAAGAAAAACGTCAGTTTTCTAAAAGTTTTATTATATTTTATGGGAATGACATGTTTCGCCCTTCTAAGGCATGATCAAATGTGACGAAACTCCAACTCGTCGCAGTTTATAAACACTTAGTAAATGGAGCAGAATATGGTAATTAATGAAAATTGATGTGACTTTATACATTTTTAACAAAAAATTATTTGGGTAGGTTCAGAAATATTGGAAAGTGTTTCTTGGAACTCGTTAAGAAATTTTAAGACAATGGTTACATAGTTAGGGGATACTAAATGATATTATATAAATCAAAAATAAGTTATTTGAGGTGGGACGAAATAAAATGTTCCTAAAAAAAAAAAAAAATTTACAAATTGTTCACAAATGATTTTACATATTTCAAGGTGACTAATGATTCTAAGTATTAGATATAAAATTAAATCGCCATCCTTTGTGCGTAGACTCAATTGATGTATTCTTCTCTTCTGCTTTTGAAATGTGAAATAAATACAGTGCATAATCAAGAGTTCTTTAAATCTAATTATATGTATATCGGATATTTCCGATACTACTATAAACCCTTGGAAATTTTCAACATAAAAACTTTTTTTTTTTGGGAATAACATGTTTGACCTTGCGAGATGATATTCACATATTTGATAATTTCTTACCATGTTAATTTAGGTCGTTCTCAATATTGTGTAGTTCATGTTTTCTCATCAAATAAATACATTAAGATGCGTATTTTTATTACGAATCATCGAATTAAAAACTTCGTACTGCATTCTTTCAGAATTAATACTGGAACCAAACTTGTTTGAATGATATAAACATTTTTAAAGTTTGAAATATTTTAAGAAAATTACTTGACTTACATATATGACTGATCAGTCTGTCGATCACTGCAAAACGTAGGCCTCTTCCAGAGTGCATCACTGGCCCATATTCATTGCCACTCTCATCCAGTAATCCTTAAAATGTTGTCAGTATGGCGATCAGAAAAGAATTTAAAAAACTGACGTCAAAATGACGTCTTCAGTAATTCTAGTGTTAACTGAAACTTATAGCGATGGGTACGTTTTCATTCCGGCGGATTAATATACAAAAAGGGGCAACATTGACCATTTTGGGGCAACTTTGGCGGTACATAAAGGTAAATAATGGAAGCGCGGGAGTGTAAAAAGGAGCTGAGCTCGTTTAGTGCCATCAAAGTTTACTCATTTGTGGAATGGTGAATAATTAAACCAGCGCCGCCTATTCCATTCGGGGGTTATCGGAAACAGTCGAAACTAAAAAGACTCCTCCTTCGCAAGGGGCTTTCGGAGAGTCACACTATCGAACCAATCGACTTTGATATTGAAACGAACAAACCATAATACTTTGCACTTCGTAGAAATGAATAGTCTTTTTCTTCTTTTCAAATCAAATCCAATCAGTTTATTAACTCTGAAGACATTACAAACAGCAAAATGTTTAAGTCATCAATTGAGTACAGGTAAAATATTATAAAAATACAACAAAATACCAGGAACGCATTGGAGATGGTTCTACATTAGGAAGACAAGATACTTTCTAAAGTCAATATGAAAGACGCCGATTTCCGAGGAGACCGCGTTCAGCAGACTAATTGCTCTTCCCGCCGGTGTCACAGGAGACAGATTGTTTCAGGTGGCCGATAGGTAAAACAATCTGTGCTGTCGCTGTCGGAGATATCTATCATGGAAAAAAACTCCAACACCCATTAGCACGGCCGAGTTCTCGAAATATCCCCTGATTAATATAAAGAAATGGGTAATGAGAAGCACATCTCTTCGAAGTTGTAAAAAATTGGTTCCGAGCATTCCTAAAAGAAATGCCGTGGGATAGAGCCACGGATAACTTACATATTCCCTCATGTAGAGATACCTCAGAATTTTTTTCTGAACCCTCTCCAGTATAACGGAATATCTCGCCTCGTGAGGACTCCATTTCACAGAACCACTTTCGAGTCGGCTCTTCTCTGTCCCTGGTAGCTCGTAACAGCTCTTCAACGAACCTCATCAGTCCCTTATGTCGTTTTAGCCAGGAGATTTGCCTTATGCTAACATCTCGTCAAATCTAAGCCCTCTTGATGTCGCCCTGCACATTCGTCGGCCAAGTGGTTGGGATATTATTTTTTCTTTTCTATATCTTCTAAGTAGCCACATATCGTCGTATCCCTTGATGTTATTAATAACAACCCCATTAACTTTTACAATTGTTTTTTAAACGGTGAGGCAAAACTCCGACCGCCACACTGCTCTATCCTGATAAACCTCTCGAGCTTACTCTCTATTCATACATCGTAACATGCACGCTCGTCAATTATTTTGACTTCGAATGAGGCCACTCTTTAGTAATTGATTAATTTGGTCATGCCACGATTTCCTCGGCCTTCCTTGTCCTTTTTTTTTCATTCGCACTGGTTGTATCCAACACTCAATTTTTTTTTTCGCAATTATACATTCTTCTTCTTCTTCTTCCTCAGCCTATTCCCGTCTACTCCTGGACAAAGGCCTCCTCTTCGCTTCCATGTCACTTTGTCCTGTGCAGACTGCATCCAGGTTATTCTGACGTGTCTGTTCAGATCATCCTTCCTTGCGGTCGCCCTGCACTTCTCTTCGCCGTCCACGGTCTCCAAGTCAGCAGTCTTCTTGTCCACTTTTCATCTGAGCTTCTGGCTACATGTTCAGCCAATTGTGATTTGAGTCGCCACCCGATAGATGATGTCTGTGACCTTTGTTTCCACCATTCATTACATATGACCCAAACATCAAAGTGATCATTTTTAAATTTTGCTTTGATGCAAACATCTCCCTTACATTTCCTCATTATTTCGTTGTTCGGTATGCTAAATAATGTTCAGTATTCTGGTCTCTTATTTGAAGCATGTGCAAAGGGAAGAAAAATACCACCTCCTTCGACCTGATACGGCACCGAAAGAAGAAGATTCTGGTCAAGTCGTCCAGTCTGTCGATGCCAGCGAGCCTGGCGAAACCGGTCGCTATCGAAATAAAGACAAATGTGGAAGTAGTTAAAAATTTCATTATTAATGAATAATCTTTGTGTTTTGTATCACAATTGTATTTTATTTATTTTACGCGACCACTGTTTCATCATCAGGTGTTAATCAATAATATATCAAATGTCAAAACTTTATGTGTATTTGTTCCTATTTCAATTTGTTATTATTGTTTAAAATGAACTTCCGTCAAGAGATTTCAGTAAAATCATTCGATTATCTTAAAAACGTTAACATTTTATATGTTCATACATTTCATATAATCTTTTGCAAAAAAATGTATGTGTACCTATAAGACAATTCCCTGACACAATGATTTTATAAAACGTATCAAATAATAAGTCTGAGGCAAAAGGTGGGACATAAATTCAATGTGTTATTGTGAACAAAATAATAAGGTTTTGTTTCGCGCTCTTCTCACACATAAATTCGAGCATTGTATCGATAGATAACGCGAATCATGTAATAAACGGATACGAACCCTCGCATTCCTGCCCCCAAATGCCTTTTAAATCCCGAGTTACGGGGTATAAAGCCTCCGTGGGTACACTCTTACCATTGGTCAATGCAGCCTTCCATCGATTTCCTCCGGGAGGCCCTATTATCCATATCTATTCCAGCTAAAGGCCCTTTGAACGGAGGAGACCCGATGTAAATTGAACACAAATAGACAGAAGTCGTTTTATCTTAAGACGTCCATAAAGTAACGCACTTTACTGGCTGGAGGTGAACTCCGGCGAGATGAGATCTCCGTATAAACCGGGCGGTTCTTTAATATAATGCGTTTTTATTTTCCCTGTTCCGCTGTATCGTTTGTATGCTTTTTTCCTTATTATTATTTGCTTAGGCAGAGGAAGCCTGCGTATACAGGGCGGTTAGAACTTCTTTATTCCCTATTTACTCGTCTCGTAAGTGTTTTATAATAACCTAATTGTTATATTTTCCGTCATCTGTAGCTAAAAATGCTAAGAGAACTCAAAATAATGACATTTAATGAAATTATCATATCCACTGTTAAATTAAAAACACGGTTTTAATATCAAAAATTTAATTAATTTTTTATAAACTCGTCGCGACAGTTGTTTCGGTAACCGATGTAACCATCGTCAGGTGTTACAATAAACTAAAGATAAATAAAGAAAGATTTTATTTATATAGTAAACACGATTATTAATAGGGGAAGAAACTACACAAAATAATATAAGCAATTAAGATAGGAAAACACAGTAATTAAGTAACAGTATTTATACCTGAAAGAAATTCAACATCAATGAGACTAATTAATACGAATGAAAAAACTTATGTTTTTCTAGAAGTTTTATTATATTGTTTTATTATATTATGACATGTTTCGCCCTTCTAAGGCATTATCAAGTTTTTTCATTCGTATTAATAATTTAATATGGAGTTTTACATCATTGTTCAAAAAACAATAAATCAATGAGACTCGTTGATTTTGAATTTCTTTCAGGTGTATGTATAAATGTAGAGGAATCGAGAGAAGTATGTCAGGATATTACAGTGTGGCCGTCTATTCTTTCTGCCTACCCCTCTGGGGAGACGGCGTGATAGTTAGTTGGTTAAATAGTTAATTACTTACTAACTAACTAACTAACCATCACGCCGTCTCCCCGAAAGGGTAGGCAGAAAGAATGGACTGCCGCACTTTTCTTTCCTGACATATTTCTCTCGCTTCCTCAAAATTCATACATCGTGTCATGCACGCGCGTCGATTTCTCTGACCCCTCACGTGGTCGACGTAATTTTTATTACCATTCTTTCTTCATTCATTCTTTCCATATGTCCGAATCAGTATGATGATGATGCTTTCATCATTTTGTTCATAACACCACAATTCGCACTGCATTTACTTCTTATATTTTCATTCGACACTCTATCACACACAGAGTATCCACACATTCATTTAAGTGATCTCATTTCTACTGCGTTTATTCTACTTTCATCCTTCTTTTGCCAGTTCCACGCTTTGCTTCCATACATAAGGGTCGGTAGAAGAACACCATTGTGCACTGCCATTTTAACTTTTTTGGATAGGTTTTTGTTTGCGATGACAACTTTAAGTGCACCATTCACATGGTTGCCTGCCCCAACCGTTCTTTCAATATCCCTCTCCACTCGCCCATCTTTTGAAAACATACTACCTAAATACACGAACTCATCTACTTGCTCCAAATTTTCACCATTCACGCTAATGTTGCAGACTGTCATGATTTATTCACATTCATCATCAGATCATTTCGCATGCATTCCTCATACATATTTTTCACCAGGACTTGTAGTTCATGCTAGTTGTCTGCAAGTAGGACAGCGTCTTCCGCATACAAGAGACAACTTACTGACACTCTGCTCATTTTGACATCTACATTCAATCCTTTCAGCTCTTTCATACATTATTTAATTATTATTTAAAATTTAAAATTAGAATGGAATTTATTTATTTATTTATGTATTTATTTATACATTATGCACAAATGAGACATTACAAACGATAAAACATTTAGGCGACTCATTTGGACACAAAACGGTATTATAAAGATAAAACAAAACAACATGAGACCAAAAAAATCATACATATCAGAAGGAATCCAAATATGTCGACGCCAGTGAGGCAGTACTCTTTCCAGAATTTGCAATATTTTTTTTATGAAAACTGACACTGAAAATGTCCAAATCCGAGTTGATTAGATTCAACGTCCGATTTGCTCTTCCTACTGGTTTCACCAAAAGCAGGTTGGTTCTGCGTGACGGAGTAAAGAACAATTGATGTCGGCGCTGTCGCAGGTAGTTATCAGGAACAAAAAGACCTATTTGCTCCAGAACATAGGGGTTCTCAATAGAGACCCGAATCAGTTTGAAAAAATATCGATCAGCCAATCACCTGTTTGTTCGTAGAGATGATATACCTCTCACGCATAATATAGTCGTTCCCTTCACTCAACAGGTAGGGCTTTCGAGCGTATTTCACCAAGCCAGATTATTATTTAGCTCGCTGCTAATCTCACACTATTATTTTGAGTTACGACTCCAAACAGAGCGTGGCTTACGCCACTACTCTTTGTTAACAAAGTGTTAAATTGTATGCCTCATAATAAAGCCAAACATAATCTTTAAATGAAAGAAGCAAAAGAAGGATGAAAGTCGAATAAATGCAGTAGAAATGAGATCTCTTAGACGAATGTGTGCATACCCTGTGTATGATAGAGTGTCGAATGAAAACATAAGAAGTGAATGCGGTGCGAATGATGGTGTCATGAACAAAATAATGAAAGGATCATTAAGATGGTTTGGACATATGGAAAGAATGAATGAAGAAACAATGGTAAAAAAAATATATGTTAATGATGTAAATGGAACCAGAAATAGAGGAAAACCGAGGAAAACGTGGTACGATCAAATAAATCAAATATTGAATGTCACGATGTATGAATGTTGAGGAAGCGAGAGAAAAAAGTCAGGAAAGAAAAGTATGTCAGTCCATTCTTTCTGCCTACCCCTTCGGGGAGACGGCGTGATGGTTAGTTAGTTATCGAGAGATCGCTTGAGTAACACAAGAATAAGAGAGATATGTGAGGTTGAGGATATTATAAGATGCAGCAGCCAGCGAAAAAAAGACTGGTACGGTCATATTCAAATAATGGACACGACCAGACTCCCCTATATTGCATTGCAAAATTAGCCTCATGGGATTCGTCTTCGTGGAAGACCTCCTAAAAGATGAAAGGACAGCTGGGAATCTACCTCACAGGAGGAGCAACACTCTGGAGAACATGTCGCATAGGTCTACAACAAGGAATATGAAGAAGAAGGAGATGTGTGGAAGCAAATCATGATGATGATTATGATAATGATGATGATTTATATAGCGTCATTTTTGTGACAGATTTACTTTAAGGGCGCTCATCGTCCGGAAAGCTTCTCTTAAAAAGAAAGCTTCTGAACACTCCTTCGTTGTCTTGATTGCGGATATTGTAGGGCAGCCTGTTCCACGTCGTCGATCCTGCGATGCCAAAAGCGCGTTCCGCGAAGATTGAAGCTCCTTGCTTCATCCTTCGAGGATCGTAGAGTTGACCGCCGAGGGTTCAGATCGATTAGCTTACAAAGTTCTGTGAGGTAGTAGGGTGCTTGTCCATATAAGGCTTTGTGAACAAGTAGACTTAGTTTATATTCATGGCATTGGCAAAAGAAGGATGACTAACTTACTTACTAACTAACCATCACGCCATTTCCCCGTAGGGGTAGGCAGAGGGGATAGATCGCCACAATGCTCTGTCCTGGCATACCTCTCGGGATTCCTCTACATTCATAAATCGTACCATGCACGCACGTCGTTTATTCCGACTTCCCGCCTTTTAGTTATTGATTAATTTGGTCATGCCATGTTTTTCTCGGTTGTCCGCGGCTTCTTTTTCCACTCACGCTGCTTGTGTACAACTTTTTAACCATTCTACTCTCATCCATTCGTTCCATATGTCAAAACCATCTCAAGGATCCTTTTTTAATTTTAAAATGATGCAGTCATCTGCCTTACATTTCTCTCTTATTTAATCGTTCATACAATGTTTTACCGTTTCTTTTGCCAGCTACAAGCTTCACTTCCATACATGAGGGTTGGCACTAGAACTCCATTGTGTACTGCCATCTTTGCTTCTGTGGATATATTTCTATTTGCAGTAATGAGTTTGACAGAAGAAGGATGAGAGTAGAAAAAATGTGATAGAGATAAGATTTGGCCTCCTTCACAACAGTCATCAACTGGCTCGTGTGCCTGGCCATCTCTCTCAATTCTCCAGTTTCTTCCGAATCGCTGCCACGCAATCCACCAATATTTTTCTTAGTCTCCCTCTAATCTCCCCCGCGTGGACGGGGGCAAGCCTAGAAATTGTATGAGCGAAACTAACGAAATGGCGTCGCTGCGTCCTATAACAGTTTCGAGTAAGCGGTGAGTAGCCTTCCATGTCTCTATTTAACTCTATGTTTAACTAGCGCCATCTATTAAGATAATTTGGTGTTGTAAGAAAGGCGGAATGGGGAATGTTGTTAACATAAAGTGATCGCTTAACCCAACCAATGACAAGTCATAAGTCCTGTAAACGCCTTGACTACCATATTCTGTTTCCAAATAATTTACATCTTCGTCTCTATTGAGATACAATTAATGCTTTAAAAAATTATTAATTATATTAACCCGCAATGGGTAAAAATCCAGTATTTGTCTACAAGTATTTGTATACAAAAAAACAAATTCTACAATGATATGACAGAATGGTAAAGAAGGTATATATAAACGGCGTGAACGGAGCTAGAAATAGAGGAAGGCCGAGAAAAACGTGGCACGATCAAATCAATCAAATATTGAATGTCGGTCACGTGAGGAGTCGGAAAAATCGACGTGCGTGCATGACAAGATGTATGAATGTTGAGGAATCGAGAGACGTATGTCAGGACAGAAAAGTGTGGCGTTCCATTCTTTCTGCCTACCCCTCCGGGGGGACGGCGTGATGGTGAGTTAGTTAGTTAGTTAGTTTTTATAAAATTAAAATAATTTAACACAAAATGTTCTTTTTAGATGGTGCACATATTGTCTATTTAATTTATATTTCACGTACCCACCGTTTTTTTTTGTGTCATGTCACAAATAGTAACATGACACAAGGACTCATGTCATAAATAGTGTCCAGCAAATAACTCATGTCATAAATAGTGCGGTATCAACAATGAGAGTCATCTCACGATACTCCCATATGAAATCGAATAAATAAAATAAAAAGAAACTTTTGATGTGTTCACAAGTATCGTCCACCCGTATAAGTATGAACAAGTACATTTTGATTATTTATTATTTGCTTAGTCACAGAGTGAACTACACAAATACACTCCGGTATTATTACGTCTGAAAAGAGGGTACAATGAAACAAAAATAATACGTACATAAAACATTATAATTTCGTTTATAGGCATGACTTAATACGTCCGGGTCCCGAGCACTGCTTGGGCCACTTAAATCCTTTGAATAGACTCCGGGTTTGACCTGGATATAACCCGAGCCCTTTCTCTTACGACAAACGAGCTTTTCAGTTTAGGTTGAGGGCTGTTGAAAATATAAGAAAAATTCAAAGATTTCTAATAATCTTATTTTTACTATACCTGTGAATAAAAATATTCTGTTCGAATTTGCCTTTATTGGATGTAATAGTGAACATCCACAGCAAGACAATTTGGTTCCGTCAAGTTGGTTACGTTGGATTTTTTTTTTTTTAAAGACTAACATCAAGGATTTATATCAATGATATTAGAATTTATGTATGACCCTTATGTATGGAAGCGAAGCATGGAACTGGCAAAGGAAGGATGAAAGTAGAATAAATGCAGTAGAAATGAGATCTCTTAGACGAATGTGTGGATATTCTGTGTATGATAGAGTGTCGAATGAAAATATAAGAAGTGAATGCGGTACGAATGATGGTGTCATGAACAAAATAATGAAAGGATCATTAAGGTGGTTTGGACATATGGAAAGAATGAATGAAGAAAGAATGGTAAAAAAATTATATGTTAATGATGTAAATGGAACCAGAAATAGAGGAAGACCGAGGAAAACGTGGCACGATCAAATAAATCAAATATTGAATGTCGGCCATGTGAGGAGTCAGAGAAATCGACGCGCGTGCATGACACGATGTATGAATGTTGAGGAAGCGAGAGAAATATGTCAGGAAAGAAAGGTGTGGCAGTCCATTCTTTCTGCCTACCCCTTCGGGGAGACGGCGTGATGGTTAGTTAGTTAGTTAGTTATTAGAATTTATTTTACAATCTTCAATGTGAGCAGAAAATAGCTCATTATTATGAAGAAGGAATCTGGGCCTAGTCAGGTTTGAACCCATGTCCCCTGGATCAGGAACCAAGCGTTCTATCCCCTAGACCACCACCCGGTTTGGAATAATATAAATGTAAGCCATATATTTAAAATCTAAAATTCACAATTTGGAAAAACAAAGATATGGTCATTAATTGTATGATGAGAATCTATGAAGCATGCGTAAGACCAATAATAACAAACCAAACAAGTTTTGAGAACTTCCGAGATGAAGACACTGAGGACGAAAGCAGGCAAAACACTGAGAGATCGAGTGAGAAACACCAGAATAAGAGAGATATGTGATGTTGAAGATATTATCAGATGGAGCAGAGAGTGAAAAAGGGACTGGACGGTCATGTTCAAAGAATGGACACCACCAGACTCCCCTATATTGCATTGCATAATCAGCCTCAGGGGACTCGTCCTCGTGAAAGACCTCCTAAAAGATGGAAGGACAGCTGGGAGTTTATCTCACAGGAGGAGCAACACTCTGGAGAACAGACTACATAGGTATACAACAGTAAAGAAGAAGAAGAATATATTTATATAAAACATAATTCTTCTGTACGGGCGTAAGTAGTTAAACTCCTCTTAAACGGGTGTACCGGTTTTGATGAAATTTGGTGGGTGTGTTTGAGTGGATACCTGGATAGTTAAGATTCAATTGGAATTGATAGGAGTCCTTTAAAACCTTCTGGGAATTACATGAATAATTGACTTGAGAATAATTCATTTATGTGTTTGCTTACTATAGATGCCGCTGATGTCGATTTCTTATTTGATAAGCATCCGGACACTTCATACACAGAGTATCCACACATTCATCTAAGAAATTTCACTTCTTCTGCATTTATTCTACTTTCATCCTTCTTTTGCCAATTTCATGCTTCGCTTCCAAACAGAAGGGTCGGTACAAGAACACCATTATCCCTATATGATTTCAGAATTCATTTATCGTATTAGATACGATTATATTTATGTTCTTTTTCCTTCTTTCAGTCAGCATGAAAAGTACATTATTATAAATAAAAATTTCCAATGAACGCAGATGGAAAGAGGCGTGCCTCATGAGGGCTGATCTATATATTCGTGGAACTAGCACAAGGCTTATTCTTTAGATATTGGAGTCAAAGTTAATGGGGTCTTCATTAATAACATCAGATACGCAGATGACACTGTTATCTTACCAGATAATATTAGGTCCTTACATATGAAATTGGCGTTTTGTATGGGAGGAACATAAAGTTGATTTTTTTTATATAATATATTTATTTAATCAAAGTATGTACCATTGCTATCCATGCACTTTTGACATCTCATAGGTAGTTCATCGATCCCTTTACTAAAAAAACCATTCGGACGGGAATCAATAAAATCTTTGAAGTCGGTTTGGACTGCCCCATCGGAGTTGAATTTTTTCCCTTGCAAGAAGTTATCCAAATTTCGAAAAAAATAGTAATCTGTTGGGGCAAGGTCCGGAGAGTACGGTGGATGTCTTAGACATTCCAATTGAAGCTCTTCTAATTTGGTAGCCGTCTGTTGTGCAGTGTGTGGTCTAGCGTTATCATGAAGCAGCAGTGGCCTAGAGCGATTAACCAGCCTCGGTTGTTTAGCAGCTAGCTTTTCCATCATGGTTTGCAGTTGCTGACAATAGACATCTGCCGTAATCGTCTGGCCAGATTTAAGAAAGCTGTAGTGAACGACACCAGCACTAGTCCACCAAACGCTCACAAGTAACTTTTTTGGAGTCAATTTTTGCTTGGGGCATGGTTTGGCTGGTTCGGCAGGGTTCAGCCATTGCGATGAGCGCTTCCGATTATCATACAGGATCCACTTTTCATCACAGGTAATGATTCGATTCAAAATCCCTTCATTATTGTGCCGGTTGAGTAATGCAACGCAGCAGTCAACGCGCGTTTGTTGATTTGCTTCACTCAATTCGTGAGGTGCCCACCTTTCAAGCTTTTTCACCTTCCCGATTTGCTTCAAGTGGATTAAAACAGTTTTATCACTAGCACCGCAGCCTGCAGCTAATTCGGACGTGGTTTGCGATGAATCTGCTTCCACAATAGCCTTCAATTCTTCATTATCAACTTTGGTCTCCGGCCGTCCACGGGGCTTGTTCTGCAGGTCGAAATTTCCAGAACGAAAACGTTGGAACCAAAAACGCACTGTGTTTTCTTTTGCGGCACCGTCGTTATACACATCATTAATCCTTCGAGCCGTTTCTGCAGCACTGGTGCCACGGTGGAACTCGTACTCGTAAATAACGCGATATTTCAAGTTTTCCATTTTGTAAACTGAGTGACGCAAAGAAAAAAACAATTGAGGAAAAAACAAATGAATTATAATTTTCGTAACACAAATACTTGAGTAAATAGCTGTATAAATTTGAATTTGGAATTCCTAACCAAAGAGAAGATATTTGAGATCAAACTTGCCAGTACGGCAAAACGCCAATTTCATATGTAAGGACCTAATATTAATGACCTAATATTAATGACCTACAAGTGCTCATCAATAGAATCAATGACGCAGGTGTTAGACTGGGACTCAACATCAACATCAGTAAAACAAAGTCAAATCAAATCAAATCAGCTTGTTTTCTCAAAAGATATTACAAACAATTATTATAGTATAAGACATCTAATGAGAACAGGTAAAATATAATAAATATATAATACCAGGAACACGTGAGATTGGTCGACATTAGGAATACAAGATACTCTCCAAAGTCAAGAGTATTTGTCTTCTGAACATACTCTCACGAATATGAAAGACATCGATCTCCGAAGCGATCATGTTCAGCAGTTTGATTGCTATCCCCACCGGCATCACCAGAGGCAGGTTGGTTCTGCATGCTGGGAGATAAAACAGTCTGTGCTGACGGTGTCGAAGATAACCATCCGGAACATAAAGATGGATAGCCTCCAAGATGACGGAATTCTCAAAGAATCCCCTGATAAGTCTGAAGAAATGGGTGAGTTTGAACCCATTCCTCTTTATCTCTAGACTATTGGTTATGCAGTGGGATAAATCCACGGATAGCTACCAAACTCTCTCATGTAGAGATATCTTAGAAATCTTTTCTGAACCCTTTCTAACATGAACGAGTATCTCGCCAGTTCATGTTATTTAGCCGACAGCAACTACGCAGAAGCAATTCTCACTCTCAATGGTCAGTAGGCCAGTATAGAAAGAGTTCACATATTTAAATATTTTGACAGTATTATAACGGACAACATATATCCCGAAAAAGAAATGAGATACAGCATAAGGATTGCGAGGGACGCATTCAATAATATGAGACCATTTTTCTGCAATGACAACATCAAATTAAAATTTAGACAGAGGATGGTCAAGTGCTATATTTGGTCCATATTACTATACGGAGTGGAAACCTGGACCGTCAAAGTGAACACAATAAACCGTATAGAAGCACTTGAAATGTGGCTCCATCGCAGAATGTTGCGGATCTCATGGACTGATATGGTCACCAACAATGAGGTGCTACATAGAGCCAGATTAGGAAGAGAATTGTTGTCTGATGTGAAGTCTAGAAAGATGACATATTTAGAATACATTCTCCGCATCTAGAAATACGTTCTGCTGCACATCAAAATTAAATGGAAAACCCCAGATGTCCTGGCTCGAGAATATCAAGGAATGGACCGGAGTTCAGGGGGTGGGTGAGTTGTTCCGTCTGGCACAGGACAGTGAGGCCTACGCCAGGATAATAGGATAATACGGGGACCTGACATGGCACTCGAAGAAGAAGAAGAAGAAATTATTTATCTTTTTTCAGTTCGAAGTCGAAAATTCGACGAGCGTACATGTTACGATGTATGCATGTAGATGAACCTATAGAGGTATGTCGGGACAGAGCCAATATAACGGTTAGTTAGTATGCTTATTGTCCCAGACAGTGTCTTTTAGACATCCGGAGATAACTGCAGCTTTATCTCAAAAGGTGAATAATAATATTTTTGTAATTATAATAGTGTCATAAATTTTAACAGTTAAACTTTTATTTCCATTTTATTATAATTGTGTTGAATCGTTCTTTACATCATTACAGCGCGAGCCAAATCGATCAAAAGGGTATTACAATCATATTGATTTTCGTGACATGTAGCCACTCTATCACCATTTTATTGTTACGTGAATTCCGCCCCAGACCAAAGAGAGTGTGATAATCACACGGCCATCGCCGGAAATCGAACCCGGGATCTACGGGGTGGCAGTCAAAGTACTTACCACTCGTCTACAAAAGTCGTCTTGTTTGTAGAATAATTTATTTTGAAATTTCTTTATTATTTATATATTTAAAATAAAACAAGAATAAAACCACTGTACTTTGTTTTTCACCACTATGCGGTTATTTTAATTGCTGACTATTTACGGTTATTACGAAGCCCTGAAGAAGCTTGGGTATAAGCGAAACTAGTCGGCAATTAAAATAACCGCATAGGTGAAAAACAAAGGTCAGTGTTTTTATTTCTATTTTATTTTAAATATAAATAATAATTAAAATTAAAATGTCTTACTACAAAGTGAATGCTTCACACGAAAATTTAATTTATTTTTAGTTCATACCGCGATCAAATCGAGCTCCCCTCGCCCAAGTTCCCACGCGGCGAGATAGCACCATCGAATTGGGTAGTTATTCGGAACAAACGACAAGGAGCAGCTCCGAATTGATAGTTATGTGAAATGAATGGATCGTCTTTCTCCCCTTTCATTCAGTGCGATATCTTCTTCCTATTTCGGTTCCTATTCATATATTTCTCCTATTCATTCCATGATCCTCCACGAACATAACGATAAGGAATTCAACTCATCCAGAAGGCGTGAGATGGCGCTTAAATCTTAAATCGTTGATGGTAGTTACATCTACGTATGTGATATTTTAACATTATGTACTTAGAAAATTGAAAATAATTTTGGTTAATCCGCTAAATATTCAAAAAAATATATATTAAAAAACACGACATGTTTCGGAAGATACCTCCATCTTCAGATGTGAAAATATAATAAAAAATATAAGTTTTTTCTTATTTTGAATCAGAAAAAATTGGATATATCGCACGTTTAAAACAAAAGTGACACTATACAAAAATCTCAATTTTTCAGTACGGTCATTTAAAGTTTTGCCTGCTTATTAACCTAATTAAAATCAACTAGATTCTGATAGAATAATATCTAAACTAATATATAAAACAATAACATTAGATATATTTCTACTCACAGTCAAGTTATTGACCTCACAAAAACTTTAAATGACCGTACTGAAAAATTGAGATTTTTGTATAATGTCACTTTTGTTTTCAACGTGCGATATGTAAATAATATAAAGCTGGTCTATAATGCTTTAATATTGCCTCACTTTAATTACTGTTCTTCTGTATTGTTTTAAGCAAATAAAAGAGATATTGATCAACCATAGGTTTTACAGATTAAAGAATGAGGGCTATACTTGGTTAGGCAAGATATAGTAGGATTTCAATTATGTTAAGCAAATTTAAAAAAATTGATTCAAGAAAACTATAATAGTTATTTACAATACTTTGATTTTTATTTATAAAATTAAGAATAATACGGTGCCTGCATATCTTACTTAAAATGTAGCATATAGTAATGAAATACATGCCTATTTGACGAGAGGTCGTGATAGATTCCGACTCCGGAGACCCAAACTTGAAAGTACAGAGAAAGGTGTTTTTTATAGACGATTTAAATTATATAACGAATTGGCAAATGAGGTAAGAGATGCCGCTTATCTTGCGATCTTTCATCGAAAAATTTTTCAATATGTTCTAAGTACCGATATTTAATATTTTTGTTGTTTTTCTCATTTGCGATTTTTATATTATTAATTGATTGTTTCTAAAAATATTGTTTTATATGTTGTAAAATGTTCCTGAACTTTTTTACAACTTTATTAAATAAATAATAAATAATAAAGCTATCATTGCTACCTATCACATGTCAGGAGAATCAATATAATAGATAAAAACAAATTGCACACAGCAATAAGGTTCAAACGTCCTGTTGTATACATAAAAAAGCAGTTCTAAATATAACAGTCTGGTGGTCCATCGTTTCTACATATCGCCTTAGGGAAACGGCGTGATATGAATACTAAATTACATATAGGTATCTATTGATAACAATGTGCGAAACCTGGACTCTGAAAGTGAATGTAATGAACCGGTTGGAAGCGTTCGAGATATGGATATACCGCAGAATGCTCCTTATACCGTGGACCGATAGGGTTAGTAACGCAGACGTACTGCAGAGAGACAGAGCCAATAGAGAGCTGTTGTCAAATGCGAAAATTAGAAAGATCTTATATTTGGGTCATGTGCTAAGGGGAGAAAAATACCACCTCCTTCGACTGATATTAATGGGTAAAGTGGAGGGACGTCGAGGAGTTGGTAGAAGGCAGCTGTCCTGACTGCAAAACATCAAAGAGTGGATAGGAATAACAAGAGTTCAAAACAAAAGTGGCGCAGGATAGATAAGAAGTTGGTGTAGTGATCGCCAACGTTGGGGGGACCTGATACGGCACCGAAAGAAGAATTGATCACAATGAACTTTTACAAATAAATTTCAAAGGAAAACTATTACTATAGATAATTTTATTTAATTCGTTAATATTCGTTAACTTACTAACTGAAAATAAAGGAGTTGGAATCTATATCTCCCATACATAAAATACGATCTTATCTAAGTGGTGGTATCTCGACAGGACGGACCTTTGAATGTGTCCTTTTGCCGTTTATGTGAATTATGGCGTCACGGCTCGGCCAGGATAACCCCGCTTCTTATCCCGGTATTGGATTTATTGCGATCGACTTATTATTTTTCTGTCTTGTGGGCGTTTTTCTATTATAAACCACTGCGTAATTTTATTATCGTCCATCATTTTATTAACTTACTAAACATACAATCAAACCATAATCCTAAAAAGGTAGGCTACCTTCTCTCGGAAATTGTTGTTTCATAACGATAAAATGTTGTTCCACTGCCTCAAAATATTGTTTAAATGCTTTAAATGTTGTAGATTGCGTTAAAATGTTGTTTCATAACGATAAAATGTTGTTCCACTGCCTCAAAATATTGTTTGAATGCTTTAAATGTTGTAGATTGCGTTAAAATGTTGTTTCATAACGATAAAATGTTGTTTCACTGCCTCAAAATATTGTTTAAATGCGTTGGAATGCTGTACATTGCGTTAAATTGTTGTTTCATAACGACAAAATGTTGTTTCATGTTTAATATAATAATAAAAAAAGTTACGCATATGAAAAGTGGCATTATAAAGTTCCCCCTTATACCATCAATATTATGATTTCGTAAAGTATAGCCAGGCATACCAGAAGATTTTTAACGCATTAAGGCCCAGCGGTAGGGGTGGCCAAATCACCCCCGAAGAGTGAAATTTCATTTGGAAACTTTCGAATTGGAAATTGATAGAATATATTTATGTGTATATTCGATTTATAGGGCATGCCCACGATTTCATCTCAAATGGGGATTAATCAAGTAAAAAATTAGGGTACCGCCCCTACCACCCGGCAAGCCTCCCCTATTTCCAATCTGGGTGTCAATTCCATAAACTTTTACGAAAATGTGGGTGTATTTTTCCACGGTCCAGATTGTGTCTTGTAACCTTCGTGAAACCATTTCAAACGCTTTTTTCTTTAGGATTTTTCAACCTTTAATCCCCGATCTAAACCTGAACATTTGTGATCACGTTTAAATAGAAAATAAAGTCAATTTTACCGCTTTAAACTATGCGCAATATTAAGTGTATTTTTTTATATCAAAGCCCCGAAATATCGTAAAAGATTTTATTAAATATAACACCATAATCTTTATAATTTTGAATGAAGGGTCTACAGTCATTTCTTTACTAACTAACTAACTAACCATCGGGTTGTAGAGTGGAGACCCCGCGAAGACAAACGAAACAGAGGGAGACCCCCCACACGATGGTCCGATGACATTAGAAGAATTCCTGGCGATTGGATGCAAAAGGCACAAGACAGGGATACGTGGAGAAGTATGGGGGAGGCCTATGTTCAACAGTGGACAACAACGGCTGTTTAAGTAAGTTAGTAAGTAACTAACCATCAAACCGTCTCACCGAAGGGGTAGTCAGAAAGAATTGACCGCCACACTGTTCTGTCATAACATAGTTCTCCCGATTCCTCTACATTCATACACGTCGATTTCTCTGACTCCTCGCGAGCCGACATTTAATATTTGATTGATTTGATCGTGCCACGTTTTCCTTTTCTAGCTCCATTCACGACGTTTACATATACTTTCTTCACAATTCATTATTTTCATGTGTCCAAACCATCTTAATGACCTTTTCATTATTTTGTTCATAACACTTTCATTCGCACCGCATTTACTTCTTATATTTGCACTCTATCATATACAAATTTTCCATACATTCGTCTTAAAGATTTATTATGCTAAAAACATTTTTTATCAATATAACTAACTTACTAACTAACTAACCATCACGCCGTCTCTCCGAAGGGGTAGCCAGAAATAATGGACTGCCACACTTTTCTTTCCTGACATATTTTTCTTGCTTCCTCAACATTCATACATCGTGTCATGCACGTGCGTCGATTTCTCTGACTCCTCACGTGGCTGACATTCAATGTTTGATGTATTTGATCGTGCCACGATTTCCTCGGTCTTCCTCTATTTCTAGTTCCATTTACATCATTAACATATACTTTTTTAGCATTCATTCTTCATTCATACTTTCCATGTGTCCATACCATCTTACACTTCACTTCATATATTCACTTCCCTTATTTTCATTCGACACTCTATCATACACAGAGTTTATACGCATTCGTCTAAGAGATCTCATTTCTACTGCATTTATTCTACTGTCGTCCTTCTTTTGCCAGGTATAACTACATAACTACATAAAATATAATATAATAATATAAAAATTTAAAAAAACATTAAAGTCTTTTATTTATTTAATAATGCCTTAGCAAGTTGAAACATGTAAAATATATATTTTATGCAATTGACAAAGTGAAACATGTCAGTCGCATAAAATATAATAAAACTTCTAGAAAACAGACGTTTTCATTCGTATGAATAACTTTCGTTATTTCATTATGTTAAAAAACGATTGAATTTTTATCAATGTAACGACATCAAAATTGAAAAAACCCTATCTTCCTTCTTTCCTAGGTTTCGAATAATAACTCCCGAAAATTCCCCGAAAATCTTTGTGTCAATCTGTGGAGTGGAATCATCCCCCTCGGTGGGGAGAGGTGTTCTGGTTGGCGGAAGACGTGATAGCCAATATTAAGGGTGATCATTCAGAAAATCGGGAGATCATTTCATTCCGTCAAATACCTTGGAAAATTTCGCCGAAGCGAAGTTTCCTGATCTTGAAAATTTGTTACTAAAATCAATACCTGTCTCGGGAGGAAATATTTGAGCGCGCTCGATATCACCAACTCCTGAGTGACGGGCACTAAATTATACGCGGAGACAATACAATATTATTTGCAAACATGTTTTTACATCATTTATTTGCAAACATGTTTTTACAACATTTATTTGCAAACATGTTTTTACTACTTTTTTTTTTAAGAAAGTATATTCTTGATAAATTAACTAACTAACCATCACGCCGTCTCCCCGAAGGGGTAGGCAGAAAGAATGGACTGCCACACTTTCCTTTCCTGACATATTTCTCTCGCTTCCTCAACATTCATACATCGTGTCATGCACGCGCGTCGATTTCTCTGACTCCTCACATGGCTGACATTCAATATTTGATTTATTTGATCGTGCCACGTTTTCCTCGGTCTTCCTCTATTTCTGGTTCCATTTACATCATTAACATTTAATTTTTTTACCTTTTTTTCTTCATTCATTCTTTCCATATGTCCAAACCATCTTAATGATCCTTTCATTATTTTGTTCATGACCCCATCATTCGCACCGCATTCACTTCTTATATTTTCATTCGACACTCTATCATACACAGAGTATCCACACATTCGTCTAAGAGATCTCATTTCTACTGCATTTATTCTACTTTCATCCTTCTTTTGCCAGTTCCATACTTCGCTTCCATACATAAGTGTCGGTAGAAGAACACCATTGTGCACTGCCATTCTAGCTTTTTTGAATAGGTTTTTGTTTTTTTGTTAACTTTAAGTGCACCATTCACTTTGTTGCCTGCCCCAACCCTTCTTTCAATATCCCTCTCCACTCGCCCATCTCTTGTAAACATACTACATAAATACACGAACTCAACTACTTGCTCCAAATATATTCTTGATTGTTTATGCAAAATCAAATTCGGCCCTATATCAGTGATCAAACAATCAAATTTCATTTGCAAGCTTGTTTTTCCAAGATTTTAAACTTTCTTTGAAGATACTTAAGAAATTGAAAAACTTTGTTTAATCCATTATTTATTAAAAAAATATTTTTTTTAAACACGACATGTTTCGGAGGATACCTCTTCAGGTGTAAAAATATAATAAAAACTAAACAAAGAAAGACTTATAAAAAACGCATTTAAAATTCGATAAAATAATTCAAATTTAAAAATTAACCTGGTATCTTTGTAGTGGGTACTAACAATTATTATTATTATTTATTTATTTTACCTTGTAAGTACCTATTTATAACAAATAGCCCAAGTTCATTTTTAAATTTGAATTATTTTAGCGAATTTTAAATGCGTTTTTTATTAGTCTTTCTTTGTTCAGTTTTTATTATATTTTTACACCTGAATATGGAGGTATCCTCCAAACATGTCGTGTTTTTTTAATATTTTTTAATAAATAAAGTTTTTCAATTTCCTAGTATATCACTATGGAATCCCACAGTGTTAATGCCTTAGCGTTCAATAAGTTTCTTTGAAGACATGTATATTTTTGATTTTTTATGTTAATCTAAATTTGGCTCTACGTCAGTGATCAAAACATGTTAACTCCAAAACAAGAGTTTATTGTAACACCAGATGATGCCAACATCGGTTGGCGAAACAGCTTTCGCGACACTCTCAGTAAATAAAAAGAAATTATGATATTAACAGTGTTCAACTGTTATAATATCACAATTTGAAAACGTCAGTTTTCTAGAAGATTAATTATATTTTATGGGAATGATATGTGTCACCCTTCTAAGGTATTATCAAATGTAGACATTTGTCTTCTAAGGTATTATCAAATGTAGACAAAACTGTATTTTTCATTCGTATTAATTATTAAATATAGAGTTTTACATCATTGTTCAAGAAACAATAAGTAATTATTCAATTTGTTTTTAAATGTATACAAATACTAAAGATAGATTGATCTAAAAAATGTGAAGTGTGTCTCAGCATAGTAGCATATATACATCTTTCAAAAATTTGTTAAACGTGGTGGTCGTAAGAAGGGCGGAATGGGGAATGTTGTTAACATAATGCGATCGCTTAACCCAACCAATGACAGGTCATAAATCATGTAAATGCCTCGGCCACCATATTCTGTTTCCAAAAAAAAACAATTTACATCTACAATTAATCCTTAATAGTAATTATTCCATTTAGCAGAAGTACAAAATAATTACATTTGAAATTATTATCTGTGGTGGGATTTTTATTCAATCAGTGATTCAATCTTGTATTCGTCCGACCGTCAGAACCTTGATTTGATTGAATCTTTTGTTATTACTAATAAAAGAAACCATAATACCAAATCAATCAATATGTGATGTAATAGATATTTCTTATATGCGATACTCTCAGCTATGTCATGACGGTACGTTTTTAGAGATTTCGAGGAAATATATTGCCGGATAATCCTTTGATACTTCTGACATTCAAAGCATTGAAGCCGCCATAAGTAAAAGTAAAAATATTTAAAAATAAACTAACTAACTACCCATCACGCCGTCTCCCCGAAGGGGTAGGCAGAAAGAATAGACTGCCACACTTTTCTTTCCTGACATATTTCTCTCGCTTCCTCAATATTCATACATCGTGTCATGCACGCGCGTCGATTTCTCTGACTCCTCATATGGCCGACATTCAATATTTGAGCGAAGCATGGAACTGGCAAAAGAAAAGACGAATGTGTGGATACTCTGTATATGATAAGAGTGTCGAATGAAAATATAAGAAGTGAATGTGGTGCGAACGTAGGAGTTATGAACAAAATAATGAAAGAATCATTATGATACAATAGTTTGGACATATGGAAAGAATGAATGAAGAAAGAATGGTAAAAAAACTATATGTTAACGGTGTAAATGGAATCAGAAATAAAGGAAGACCGTTTTTAAACAAATAATTAATTAAAATCCAGTAATCAATTTATTGAAAATTAAAGCATTAACGCTGTGGAATTCCATTGTAATACAATTTGAAACTAAAAATTAACGCTGTTTATTTTCTACTTAAATATTAAATTTCTCCTGCATGTTTCGGTGGAGACCTCCATCTTCAAATTTAAATAAATAACAAAAAACTAAACAAAGAAAGACATATTCATACGCATTTAAAATTCGATACAATATAAAGGCACAATACATTTTAATGTATCCTCCATTAACTCCTTTCTCTTTAAATACCCTTTCTACTTTTACTCTTCCAAGCTCCCATTCCCAATAATATTTTCAACGCAAATTAATATATTAAATTTTGCTAGGCTTATACTCGGATGATTTTGTTTCAGAGTCCCAGTAAAAAGGGGTATTTCCAGTCACCATTAGCCGGGACACAAGACAATTGAAATATTTAACTTCATATTCTTCTTCTTCTTCAGCCTATTCCCGTCCACTCCTGGACAAAAGCCTCCTATTTCCTTATGCAGATTGCATCCAGGTTATACCGACATATAATTACTTGAAACCCTAATATTGTATAGTGTCACCATAAACATTAGTCACACCCGTAATTGCTTCCTTAATTATATAGACTAAACACAATTTAATTAACAATATATTAATAAAACTGTTCCAATATTTTAACACTATTGGACTATATAGAATCGTAACACTTCAACCCACCACCATTTTCATTTCAAATATAAGCCAATTATAATTAAAATTTGATATTGGTACCAGACGACGAAAATGGCTGTGGATCGGTCACACTCTGAGACGGAACCCAGCCTGCATCGCTCAGGGCGCACTAGACTGGTCCCTTATGGGTGGAAAGAGGAAGCGAGGCAGACCTAGAGCCACCCGGAGAAGAGCCCTGCAGGACGAGGTCAAAGCAGCAGGCCCCACTTGGGATGATGTTAGGCATCAGGCATGCGATAGAGTCGGGTGGAGAAGGTTCCTTGAAGCCCTATGCACCACAGAGGTGTGACAGGACAAGAAGAAGAAGAAGACCAGAAGATGCCAGCGAGCTGCCGAAACCTTGAGGTAAAATGGAATTTTTGCATTTTTCGCATCTTACCCGGCTTCATATTATTATGCCTAAGCTACCACCAGCATCTGTCGCATGCCCCGCTAAGTTTTTCACTAAAATAAAATGGAATATGCCTCAGAGTCACCCATCGGAATTCAATGGAAACGCCACGCTGGCAAAGAAGTCGTGTGCAGCCAAGCTTTAAGGCTGATAATTCCATTAGATTTCATATTTACGGGACTTAAGCTTACCTTAGCATTGAATTCACTGGCTGGTAGGTACCTACCCGCGAGGACTGGGACCTACCCGCGAGACTCGAGACCTAAATTCGGTTCCAGGGAATTTCCTTTAACCCACTATGTAAAGGGAATTTTCTGAGCATAAATTAAATACTAAATAACGATAATTTTTATTTTTAAAAATACAATTATACAATAATAACATTTTGAATGTATACAAATTCTTGTAGACAAATACTGGATTTCACCCATTGCGGATAAATTATTTTTATTTTACAAAGATTAATTGTATCTCAATAGAGACGAAGATGCAAATTGTTTTCTGGGAACAGAAGGTGGTGGCCGAGGCGCTTACAGGACTTATGACCTGTCATTGGTTGGGTTGAGCGATCGCTTCACGTTTAACAACATTCCCCATTCCACCGTTATGACCACCACATCTGACAAACTTTTTGGAACTTGTATATATGGTAGGTTTCTACACCTATTTTCACATTTTTATGTTCACTCTACACTAGCGTCATCTATATTAAGATAAGAAAGCATTAAGCAGAAAACCTTTTTATTAATGTACTGTGAAAGTCTATGCAAATCATACAGTACTAGATTTCGCCTGGAGATGTCTCTCCAATTTTTTGCCTGCATGTACCAGTTATATTTACCACCTTCTGTTCCCAGAAAACAATTTGCATCTTCGTCTCTATTGAGATACAATTAATCCTTGTAATATAATAATAAATTGGATAATTTATAGAGCGCCATTTTTATGAATTACTCATCTCAAGGGCGCTGTAAAAAATGCTCCGTTTAATAATATAGTTAGAAAGTTTCAATCCTGGGAATGGTTCGCAGCAATTTCTTCTATTCTTCTCTTCCATTCTTCCCTGTCTTGTGCGGCTCTTTTGAAATCTACATATGATGAGCAACGCACGTCCACCAACAGGTCCTCCAGGTACTCTCGGCGTGGGCGTCCCGTAGAGTTTGTCTTCTCGGTCATACCCTCCATTATTGCATGCAAGAGACCTTCTTGATGTATTACATGGCCGATCCATTTTGCACGCCTTTCGGACAAGGTCTGAATAATAATGAACTAGTTAAAAATAAACATATTTAGAATGAGAGCTACACCCAACGCAGTCGATCAACCCTTCTTATTAGGAAAAATAATTTGAAAAGGTGCGTTTTGGGTCTTGATATAAACTCTGATTGATTCTCAATGCACTTAAGGTCTGCTGGAAGATTGTTCCGGGCTGAAGAGCCGGCTACCGCGAAGGCTCGGTCGCCAAAGTTTGTGCTAGGACAGCGTTTTTCCACAGTCAATCTGCCGATCGCAGAAGTCTTAGCTGATCGCAATGTAGACTGTCTAGCATTCAGGTTCTCGTTGATGCAGAGTTCAGATATATAAGCTGGTGCCATACCATGCAACGCCCTGAAGACCGTCCAGCAGAGCTTATATTGTATCCTTTTTGGACATATCAGCCAGTGGAGCTCTTCAAGACAATTGTAAGAAGAATCTTTCAACTCCCATAAATCTTACTTATTTACTTATTTAAACAACCGATGTCGTCCACTGCTGGACACAGTTTTTCTTATACTTTTCCACATATTCCTATCCTGTGCCTTTCGCATCCAGTTACCAGCATTTTTTTAATGTTATAAGACCATCGTGTGGAGGGGTCTCCTCTGTTTTCTTCTGTCCTCGCAAGTTCTCCACTCCACTATCCTTCTGGTCCATCTTTCGTCTACCAATCTGGCAACGTGTCATATATCAGTTTATCAGTTTATCAGTTTATTTCATTTCATCAATAGACATTACAAAATTAATTTTTAAGGCATCTATTGAGAACAGGTAAAATAATATATTGTTAAAATAATAATATACTACCAGAAACGCATGAGAGATGGTTGAACATTAGGAAGACAGGATACCCTCCAGAATTAAGAGTATTTGCCTTCTGAACGTACTTTCACTGATATGAAAGACGTCGATTTCCGAGGAGACCGCGTTCAGCCAATTGATTGCTCTTCCCACCGGTGTCTCCAGAGCCAGGTTGGTTCTAGCGGCGGATAGGTAAAACAATCTATGCTGGCGCTGTCGGAGATATCTGTCGGGAACAAAAAGACCTACACCCTCCAGCACGGCTGAGTTTTCAAAACATCCCCTAATAAGCCTAAAGAAATGGGTTATGAGAAACCCGTCTCTTCGAAGCTGCAGAGAATTAGACCCCAACATTCCCAAAAGAAACGCTGTGGGATAGAGCCATGGATAGCTACCATACTCCTTCATGTAGAGATACCTCAGAAATTTTTTCTGAACCCTCTCCAGCATAAGGGAATATCTCGCCTCGTGCGGACTCCATATCACAGAACCACTTTCGAGTCTGCTCCGAACCAATGAATTGTATAGTACTCTGAGCACATTGGGATCTCTGAAAACCCTTCCGGTCCGAATTATGAAGCCCAACATCTTCAGCGCAATGCCACAAATTCTCTCAACATGAGCATGAAAGGTTAATCTACTCTCATAGATGACCCCGAGATCTCTCATAGTGGGTACATGTGCCAACTGCTTGTTTAATCATCGTGTATCTATGATATATAGTTCTCCGTGCTCTCGTAAAAGATAACATTACGCACTTAGAGACATTGAATTTCATATGATTACTGTGACTCCAGGTAACAATATTATTAATATCCGACTGAAGGCGTAGACATCGGCAAATAAAATAAATCGCGAGAAGTTTATTACCTTCGCAATATCGTTTATGAATATAGTGAAGAGGAGTGGGCCAAGGTTCGAACCCTGTGGCACCCCTGAATAAACAAAAAAAGGTTCCGATTGAAAAATTCCGTACGAGACGAATTGTTTTTTCCCCTCAAGGTAACTAGTGAAAAGCATAATAAGTTGAGAAGAGAAACCAATTTGAGATAGCTTTGCTATAAGAATGTCATGGTTCACAGTATCAAATGCCTTTGAGAAGTCATTATATGAACAGTCAACTTGGTGACCATTGTCCAAGGCCCTTGTTATGTATTCTGTGAAGACCATGAGATTTGTTTCAGTAGAGCGCCCCTTCCTGAACCCATGTTGTTCTGTTATAATATATGGGTCAACTCTGGGAAATATCAATTTATGTAGAATAGATTCGAATAGCTTGGCTGGAGCCGACAGTATTGCTACAGGTCTGTAGTTTTCGACTGACTCTTTTGTTCCGCTCTTGAAGATAGGACTGATCCTAGAAACTTTCCAGAGATCAGGAAATGTATTTGTACTTAACGATAGGTTAAATAAAAAGTACAGCGGATATATTAAGAGCTCAGAGCAGCCTTTAAAGAAGAAGATGGGGAGAAAATCCGGACCAACCGAGTGCGAATTCTTCATTGCTTTGATGGATGATTTAATATCATTTGTGTCTATGTTAGATATGTCAAAGCTATGAGCGCACTTACTGGTATTCGAACCGGTCGCTGAATTTAAATTAAGCCGCGGGGGAATATTGCTATAGACATATTGAAAGTGCTTAGCGAATGCGTTCGCTATGTTTGCGCCCTCAACCTCTCTATCCCCATGCATCATGGTATTTAGGATGCCACCGTCTTTACGTAGGCTTTTTATGTAGTTCCAGAAAGTCCCGGGGTCATTCATAAGATCGCCCTCAATGGTGCTTACATATGCTTGAAAGGCTGACCGAACATTCCGTCTCACCACCGAGCGGTGCTTACTGAAAAGTTCATACTCATCCCGAGAGCCAGTGGCCTTCCACTTCACATGATGTGCATGTTTGATCTTAATTTCCGCGATTATTTCCCTAGAAAACCACCTCGGATATCTCCGTCCACCATTGCTCACGCGTTTTCTGGGAAAGCACATATCAAATAAACTGTAAATCACACTATAAAAATATTGTAAGGCATCATTTACGGAGGACAAGTTGTACAGGTCACTCCAGTCAAGTTGAGTCATCAGCTGGTATAGCTTCAGAAAATCACCCCGACTGAAGTTCCATCCCCTGAAGATTTCATCATGCCGCGGTACTCTGGTTATATTAGGATTATTTTTACCAGAGCACTCAAACTCCAATGCGGGATGATAATTATCCTCAGGTACTAATGGAGACACTGATCTAGAAACTTGCAATTTAATATTGCTCAAAATCAAGTCCAAGGTTCTGAAATCAGAATTCAAAATGCCATTGTGCTGCGCAAGCCCAAAGACCGCGCATAGGTACTCCAAGTCTTGCTGGGCATTGTCGATCCCATGAGCGGAGTGTAGGTTAAAGTAGACCCCGGAGGAATGTATGTTACACAAATAAAAATTATATTTCTAAGTCCAGTCAGTTTTACCCATAGGTCCTCATTGATTGATTCAAGATTTGAGACACGCTCAGCCCTCAGCGCATCCCTCCTCTCAATCGCCAATAAGCAACCGCCAGCGCGAGTGCGGCTGCCACTGTTTTCCCGATCTCTACGAAACACATAGTAGTTCTCTGTATCAAAAAGCTCCGAGGAGATGACGCTCGAATTCAGCCAAGTCTCGGTGAGAGCGATTACGTTAGCATCACTCACCGAAACATTGGAGAAAAATTTCGCGCATTTCGTTCTCAATCCACGAACATTCTGATACAGGAAGGATACGTGATTTGGCGAACCGAGTCAGCTGGCTCTCGGAAGTCGCGGAGCCGAAACAGCGGTCTGCCACTCCTAGTCTGCCACTCCGCCATATTTCTTATCCGATCTGAGAGTCTTACATTTAACATGCTTTTTCGTGTTTCCTTAGTGCTACACGGAGTCGCCTTATGGTCGACTTAGTGAGGGTTAGCATTTCTGACTGATTAGTGAAAATGCGTTCAGAAGACAAATACTCTTGACTTTGAGAGTGTCTTGTCTTCCTAAAGTGGAAGCATCTCTTATGCGTTCCTGGTATTATGTATTACATTTTACTTGCTCTAAATATAAGCCTTAAACTATAATTTTGTTTGTAATATCTTTCTAGAAGACTGGTTTGATTTGATTCTGATACATATGACAGAACTGGAAGTAAGCATTGATCATAAATTCTTTTCAGGCTTTGTGAAGTATGAACAAGAGCATGGTTACATCAATATTTAAAAACTATTATAAATTAGTAATGTTTTATATTATTACTTTATTGAAGTTTAAAGCAACACTGTGAAATTCCATTATTAATAATGCAAAAGAATTTTAAACAATGTATTATCCACTTTCTTAATAAAACTCATCCATCATCATTTCATTTTTACAAAAACTAACTTACTATTGGTGGCGATGAGGTTCGCAACCCATCACACCGCGTCTCCCGCGGGGCGAAAAGAGAAGAATGGAGTGCCGCATCAGTAAAAGTGTGATAGTCCATTCTTTCTGCCTACCCTTTCGGGGAGACGGCGTGATGGTTAGTTAGTTAGTTAGTTCTAACTTACTAACCTTCACGCCATTTCTCGGGAGGGGAAGCAGAGACGATGAACACGGCCATACAGCTCTATCATGACAAATCTCTTGAGATTCCTCTTCATCCGATTTTTCCGACATTACAAAATAAAAATATTATATGTACACTATTCAGTGGCGGTACTCCCATAGAAGCCCAGAAGCCCGGCTTGCGTAAGAAATTTTTAATCAAAACTCCCAAATCTAAGTAATCGTGCCCCCGAATAAACCAACAACCCATCAAATCACCTTCCAACAATGTTCCCATCAGACGTAAGAGGAATAGCCACAAGAGCTGAACCTCTGTAAGCCAGAAGAAGATTTGATTCAAAATTTCTTACGCAAGCCGGGCTTTTGAGCTTATATGGGAGTACCGCCACTGCACTATATAGACATATGTCTATATGTGAGCTCATCCATCCTAAACTAAACATCACGCCGTCTCCCCGAAAGGGCAGGCAGAAAGAATGAACTGACACACTTTTCTTTCCTGACGTATTTCTCTCGATTCCTTAACATTCATATTTATGTGATGTGATTTGATTTCTCTGACTCCTCACGTGGCCGACATTAAATATTTGATTTATTTGATCGTGCCACGTATTTCGTTTCACTCTTCGCTTCCCGTAAACTCCTTCCACAATAGGTGCCTCTTTTCAAAACCGTATTTCTCATCCATCCTCGATTGTAAATATAACTGAATCGAAACCACGAAAGACTTATAAAGTTAACATATAATGAATAATCCTTAAAGTTACAAATTTCATGGAAACACACGTTTTCTAGGTAAATTTGTAGGTAAAAGTATTTTTTATAGAAATTTACATAATTTAAAAAAAAAACATTAAATAATTTTATTGAGAATTGCCGTGGGAGGATATATTTAAGTTTTAGAAATATTTTATCTCAAGATTTGATATTATTGATCTCAGTCCTAGGGTGGGTCGGATTCTGTAAAGATGTGAGCATTTTCGATCTAAGAACCTCAAAGCTCGCCTCCGGGTTAAAACCGATCGTAAGAGTATAAAACTTTCTCAGCTGAAATACGATTTTCAATAGAGGCACCTATTGTGGAAGGAGTTTACGGGAAGCGAAGAGTACTGCACTTATTAATAAATGTAGTCGGCGGTGGAATGAAACGAAATACTCGTACATGAAAAATACTGTAATATACTGTGCTTTCGGGCTTTGATGTGTGCCAGGTCTTTTGATAACCTACTTATTTCCAGACTTGCACGAAAAGATTATGTTTTAAAAATTTAAGATATTTTCAAAAGATTATTAACCCTTACCACTCCATTATTTTTTTATATTGTTTGTCAGCCAACTCTAATTTAAATAATGTCAAAATATTTTTACTGATAGGTAGTTACAAAAAAAAGTTAAAAATTCATTTGTAATGATTTATTCTTGAAATAAAAAACAATTTACAAAAAACATTATGGACAACTTATAGTTTTGCATAGTATAGTACTTTTTAAAACAATATCCAGGATGGGATGGAGACCAGGTTTTCTGGAACAGGTCTCACAAAACCACACTGTTTCCCGTCTTGACCCTGAAATCTTTCTGTTTTTGCACACAGTAGAGTCTTTAGAACCTTTGTCTTATATCGCAATGAAGTGGGGCTTGTACTCTAATCGCTCCTCTGCATGACGTATCATGCGAATTTTCCGCCATTTAAGGTTATGTGAATTTGCAAAGATTATTTTATAGTAAAATAAAAACGGAAAACAGTCAAAATCTTATTAAAACGTGAAATTAAATGTTTTAACGAATAATCACAAGAAACAACGACACGTGTCAAGTTTTGCGCGCGAAAATACACCGCGCGCGCAAGTCTTATCTTGTCGGCCGCCAGCCAACAACTGTGTTGTAGCGTACATATAGCGATGTCGGCTGGCATTCGACAAAGGAGTGGTAAGGGTTACCCCTTTATCGCGATTGATACAATGTTATTCGTGCTAAATTTTTACATCAAGACGAAAACTGTGTTCAGTTTTTAATCATTTAAAAAAAGTAAAGGACTCACACACTAACGTGTGGATTAAATTTAAATGTAAACTTTAAATGTATAATATTTATAACTTGTTAAATCAAAAAACTTTGTTTTATGTATCACAATTGTATTGTATTTTTTATTTTTCGTGACATGAATATAAGATACAAATTTTTCGCGACAAGATACATAAAACAAAGTTTTTTAATTTAACAGTTTATTACGTCAAAGTATCATAGTGTTTCGGCCAAAACAAATGACTATTTAATATAATCAAATAATTTTACTGAAATCTCTTGATGGAAGTTCATTTTAAATAATGCTTTAATAAAACGATGTTTTTTACCTACTTCCACTTTTGTCTTTATTTCGACAGCGACCGGTTTCGCCAGGCTCGCTGTCGAAATAAAGACAAAAGTGGAAGTAGTTAAAAAAAAACATTTTTTTAATACGTATCGTATATATAAAGCCCTTAAGAAGCTCGCGTAGAGCAGAACCGGTAGGCCCTTATTCTCAAAAATAAAGTGGTTGTATACGCAATACATAAAAAAGTATTTAATTAATTTTAAATATGTCCAACCACCCAGTAATAGCTTCTTATCAAATTTTCAATTTATTATTTGGTCATGCATCTTATGTATCTCGCTCTTTTTATTATGTATGTATTGTGTATCTCTAACTTGTATCTTGAGTGTATTGGAAAATAATTCTGTAATGTATTCTTCTTCAAGTACCCTGTTGGGTCCTCCCAACGTTGGCGATCACCTCGGTGAACCTGTCCCTGTCCTGCGCCGCTTCTCCACACTTAGGATTCCGGTCCACTCCCTCACGTTTCGCAGCCATGACATTTGTCTTCTACCGGGCCCTCGGCGTCCCTCAATTTTCCCCTCCAATATTAGTATTTAGGAGATACTTTTCACCACGCAGCACATGACCCAGACGTGAAACCTTCCATTTCTTCAACTCGAGCTCGCCACAGGACCTCGGCATTGGTAACCATGTCTGTCCAGGGAATTCTGAGCACTCGATGATGGAGCCACATTTTAAATGCTTCCAGTCTGTTCATTGAATTGACCTTCAAGGTCTACGCTTCACATACATACAATAAAACAGACTACACACAGTACTTCATCATTCTCTGGCGGATTTTCAAGTTTATGTTATCATTGCAGAAGAGTGATTTCAATTTATTAAACGTAGCTCTTGCTGTCTCAATTCTGCAATTCATCTCTACATCTGGGTCAAAAGATTGCGTTAGTATGCTGCCTAGGTATTTAAATTTTTCCATCATTTCAACGTTACGGCCGTTCAAATGCAATACTGACCCACTGTAATGCTTTGGATATATTTAAACAAATAAATGATTACGAAAATGAAACTTGGAGATCGCAATCATTGATGGCGCCGTCCATCAATGATTGAGCAAGTTTATATTATTTGATATGGAGTTTTACATCATTGTTCAAGAAACAATAAATAAGAACTATTCATCATCATTAGCCGTCTGTTATCCACTGCTGAATGTAGGCCTCTCCCAAAGCACGCCCCCGCCCCCTATCCATTGCCGCTTCCATCCATCCATGTCCAGCAATCCTCTTCAGATCGTCGGTCCAGCGGGCAGGGGGACGTCCAACTCTGCGGAATCCTTTACGCGGTTTCCACTCCAGGACCCGTCTCTCCCATCGGCCGTCGGTTCTCCGACAGATTTGGCCAGCCCATCGCCACTTCATCCTGCCTATCCTCAGACTCGGTCACCTTGGTTTGTTGAAGAATAAATTCGTTTCTAAATCTGTCCCTCAAGGTTATTCCAAGCATTACTCTTTCCATGGCACGTTGGGCGACCTTGAATCTGTAGACTAGACCTTTCGTCAGTGTTCACGTCTCGGCTCCGTATGTCATGACTATCAAGACGCACTGGTTGAAGACTTTAGTCTTGAGGAATTGGGGTATTTTAGAGGTGAGAACATGACGTAATTTTCCAAAGGCCGCCCAACCCAACTGAATTCTTCAGTCGGCTTCTTTCTCGAAATCGTTTCTACCTAATTGAATGATTTGAAATAAGAACCGACCTTAAGTAAATGGGACATAGACTAGAAATAAAATGGCGAATACCTTATTAGCGAATTCAAATACATGATCAGAAATTCATTCCAATGTATAATTTATCTGAAATTAAATAAATAAATACAATTTATCTTGAATGCGAAAGCTTGTCGACAATTCTAGGAACTTTAAAATCACCTAAATATTCAAATTTGTCTTAAGACGGCTTAATCCATTTATCAGAAACCGGCCGAGTTAAATTCTAATTTTCCATTATGCCTTACTTAACTTCTCGGCAATTTGCATCGCTCTAGGCGAGCAGGGCGCGACCAGGCCAGGCCCGCCCGGATATCGGCCCCGGGCGAATTATGTTCTCAAGCCGCCCCTCGGGATTAATTTACTGCATCGATTTTTACAATAAAAGCAATATTTAAATCTAATATCACTTAAGACCTTTTGGCAGTGTTGAACTACACCTTCAAATAATCATATTTTTTTATAACTTATCACGCCATCTCCCCGAAGGGGAAGCCAGAAAGAATGGACTGCCACACGTTTCATTCCTCATATATTTCTCTCGCCACCTCATACGTCAATTTATCTGATTCCTCACGTGGCCGACATTCAATATTTTATTTATTTGATCGTTCCACGTTTTCCTCGGTAATCCTCTATTTCTAGTTCCATTTACATCTTTTTTACCATTCTTTCTTCATTCATTTTTTCCATTTGTCCAAACTAACTTATTGATCCTTTCATTATTTTGTTCATAACACCATCATTCGTATCGCATTCATTTTTTATATTTTCATTCGACACTCTTTCATACACAGAGTATTCACACATTCGTCTAAGAGATCTCATGTCTACTGCATTTATTGTACTTTCATCCTTATTTTGCCAGTTTCATCTTCGCTTCTATTCATAAGGGTCGGTACAATAACACCACTGTGCACTGCCATTTTAGCTTATAACCTTAACCAACAAAAAAAGTTTTAAAATGTTTAATTTATTTTTATGATCTGTTTAATTTATTTTTTAATAAATATTATGAAATTTGATATATAATATAAAATTACGTTAAATTACTAAAGAACATGATTTGTTTAGTTTCAAATCTTTTATTAGTCCATTTCCATTTTTTTTTTTTACTTTTTAACGATATATGATAGAATACCGAACGACAAAATACGGAAGAAATTAATAAAGACATGTAAAACGAATGGACGAGAAAATAATGGTTAAATTGTTGTATAAAAGCAGTGTGAGTGGAAAGAAGAGCCGTGGATGACCAAGAAAAGCGTGGCATCACTAAATTAATAAAAAATATTTTTTTTAAAGCGGCCACATTCGATATTGGTAAAATAAATTAGTGTGTTTGATGCTTTCTCTACATTATGTAGAGAAAACTAGAGAGGTATGTCAGGACAGAGTAGTATGGCAGTCCATCCTCTCTGCCTACCCCTCCGGGGAACAGGGTGATGGTTAGTTTAGTTTACTTTTTTATTATTATTATTATTGAGAGTAACAAACAGCGAATACAGTATACGAGTATAAATACAAACACACAGAGACAACAAAACAAGGCCAATTACATGTTATCACAAATATTATATAACGACTGACATATGGTTAAATATTCAAGAAAAATAACGTAATATTTTAATGAGTTAAAGAAAAAACTAGTTGTACTAGTAATAATGAATAATTAAAGATGAAATACAATTTTTAAATGTAAATACATAAAAAAACATAAAATTGTTTCATATTTGACTTATTTAAATGTGAAAAGGGGAGATTTTTTTTATTTAATATGCGAAAAACTTCCTCTTGTTTCTCTCCTATCGGAGGTTGAATAACATCGTGAATTTTTTACTTTTGATACAGAAACTCTAAATAGGGATGCTGTACTGCAATTGAACCATTCTCGAAGGCTTCCTTGCCAGGAAATTATTCTTCTCCAGACACTTCGTTTTCCATTGGATAATCAGCCGCCGTTTTCCATTGGATATAATTTCTAATGTTGTGACTTTTCCTTTTAAGCTTATATCCACAAACGTATCATACGACCTAAGCCAAGAAGATAAAGAATTAAATAAAAATAATCCTCACAATTACGTTGCAGAAAACTTTATTTGAGTTTTATTGTCTGTAACAAATAATAATTGCTTTTGGGATACAGACAAGAAGATGTATATTTTACATGCTTCTTCTTCTTCTACAACCCTTAGTGGGTCTTAGCCTCCTCCAAGGAACGTCTCCATCCCGTCCTGTCTCTGGCCGCCACTTCCCAGTCTTGCTGCTCCAGGACCTGACAATTTGCCACGGCACCATCGCAATCTCAGTCAGCCGATACTTCTTCGCCCTACTGGATTGTCAAACAACACTCTTTTGGAAACCTCAGATCTCCCATTCCACCTATTATGCAATGAAAACTTTTGATTTTTTTTATTATTAAAGGTAACAAACAGCGATTTCAATATACATTTACAAACACATAGAGACAACAAAACATCGGCAATTACATGCTACCACAGATATTGTATGGCAACTGACATATGTATTATATTATATATAAATATATAAGAATAATAAAGTAACATAATATTTTCGGGAGTTAAAGAGAATAATAGTGATACTAATAATAATGAATAATTAAAGATGAAATATAATATAAAAATGTAAAAAAAATAATTAGTAACATAGTTTCATTCGCCCCGAAGGGTTGCTCCAATCATTTTTTTAAATCACTTTCATTAAGATGAAACACATCGGTGTTATTAAAACACTTATTGTAAATGTCGCGTATCTAGTACATTGGTGCGCTCTGAGCGTATTTGGTCCGATAAGCAGGAAGGTGGAATATTTGGAATATTATAATATAATATTTCAAAAAAAATTGATTACTTAAAATATATAGAAGTATAGCCAATATAAAGATTATTTTAATTTTATGTTTTATAAAGGCCCCAAACAGTGTCAAATGCCGTTTTTTTGGACCATGGCAGGCGAAAAGCCAATTAGAGAACAAGTCGCTAGACGCAAATGGCAGTGGATCGGTTACACTCTGAGATGGAGCTCAGCCTGCATCCCTCGGGGTGCACTAGACTGGTCCCCTATGGGGGGAAAAAGGAAGCGAGGCAGACCTAGAGTCACCTGGAAAGAGCCCTGCAGGACGAGGTTAAGGCAGCAAGCCTCACTTGGGATGATGTTAGGCATCAGGCATGTGATATAGTCGGGTGGAGAAGGTTCCTTGAAGCCCTGTTCACCACGGAGGTGACAGGACAAAATGAAGAAGAAAGGATAAAACATGTACATTAATAAAGATTTTCTGCTTAATGCTTCCCAATCTTAATAGATGACGCTAGTGTAGAGTGAAATAAAAAATGTGAAGATAAGCGCAGCATTCTAGCATATGTACATCTTCCAAAATTTGACAGACGTGGTGGTCGTAAGAAGGGCAGAATAGGGAATGTTGTTAAACATAAATCAATCGCTCAACCCAACCAATGACAGGTCATAATTCCTGTAAGCGCCTCGGCCACCATATTCTGTTCCCAGAAAACAATTTAAATCGCGTATTTAATTAAATCTCTATTGAGATACAATTAATCCTTATGATAAAAAACGTATTTAACTTTGATTTAACTGAATGTCAAACATTGGAAAAGTTTTTAGATAGATTTGAAACATCCAATCACTTTTATCAAACTGTTTAATATAACCCTGAAAAGCCCTACTTGATTTCCCCTATTTCTGCTGCCAGGGCATGCTGATGTAAAATAAATACAATAATCACATTACTCGGGGCGAAATGATATTTAATGTATTTGCTTCATCAATCATTTAGTACTTACTCCAGGGCGGAGCAATAATTAAGTCTTCAAGTATTCACAGAACAATTTTTCCGCCCAAGGCCAGTTGTGGTTAATTTGCGGGGTAAATACGAAAGGTTTTGTAATCGTTCTACAAAATGAAATTTATTAATAAACTCGATAATTTGAAATTTAATTCCTTTCATTCGATTCCAAATTTAAATATTTATGACGCAACACAATCGTTCAACATGAAATAATTGAATAAAAAAAAAGAGCCTTTCCGCAGAATTTATTAAACAGCGAAGGCTGTTAAATTTCGGAGAATCCGATTTTGCCGATTTTTATAATATTGTAAACAAACAAACAAACCGTCACGCCGTTTCCCCGCAAGGGTAGGCAGAGAGAATGGACCACCATACTACTCTATCCTGGCAAACCTTTCCAGCTTAATCCACATTCATACAACGAGTCATACACGCACGTCGATTCCTCCGACTTCTAACATAACCAACCTTTAAAATTTGATTGATTTGGTCATGCCATGTTTGCCTCGACTCCGTACTCCATTTACATCATTAACGTATACTTTCTTAACCATTCTTTCCCCATCTATGCGTTCCATATGTCCGAACCATCGCAGCGATCCTTTCATAATTATGTTCATAATACCTTCTTCTAGGCTCTACATTCCTTTCTTATATCTATCTTTATCTATCTATCTTCCTTTCTTATAGCTATCTATCTATCAGCATTTGAGATTCTGTCGTACCTATATCGTTCTACCACACATACGGCCGTTTTCGCTTTCATTGATAAATTCGTGTTACCAATAACTATTCTTAAAGCTCCATTCACTTTGTTACCCACACCAACCCTTCTTTCGACGTTACTATCCGTTCGGCCATCTGCTGTGAACATGCTACCTAAATACACAAATTCCCTCACCTGTTCCAAGTTCTCTTCGTTCACACTTAATATTACAAACTGTCATTTGCTCTTCCCTTTCAAAAACCATCACATTTGACTTTCCGACATCATTAAATCATTTGACTTGCATACCTCATACATTCTCGACACCAAGACTTTTAATTCGTCTAATATAATATAGTATTATATTGTATCATATAAAAATATAAGCAATTGGTGTACATTCAAGAACCAGGGAAATTTCTACACCCTTTGATCCCAGTAGATGTCGATTGAAAGAGTCCAACAGATGACAGTGAGCTGGCGAAACCGGTCGAAACCATGACCCTTAGTGGAATTTGACTAAATATTTATATTTTTTGATTTAACATTTTTTTTCATATTCACAATGAACTCTACCATGTACTCGTAATTTCAAATTACAATATTATTTGGTTTTGGTATAGGTATCTCCTCAACCCACACATAATTAGACACTATACATTTCAACATAAGTATCGAAATTGTATACACTTTAACACGCGTATTGAAATTGCAAGTGTAATAATGGATGTCTCTAGAATTAAACACTAATGCATTAATAGTTTTCTATGCAATTAGATACTTAAACACAAGTATTTAAATTATATGTTATGTGTAATAAAAGGTGTCTCTACAATTAGACTTTATATTATAACAAGCGTATTGTAATTGCAATTTTATGTTTCTACAATTATACACTTACTCTTAAACACGCGTATTTATATTATAAATGTAAATAGATATCTCTACAATTAGACAATATACACTTAAACACAAGTATTAAAATTGTAAGTGCAATTATAGGTGTCTCTACAATTAGACTTTATATTATAACACGCGAATTGTAATTGTAATTTTATTTTTCTACAATTATACACTAACGCTTAAACAAGCGTATTTATATTGTAAGTGTAAATGGATATTTCTACAATTAGACACTAAACACTTAAACAATCGTATTAAAATTGTAAGTGCAATTATAGATGTCTCTACAATTAGACACCAACGCTTAAACACGCGTATTTATATTGTAAGTGTAAATGGATATCTCTACAACTAGACACTATACACTTAAACACACGTATTAAAATTGTAAGTGTAAATGGATGCCCCCACAGTTAGATACTATACACTTTTACACATTTAAATGGGACATAATCCACCACTTTTTTTTAATATAACTTATAAAACATACAAATATATGCCTTGTACATTTATAGCGTCCTAAAAAGAATTTTTCATCATTATTCAAACAACAATAAATTATATTTTTTTGCCAAGACGTCACACAGGAAACATTAATGGTACAATGACAATAAAACACAATATCAAGTGAAAAGCTTTAAGGGTATACTAAAAGTCAATTACCTCCACCCTCCCCACGAGCGCCGCGGGGGTATTATATCGGGGAGAAGGAAGAAAGTTTTCTAGAATAAAACCTTTAATGCCAGTTGACCAAACTTCGATCTCAAATAATCTAATCAGACCCTCTGTTAAATTTTGTGCTGAGGAAGACAATTTATAGAGCCGGGGTGAAAGAATCCTTATCACCACCTACAGGCCAGGGAAGACTTTATCCTTTCAACGGTCCCGCGCGCGAATATTCTACAGAATCTTCCTTCCCACAATGTAAATCAAGTGAATGAGATACTTCCGGGGAATATTATTTCAGACATTCAATTTTATTTTCTAAAACCTTTTTTTCTGAATACCGTTCCAATTTATTTACAATTGTGAATGTGTCTTAGCTTTTAAATGGTTTTGATTGTGATAATTACAATTTTCACACTTTTTTTATATACGACAGGTCTTTAGAACCTTAGAACCCAATTACTGTATACATTTTACATTTACAAAAATAACACAGACATACATGTTAAAATAAACACATATGTCAGCAATTGTGATCTGATACCAATACTAAAATATGAATAAATGCAGTAAAAATGAGTCTTTTAGACGAATGTGTGGATACTCTGTGTATGATAGAGTGTCGAATGAAAATATAAGAAGTGAATGCGGTGCGAATGATGGAGTCATGAACAAAATAATGAAAGGATCGTTAAGATGGTTTGGACATATGGAAAGAATGAATGAAGAAAGAATGGTAAAAAAATTATATGGGACCAGAAATAGAGGAAGACCGAGGAAAACAAATCAAATAAATCAAATATTAAATGTCGGCCATGTGAGACGAAGTCAGAGAAATCAACGCGCGTGCATGACACGATGTATGAATGTTGAGGCAGCGAGAGAAATATGTCAGGAAAGAAAAGTGTGGCAGTCCATTCTTTTTGCCTACCCCTTCGGGGAGACGGCGTGATGGTTAGTTAGTTAGTTAGTTTCAGTTCTAGTTTATTTAAGGGTTTTGATTGCGATAATTACAATGTTCATACTTACAAGTCATTGTTAACAATATTTCAGCCAAAGCTCAGATGGATGTCAACAATTGTGATTTTTTTACTGGTAAGAAATCGGTAAGAATGCATGGAAAAACAATAAGTAAAAATATCTTCTTCTTAAAACTTTGGGGGATGTGGTGAGAGTTAAAAGCAGTGGAAGTTTCAGCGTTTAGTTTTTATTGTCGATGGCGTTACATTGGTGTCAGAGTGGAACAGCGGGTGACGAAGATCAGCAACAATGCGCGGTTGTTGTCAGCAACGGGGGTAGAGTCCGGGCGGTGAGCAGTAGAGGATTATGACACGCTGGGCGGTAGCGTCGGTCAGCTGGAGCGAAGACTCGTCGGAAGCTACGTGGCGTAGCAGTGTAGATAGTAGCGTAGCTCGGCGGGAGAGAGTCAGAGGTTCTTTGTACGTAAACTTGACAGCGTAGACTCGTGTCGGTTAGAAGTCGCAAGAAGTAATGACGTATCGGGTGGTCGGATGTACGGCTTTTATAAATTTTGCTTCCTTTGCACACGATGCTCTGCTGGACAACCTCTAGTGACCTGTGTGAATGAATCCGGGCCCTGATTCATCACTTTTGTCCATCATTGCGATTTGTAGATGCAAAGTCAGGTGTGTTCGGTTATTCGTGCAATATATTTCATCATGAAATATGCTAGTACAGCAGTCGAAGTCCATTTCCTCGACTTATGTGGGTCATGCATTTCGTACTTTGCCTGCGAGGTCAATAACCTACAAAACTTTCGTATGAAGCACTTAAGTTGTGGTATGACATTATTAAATAAAATAATAATACACTTTTAGTTATTTGTATTAACACCACTTTATTTGGTAACACCAACCGGTTTCGCTCCCGCCGGAGCTTCGTCAGCGTGAGAGAGTAATAATAAAGTGGCGTTAATGCAAATTATCAAAAGTGTATTATTATTTTATTTTATTTTCTTCTTCTTCTTCTTCTTTCTTGTTGTAGACCTATGGGGTCTGTTCTCCAGAGTGTTGCTCCTCCTGTGAGGTACAACCCCAGCTGTCCTTCCATCTTTTAGAAGAGTCCTATGAAGCTGATTATGTAGTGCAATATAGAGAAGTCTGGTAGTATCCATTATTTAAACATAACTGTACCAGTTCCTTCTTCGCTGTCTGTTCCATCTTATAATATCCTCAACCTCACATTTTTCTCTAATTCTGCGGTTTCTCATGCTATCTCTCAGCGTCTTGCCTGCTATCGTCCTTAGTGTCTTCATCACTTCATCTCGGAATTCCTCAAAACTTGTTTGGTCCTTACTGTGTCTGCCCTTGCTTCGATGTATATGGTATCATAATAAATAAAAATATCTGCTACATAATTCCAACATAAAAAATATTTTATTGTTTCTTTGCCTATTGAGAGATGCCTATTGAGGCGAGATGCCTATTGGTGGCGATGAGGTTCGCAACCCATCACACCGCGTCTACCGTGGGGTTCAAGTGTAGCAGTCCAATCTTTCTGCTTACCCCTTAGGGGAGCCGGCGTAATGGTTAGTTAGTTTGTAGTGATGTAAACTCCATATTAAATATTTAATACGAATGGAAAAGTTTATTTTATACAAGTTTAATTGTAGTTTATAGGAATGATATGTTTTGCCTTGCTAAAGCATTATCATAATGCTTTAGCAAAGCGAAACATAGCATTTATATAAAATATAAATAAAACCTTTACAAAACAGACGTTTTCAGTCGTATTTTTAAAATCACTTCATTGTAGTGAATACATTACAAAATTGCATAGCCGAGTGGTGGTCTAGGGGATAGAACTTTTGGCTCCTGATCCAGGGGACATGGGTTCAAACCTGACTACGCCCAGATTCCTTCTTCATAATAATGAGCTATTTTCTGTTCACATTGAATATTGTAAAATAAATTCTAATATCATTGATATAAATACTTGATATTGACTAAAAAGACTTTTTTTATACAAAAAAAAACGAGGAAAATATTATAAGATTTAATGATCAAATCATATAAATTCTAATAATATACAACCAAAAAATCTAAAAAGTATTATAAAATATTGTATTTACTATTTGGGCAAAAAAACTAATGACTATATTTAAAGGAAACTCTGTTTTTTTTTGTCATATTATTAACAAAATATTTCCAACAATATATTTTAATTTTTAGTAGTTAGTTTGTATTAATTTAACTAAAAACTAACCATCACGCCGTGTCGCCGAAGTAGCTTAACATACCTAGCAAGAATTCAGTCGGAAAGATCAGAGAATATTCATATACGTATGGTGATTATATTTTAATTGTATCTCAATAGAGACGAAGATGCAAACTGGAAATTGAATATGGTTGATCAAGGTGTTTACAGGACTTATGACCTGTCATTGGTTGGGTTAAGCGCACGCTTTATGTAATTACAACATTCCCCATTCCACCTTTTTCTTTATGACCATGTAAGACAAATTTTTGGAAGTTTTATATATTATATGTTACAAATCTATGCCTAACTTCACATGTCAGTTTCAATATGCCATCTATGAAGATTTTGATTACATATGTTAATCTTTTTAAGATTACGCTATATAATCTACATACTAACGCCATCTATGGAGATTAATTTTTAGCATTTAGCAGAACTACTTTATTAACACAATGTGAAAGGCTATCGCCATTAGCGCATTGTTAGAAGCCGCCTGGAGATGTCACTCCTTTCTGTATGCCAAAGAATTTGACCAGAATGATTACAATATTTTTTGTGAATGTATACTTATACTTGTATACGAATCCTGGATTTCACCCACGGTGGGTTATTAATTTATGAATTTTAATTGTATCTCAATAGAGACGAAGATGCATCTTCGTCTTTATTGAGATACAATTAAAATTCATGAATTAATAACCCACCATGGGTGAAATCCAGGATTCGTATACAAGTATAAGTATACATTCACAAAAAAATATATATTAATATACTTATGTACAGTATATTCTCTATGCTTTTACTCTATATCGTTTTGTTAAGATCATAATTTATCTATTTTCAATTCATCCGCGCGCGTTTCTAATCTTGGAGCGATTTTCCGTTGCGTTAAACTAATTGCAAAGTACCCCATACAGAAGGAGATAAGGTCACGAACTAATCGGATATCGGATCTTCCAGGGTATGGATATACTGAGATTTTGATTGGCCAAGATGATTATTAGCTATTAACCTACATAAGCGAACTGCCGTGTAACTAAACCGAGGTTGTAACCAAACCAGTGTAAACCTGATCTCAAAATGAACCTACTTAATGTTAACATGTAAACAGTTAACCCCGAAAGAAGACAAATCTTCACATATCATCAAATAACTAACTAACTAACCATCACGCCGTCTCTCCGAAGGGGTAGGCAGTAAGAATGGACTGCCACACTTTGCTTTCCTGTGTCGTGCACGTGGGTCGTTTTCTCTGACTCTTCACGTGGCCGACATTCAATATTTGATTTATTTGATCGAGCCATTAAAATTTTATTAATTTAGTCATGCCAAATTTTCCTAATTCACGTCGTTAACTTATACATTCTTAGCCATTTCTTCATCCATGAATTCCATATGTCCAAACCAACGAAGTGATCGTTTCATAATTTTGTTCATAATTCTTCCTTCCGCATATCGGCAATTGAAGTTATATCATACATCGTTTTACCACAGTTACGTTTAAAGGTCCATTTACACTGGACGTCACCAATAACCTTGACCTTAACCGACTCGTTATCTCAAATTCTACGAGTATTATAAAATCTCCGTCGGGAGAGTTTATAAGTGTCAGTTTTACGTCTGCGCGTCTCTTATCAACTCTCCGGACGGCAATTGTATTATATGATAGCATTTGAGATAACGAATCGGTGAGATTCTAGGCTTAGTCAGTGAAATGGACCTTAAGACAAACAGTATTGTTCTGTATTCAAGAAAAAAATTAATAATAAATTATTTGTAGAGTACCTGAACTGGCATACCACCAAATAGATTAATATGTAAATTTTCCTTTGTTTAAGAGGTGATCCTGACTTTTACACAAAATTACTCACTATATCCACGTTCGGACAGGGCGGTGAGTAAGTTAATTGGTAGGAAGGAATTACTCGCTTCACCAGCTAGAGCAGTCCGGGGCTAGTTGGCAGTTGGCTGGTCATCAGATAGTCTGACGGGCTTCGCTAATCCACGCTGCTTTAAACAAAGGATGCAAGTTTTGCTCACTTGAATACTTATTTCCGGGATAAAATACAGTCACCTGCCATTTATCCAATTCAAAAAAGATATGTCAAATGTATTGAATAAGAAATTAATTTTGTTCGTCAATAGCAAAAAATTACAAAGGTTCTTCTTTAAACAGCTTGGTTAAGGCAGCTTCGATGAGATGGGCATCTCATAACCCATTTCTTTAGATTACTCAGGGGACATTTCGAGAACTCGGTCGTGCTGGAGGGTGTTCGGCTTTTTGTCCCTGATAGACATCTCAGCGACAGCGACAGCATAGATTGTTTTACCTACCGGCCGCCAGAACCAACCTGCCTCTGGTGACACTGGTGGGAAGAGCAATTAATCTGCTGAACGCGGTCTCCTCGGAGATCGACGTCTTTCATATTAGTGAAAGTACGTTCAGAAGGCAAATACTCTTAATTCTTGAGAGTATCCTGTCTTCCTAATGTAGAACCATCTCTCATGCGTTTCTGGTAGTATACTATACACAATATATTATTTTACCTGTTCTCAATAGATCCCTTAAAAATTAATTTTGTAATGTCTGTTGATGAAATTGAATGAAAAAAACTGATTTGATTGATTGATTTGATATTTGTGATTTTTCCTTATTTTGTGATTTGTTTATTATTTCTTTAACTTGGGTAAACTGCCTTGTTTTACCTTATTTGTGTATCTCTTCTTTATTATGTGCTGTTGTCTTGGTTTACTCGATTTGTTTGTTTTTTCTTTGTCTCCTGCCATTGTCTTATTTTACCTGATTTGTATATTTCTTCTTCGTCCTTTGTATTATTTTACTTGATTTGTATGTTTCTTTATCTTACATTAATTACAGTGACGTTTCCTTACAGTGTGGTACAAGACAGTTGAACTGCCAGTGTTATGAACTAAGTGTGCACATGTATCTAAGGCATCTAATCTGTTTTAACATATATGTTTTTATTACTTATCACTACTGTACATTAGATGCTTTGTTTGTCTACCGACAATAAATTTTGAATTCTGATTTTTTTTAATTTTGTTCTACGGAACGCAAGATCTTTTTCCAACACAACGGCGATTCGTCGAGTGTATGAAGCGCTGGTTCGTAGTAACTTGGAATACTGCTCTATCATTTGGGACCCAGAGAAAGAACTAGAAAGGATCCAGAAACGATTTTTGAGATATTTATACCTCAGGGAGCATAACTATTATCCTTTTTTGTACCCCTCACTATTACTCACAGGAATGTTGGAATTCAACACTCTTGAAACTCGTCGAAAGATCTTTCTAGGTTAGCATTTTTTAAACTATTATCCGGAGGTATTTACAATCCAGGAATACTGAGAGAACTAAATCTATACGTTCCCCATAGTTATAGCAGAGCAAGGGGGCATATATTATTTTATCCCCCAAATTATCACACAGGGGTCCTTCGAAGTTCTCCTGTATTGAAAGCGATTCGTCTATTAAATGAGGTTGCAAAAGAGATAGACCTCTTTGGATGCAATTATAGCGAATTCGTGAATACCCTTACGATAAAGGCACCAAGGAAATAACTGGCATATTCCTATTCATAAGGTTCTATGTATATTCCCTTTGACCAACGAGTACTTTTTTTCACCCTTTACATCTATTTGGCTCGCGCTGTAATGATGTGAGGAGTTTTCTCAACAAAATAATAATAATAAACAAATAAAAATATGTTTTTAACTACTTCCACTTTTGTCTTTATTTCGACAACGACCGGTTTCACCAGGCTACCTGGCTTAGAGAAACTAGTTCTCGATAGCCAGTGTGGCGAAACCTTTCGCTGTCGAAATAATGATCATAGTGGAATTAGTAGTGTTTATTTTAATTATTATTTAAAATGTAATTGACAAGTGATTTGACACTGATTTCCAGCTGGGAGGAGCGGGTTGCTCCTCTGTGACGGGCCTCGTTCCTCTCCCTCTCGGCCATTATAATAATGTGTGCAGTGGTTTTTATTTAATATTATAAAATGCTTCCTAAACCTTGTCCTTTGTCCTACATGCCAAAAACTGTACTCCACATTTTCTTTTTTCCCATCCCGCCTTTGTCTTCCCTGCCTCTCCTGTTCTTCCCGCTGTATATTCCTGTGGTGTATCATTCTTTTATTCTTTTATATAATGTTTCTGAAATGTTCATGTATTATGTATTATGCTTAATTATTCAATAAAGTACAGCGGAGCATAGAAGTAAGATGGGGTAGATTAAATGTGGTCTGGCACCCCCTTATTGTTGCCGTCTTTAAATGTAAGTCCCGGATGGACCGAGGACAGGCCCAGGATGTGTACGAGCTAGGCTGACAAAAGGGCGCCGCTACGCCCTATAACAGCCTCGGGTATGTGGCGGGAACTTCTATGTTCCTTTAAAAAAAATTAAAAAAAGACAAGTGATTTATCAATGTTAAGCACATTTCTAGAATAACATATATTCTTGTATCATCTGTGATGATGGTAAGCCATAGAACCATTGATCAAAATCGAAACAGATAATTATTTCTTTGACTTAATTAGTGTCGATTGAGTTGACCGGATCATGTAGGAGGCATTTCGATGTGCCCTCCCAGTCCGAGGTTCAGTTAATTATCCAGGGCCGCATCGTTAGTCTAACTCTGTTAACAAAAGGATCCCTCAGCAGAACACAGTTGCCATTGCAGGAATCAACTTTACCGACATTCCGTGCTCATTTGCTTAGCTCATATGAAAGATGATTCAATCTTTAAGGCGACATGCTACCCCAAAATTTTATATGGTAAATAGGAAATTGCTTTGGCGAAAATTGTTTCATTTCATTTATTTATTTATAAAGATTACAAACATAACAAATGCGTCCAAGTCGTCTGCAACCTCAAAATTACATAATTAGATATACATATTTTCAAAATAACATTTTAAAAAATAGCAAAATACATAAATACTACGGCATCAGAGAGAACAATCACAACATTGATATTGCATCCCTGAGGCAACTCACACTATTCACGAAGTATGTCGACCTCCGAGGCGACCCGATTAAGCAATAAGATTGCTCTACCCTCAGGCATAACCATTGGCTGGTTGGTTATGCAGCGCGGCAAATAAAACAATCTGTGCCGTCTTTGACTAAGGTTATTTCAAATCACCGATTTTCTCCTATTATTATCCTAGTTGCAACCCGTGAAATAGTAGATTTTCTACCCTTTAAAAACTTGTTTTACTGTAAAATCATAATCAGTAACAAGTTTTAAATTTAAATGTAAATCTTTTTTTACACACACGTTAAAAAATCACAATTAACAATACCAAATTGATCTCCTTTTGTTTTCTACAGTACTGTCATACAACTATAATCAGATCAAAATTCAAAATAATCCAGAAACGTTCACGTAAGCATTAAGAATTTTTGAATTTTCATTTTTTATGCAGTTTGTTTTGCACCTGACCTGCTGATACGTTTGTTCTTCTTCTTCAATAAGACTTTTTGACCTGCTATTACCTACGTCAAGTTACTTCTTGAGAAGTGAACTATTTCCATATTTTTAAGGTCGTCCCTAGGGTCTGAATCTTGAGGAAAGCCACATATTCATATAAACACTTTTTGATTAAACTTTAAGAAACCGGACGTCATATCTATAATACATTAAATACTCAGTCTGTAATTTAACATCATTGTCAAAGAAATAATAAATTAATCACTAAAATTCTAAATGAAGCCGGTACCGAATATATTATATTATATTGTAGTATACAGGTGAGTTGGTTCCTCGCCTTAATACAATGGAAATTTTGATTGTATCATTTGAATATATCACTTGGATACACACAAGCTATACTTGAATCTAGTTCATATAATCAGATATATATCTGCCACACAGATTACTGGACAAATTAGTTTAGAACAAAACAGAATCAAATCAAAAACAGAATCAAATCGCAGTCCAACGGTGTCTAATATAGCCTTTCCCACATAATTATAATTATTTTATATTTTCTTAGCATATAAAATTAACATTGGCTATGTTTTCACACGATATAAAGTATCACTGTAAAGTATATGGGGATGCTGGTGGAGAGAGCAATCAAACTGCTGAACATGATCGCTTCGGAGATCGACGTCTTTTATATTCGTGAAAGTACGTTCAGAAGACAAATCGGTACTTATTTTTCAAAAGGTCCCAGATGCGTTTTTTGTGAAATTGAGTTAAATATACCATAAGTATTATTTTTACACACTTTATGTTTTGACAAAACGTTAGGGCTGTACTTTTTTTACATTTTTTTTTTTGTATTTTTTTTTATGTACCGTTGCATTCAACCCCTATTTTTTTAAATATATGTAGATACATTTTTTTTATTTAGTTACAGATATATCTTGTAGATTATGCTACGTAAATTGACATTTGAAATAAACAATTTGGAACACAAATAACATTTTTATAACTAATCAAAATAATGTAAAAAATATATATTTTGGCTCTCCTGTAAAATTCATAAAAAAAGTAATTGGGATATTTTGCCAAATAGGTACCGAAATACTCTTGACTTTGGAGAGTATTATGTATTCCAAATGTCGAACCATCTCTCATGCGTTCCTGGTATTATATATTTTTATGTTTTATCTGTTCTCAATAGATGCCTTCAACTATTATTGTTGTTTGTAATATCTTTTAAGAAAATAAACTGATTTGATTTGATTTGATTTGATCACTACACAAATGTCCGTTTACCCTCTCCGTACATATGTTCAAACCTCGAGGTCCTTAAATTCAAAGACAAATAGCATATAGCCCCATGTTTGGGGCGATGTGATTATTTCGCTTATATTCCCAGATTATGTCCGGGTTTGGACTACCAATGACATTTATTGATGATTAAATCACAATTAAATCATTTGTCGGCTAGTTACATGGTTTACAAACTGAACAAAATATGCTTCAAATTCATTCATATATTACCATTGAGTTGGATCTCTAATACAATTTACATCATTACATTAAATTTTATCTTACACACTGAATGAATTGATTTATGTGTCTGTATGTACCGTAGCTGGCCCCTCGGCCTGGAACGATCTCCCTGCAGACTTAAAGTGCATTGAAAACCCGTCAGATCATCGTTTAGATCAAGGCTCAAAACGCGCCTGTTCAAACTGTCCTATCCGAATGCAAATGTTGATCGACTGCGTCAGGTGCAGCCCCCATACTAAAACGTTTTATTTTTAATGAAAATGTTTATCTTTAACAAAATGTTTGTTTTTAACAAAATGTTTATTTTAACTAAATGTTTATTTTGACTAAATGATTATTTTTAGCAAAAAAAATTATTTTCAACCGAATGTTTCTTTTTACAAAGATGTTTATTTTTAACAAAATGTTTATTCTGAAAGAAAATGTTCATTTTAACTAAAATATGTATCTTCAACTAGTTCATTAAATGGAGTTACACGCCCTTGAGATGATTAATTCATAAAAATTGCGCTCTATAAATCATCCAATTTATTATTATTATTGTTACTATTTGAAGGATATGAATATAAATAATAATCTTTACACATTTTAATGAACGAAAAACCGTGTAAGATATTTTCATCTCACCCAATAACTTCTTATTAAAAAATCATGATTAGACAGAAACCGTTTTCTTTTTAAATTCATAGACAAAGACAAGTGCATATGTATGTATATACTATATTAAAAACACATGTTTAAATCTGCTCCCTGCCTTAGTTCATTACTAATCAAGTACCAATTGGTACGTCTGCCATTTGAATTAAGAGCAGTTAAGTATCTTTGCGCCAATTGTGCCAACTCTATTTTCTATGCTACTTGGTAGGTAGGTACTCAAGATTGCGCCTTGGTGAAAAAAAACGCAACAGGTCTAGCATGTTCTTTTCGTTTATCTAAAAAAAACGGTTTAATTTAAAATATAATTGAATATTTAATTCTTCGTGTTCTAAGCAATTGTGTTATATATAATTTTGCAAGCTGTTTACACCAGTTTTTATTTTGTAATTTTTATTATTTCATCGTCATCATCTTCAACGTTATTTCGGTATTAACCTTATATACCCAATATAACCTTATATATTGTATACAACAGGTCGTTTGAACCCAATTACTGTATACAATTAATTTTTTTAGCTATTATATTGATTCTCGGGACATGTGATAGGTAGCCAATCTATCGCCATTTTATTGTCACGTGAATTCTACACCAGACCAAGGATAGTGTGACAATCACACTGCCATCGCCGGGAATCGAACCCGGGAACTTCGGTATGGAAGTCAGAGCTCTTACCACTCTGTCACGAATTGTTCTAATACCTCCACATTCTTCTGCTGGTATGAAGCAACACCTCCAAGAAAGGTGTTAACCATCCTGTCCTATCTCTTACCGCCACCTTCCAGTCTTTTAATTTATTTCATTTATATTTCAGTCTTGCTGCCCTAAGCCTCACGGTCTGCCACGACACCATCCAACCATCACACTCTCGATCTGCCGACGCTTCTTCGCCCTACGCCTTACGACGTCTTTAGGGATCTCCTAAGTCTAACGGGGTCAAATCGCACGATCTCGGTGGCCAGTTCACATCACCTCTACGTGAGAGGACCATGCCCTCAAATCGCTCGTGCAGAATGTCCAATGTGGCATGATCTGTGTGGCATGTAGCGCCGTCCTGTTAAAACCACGTGTCGTTGGTTTCCATATCATCCAATTCAGACCAAAAGAAGTTGGTAATCATCAACCTATAGCGCTCGCCGTTGACGGCGATGGCCTGGCCAATGTCGTTCGCAAAGAAATATGGACCGATAACGCCGCCAGCACAAAATCCACACCAAACAAGAACTTCACGCACATGTGACGTGCATTGGACGACCAAACATTGACGTGCGTGCATGACACGATGTATGAATGTTGTGATATCAAGAGAAAAGATTGCGTGATGGTTGGTTAGTTATAAATAGCTAATATAAACGGTAGGTTTAAGCTATTTTGAAATAAGATCGCCCAGAATATAGATTATAGGTAATTGTGATATTCTTCTTAAAAGGAAGGTTCGCGTACAACCCCAGTGCAGTGGGCTTGCATTAATCACGTCGCTGACAAATTGCCCTACTCGGGCACAATAAATTATCTTACGTCGACATGAATGAATAATGAAAGAACGGATGTGAATATAATCAACACCTTCATAGAACACCGAGGTAACTTTATTTTTAGTAATAGTTTAAAATTACAAATTTAGACTTTATGAATTGTTGTATTGAGAATATTGATAATAAAAAGAACAAATAAAATTTACGAATTATTTGGTCATTCTAATAAACAAATATAATATTTAAAAAAGAAAACAAGTAAAAAAGGATCTTTTTAATTTAAATGTTTTATTATACTTATTATTTTTTTAATTAAATAAAACGATGTTTTTAACTACTTCCACTTTTGTCCTTAATTTGACAGCGACCGATTTCACCAGGCTCGCTGGCATCAACAGACTGGTCTGTCGATGCCAGCGAGCCTGGCGGAATCCGGTCGCTGTCGAAATAAAGACAAAATTGGAAGTGGTTAAAAACATCATTTTATTTCATTATTATTTAATATCCATCGAGAGATTTCAGTAAAATCATTTTATTATTCTTTTTCTATTTACGATCAGTTTCGAACTTTCTATATTGGTACTTATAACAAAAACAGGGTATTTTAAGGAGTTTTTATTTTTTTTAAGTAAAACACGATTAACTACAAGATTTACTACAAAGTTTACTACAAAGTTTACTACAAGATTTACTACAAGATTTACAACGATATTTACTACAAAGCTTACTACAAGATTTAGTACAATATTTACTACAAGATTTACTACAAGATTTAGTACAAGATTTACTACAAGATTAACTACAAATATTACTATAAGATTTATTACAAGATTTACTAAAAGATTTACTACAAATTTTACTACAAGATTTAGTAAAGCAAATCACTATCACGGGATATTCATTTAATATCAAAAATAAATAACATTTATTTTTACGGTTGTTTCTCACGAAATGAGTTACGCTCCTGCTCTTTGAAGCTATAATGTCCCCAGTCGTTAGAGGTCTGTGGACTGAGTAGAGCGCCAATTGTATCCAATTATTAGCTCGTCCCAAGTTAGGGAGGCTGCTCGGCTGATGAGCTCCGGAGATGGATGCAAATTGACCGTGAACCGGCAGTCTTGCAACTGGGACCATTTACCCCATGCTTCGCTTCCTATCGCAAACTTATTAATCAATTAATTCTTCTAATGGTCGATCGGAAATACAAATTCTTCTTCTTCTTCTTCTTCCTTGTTGTAGACCTATGTGGTCTGTTCTCCAGGTGTTGCTCCTCTTGTGAGGTAGATTCTCAGCTGTCCTTCCATCTTTTAGGAGGTCTTCCACGAGGACGTATCCCATGAGGCTGATTATGCAATAAATGGCAATAGATTCGGTACCAAGAACCATACCTGCCACATCGAAGGTCCCATGTTCGATTCCCGGCGATGGCTGCGTGATTGTCACGCTGTCTTAGTTACCTATTACATGTCATAAGAATCAATAGCTAAAAAGTTGTACATAGTAATTTGTGTCAAATAACCTACTATTTACAAATGTGAAAAGCAACGAAAAAACTACAAAGTTATTATAAAAAAGCCTGAGTGGCATCCCAAGAACCAACAATGTATTGGCAACCATGATGTTAAATAAACTTTGCTGCTAACCAATTCTATTGATTCATTTATATTATTCTTCTTTTTCTGGTGCCATGTCAGGTCCCGCCAACGTTGGCGATCACTGCAGCAAAGGCATCTCTGTCCTGCACCACTTGAAACAAGTTATAAACTCTGCTCGTTCCTGTACACTATATTATATTCCGAAGCCAAACAACTGCCTTCTGCCAAATCCCCGACGTCCTTCTATCTTGCCTATGATTATCAACCAAAGGAGGTGGAGGTGGTACCATAGATTGTTTTATCTCCCACGATGCAGAACCAACCAATGGTTATGCCTGGAGGTAGAGCAATATCTTTGCTAAATCGTATCACCTCGAAATTCGACGTACTTTGTGATAGTCTGGCTCACCTGAAGGAAGCACTGTCCTTATTATAATTGTATATTCATTTTATTAATTTGTCATGTATCTTATGTTTCTCGCTCTTTTTTATTATTTTATTATGTTTAACTTATTATTGTGTATCTCCAACTGGTATTTTTAGTGCATTGGAAAATAAGCCTGTAATGCTTAGGATATATTTAAATAAATAAATTAAATCTTTCGCTTCTCAGCACATGACCCAAATAAGAGATATTTCTAACCTTCACACTCGACAACAGCTCTCTATATGTCAATATAATTATTAACATATAACTAAGCATATAATTATCAGCTTCATATTACCAATTCTCTATCATATTTATCTCATGTATGTATAAACTGAAGTATGGCGGGTTCATTGACCAAATGCCAAATATAATCAACCATCACTTATGAGATTATATAGAAAATCAGAGAATTGAAAGCACCATGTGACGGCTAGCTGATTGAATAGAGAAGAGCTCGATTAGTAACAAATATACGAGTATGCCTATAACTACCGTCGTATTCCACTTAATCAATTCTATAAGTTTTCTGAGGATCTGTTCAGGAATAACCGAGGAAGAAGTCCACACACAAAAGACAGATTGAGTTTTATTTATATGTAGATGTAGATATAGATGAAGATGTAGATATATCAACATATAACGAAGCATTTAATTATCTGTTTCATATTACCATATCTCTATCATATTCATCTCATATATAAACTGATGTGTGGCGGGTTCATTGACCAAATGCCAAATATAATCAACCATCACTTATGAGATTATATATAATATAAAATCAGAGAATTGTATGAATAAGCACCATGTGTGGGCAAGCTGATTGAATAGAGAAGCAATCTTGTGCATAATTGTGAACAAAGGACATATTAAATATGTATATCTAGGAAAACCATTTTTATGGAGAAATATTTGTACTTTCCAGAGAAGAAAATTATATCCAAAAAATAAAACTAAACTAACCATCATGCCGTCTCCCCGTAGGAGTAGGCAGAAAGAATGGACCACCACACTTTTCTGTCACGTTTTCCTCAGTAGTTTAACAGACCATATATAACATTTAATCATTCTTTGTCCGAGTTTCAAGTTAAGATTATCTTTGCAAAATAATGTTCTCAATTTATTTAATTCAGTTCGTGCAACTTCAATTCTGCATTATATTTCAATTTAAAGCGCTATTTATTAATTAATATAATAATATATAAATTACGTTAAAAATTGTTTTAGTATTTTGTTTTTACTTTTTTTATTCATAGTATTTCACTTCACTTCCGTTTCCGCGCCCGTTTCCGTTTCTGTTTCCGCTAAAATTTACTTTCTCTTTCCGTTTCTGCTTCCGTTGTTATTTTTTTCACAAATATTTTCTTAACCATTCTTTGCACTCTATATATCCGAATTCTATAAAGGGTTAATGTGGTTAAGTGATAATTAATACGAATGAAAACGTCAGTTTTATAGAAGTTTTATTATACGAGAATTTTATGAAATGACATTATCATATGATAGAAAACATTTGATAATGCCATAAAAGGGAGAAGCACGTCATTCCCATGAAATAAAATAAAACTTCTAGAAAACTCTCGTTTTCATTCGTATTAATTGTTTAATATGAAGTTTTACATCATAGTTCAAGAAACAAGTGATGTTTATATGAGCATTTTGAACATGCTAATAAGTATTCTCGTCATAACCTCAAACAAATTAACAAAGATGGTGGTTTCTATAGCACAATTGGAGATGCTCGAATGCAAGGTGGTAATTATATTAGCATCGCATCGCGGGTCCACGTCAGAGATATTCCGCCTGAAATACAGTGCAGCTCCTATGACAGAACACCGGAATCAATAATGCAAATTGGCAGTTATATGACTTGTAAAATGCCGTGGAAACGGCTGCTTTTGTGCAAAATGGAACCATCTGAATAACAATCTAATTGTCTCGTTATGCAAGGTAACACGGTGATCAAAAGGAAACTTAATCATTTATTTTTTATTGTATAAGTACATTGAAATATCATGATATAAACTAACTAACTAACTAACCATCACGCCGTCTCCCCGAAGGGGTAGGCAGAAAGAATGGACTGCCACACTTTTCTTTCCTGACATATTTCTCTCGCTTCCTCAACATTCATACATCGTGTCATGCACGCCCGTCGATTTCTCTGACTCCTCACATGGCCGACATTCAATATTTGATTTATTTGATCTTGCCACGTTTTCCTCGGTCTTCCTCTATTTCTGGTTCCATTTACATAATTAACATGTATTTTTTTTTACATTGTTTCTTCATTCATTCTTTCCATATGTCCAAACCATCTTAATGATCCTTTCATTATTTTGTTCATGACACCATCATTCGCACCGCATTCACTTCTTATATTTTCATTCGAAACTCTATCGTACACAGATAATCCACACATTCGTCTAAGAGATCTCATTTCAACTGCATTTATTCTACTTTCATCCTTCTTTTGCCAGTTCCATGCTTCGCTTCCATACATAAGGGTCGGTAGAAGAACACCATTGTGCACTGCCATTCTAGCTTTTTTGGATAGGTTTTTGTTTGCGATGACAACTTTAAGTACACCATTCACTTTGTTGCCTGCCCCAACCCTTCTTTCAATATCTTTTTCCACTCGCCCATCTCTTGTAAACATACTACCTAAATACACGAACTCAACTACTTGCTCCAAATTTTCACCATTCACGCTAATGTTGCAGACTGTCATGGTTTCTTCCTCTTCAAAAATCATTACCTTGGACTTATTAACATTCATCATCAGATCATTTCGCATGCATACCTCATACATACAATTCACCAGGACTTGAAGTTCATGCTCGTTGTCTGCAAGTAGGACAGCGTCATCCGCATACAAGAGACAGCTTACTGACACTCCGCTCATTTTCGCACCTACATCCAACCTTTTCAGCCCATGATGTAATGTATTATATAATCAACAATCAGATCCCTCAATTCACGCCTTTCTCTCTTAATACCTTATCGATCTTTTGTCTTCCAAACTCCCATCCCCAATAATAATCCTAAGTCCAAATAATTCTTTATAATGTGTTTTCGTATATCATAATTATACATTATTAATATATTAAATTATCAAGGTGTTAATTTATGAATGTTTTAAAATTAAGTTTTTCCATAAATAATCATTTTTTTCTATTCATGAACTAAATTGTTAAGTTGTCAGAATCAATTAAAAAACGATTAGTCCAGATAATATTAACAGTCAAATATAGCTTTCTATTATATTGTATTATTTGTATTGTATTATTTACATTGTATTGTATTGTATTATATTTAAATGTGGGTTTATTCCCCAATGTAATTTAGTACCGATAATTTAGATTTTAGTCACAATATTTTGTTTCTTTTTAATATGCTGGTTCAGCAGTCGAAGTCCACTTATGTGGGTCATGCATTTACCCTACAAATACCTTCTCACAACATATTTCATCCTAATATTATACCACCATATTTTATCTAATACATTCAATAACTTATCTGACATTTTACCAAAGCGTCACATGTGCTCTATTGAGAATGCAAGCTTTATTAAATGAAGATAGAAAGCCGATCAGCGATCTTGCAGGAACTTAATCTTGTCCCGAGAGAGATTGTAAGCTGCAGTCAGATCCGGCCAGAGTATTTCGTGTTATTGATGGTCACGCTAGACCGGAAGAGCAAAAGCAATTTTCACAAGTTTTATAACGTCCAGCCTCCCGTTCCCACGGTATCTGTGTACAGCGATATGAATTACACTGGCGGGGAAAATTCTTACAACACTAAGTAGATTTGTCTGCAGTTTCATATTTTTAAAAAAATCAGTAAACTTACATATAATTTGTTTTCAAAATCTACTAACTAACTAACCATCACGCCATCTCCCCGAAGGGGTATATATAGTATGGAAGTAGTAAAAAATGGACTGCCACACTTTTCTTTCCTGATACATTTCTTTCGCTTCCTCAACATTCATACATCGTGTCATGCACGCGCGTTGATTTCTCTGACTCCTCACATTTTTTGCCATAACTCACTAACGCCATCTACTGTCCGATTGTAAAAACTTAAAAGGCAACCTATGTATACAACATTTTCACCATTTTTCATTGTTTTGATATAGGACAAATTTTGTACCGTACGAGGCTTTTTTTATTTATGGTAAGAAATCCATTGCAGAAAATACATACCTACTTAGATAAAACTGTAAATTTTAAATTTCGGTTTTTTGGTTGGGGGGTGGGCGTTAGATAATTTTACTATGGTAAATGGGGGCGATTCTTTCAATACAGTTAAGAAACACTGGTCTATAGTCACGTTATGCTTTAAAAACGCGATTGTTTTTTTTTCTTTTGTTTTATTTATTGTTTATAAAAAAACAAATATAAATAATAACGACAAATTTGTTTCGGCTTACGAGGGCATTTTCAAACACATTATTTTAGACATCTCAATATTATTTCTATTTTTTTTATACAAGTAATAATAAAAAATCAATATTTTATCAAAAATCCATCACGTTTTTTAATACATACTCGTATTATAATGGAATTTTAAAACCATCTGTTACTCTATAGTTAAATGACGAGAAAAGAATGATTAATACGAATGAAAACGTCAGTTTTCTAGAAGTTTTATTATATTTTATGGGAATGACATGTTTCGCCCTTCTAAGGCATTATCAAATGTCACTTGATAATGCCTTAGAAGGGCGAAACATGTCATTCCCATAAAATATAATAAAACTTCTAGAAAACTGACGTTTTCATTCGTATTAACTATTTAATACGGAGTTTTACATCATTGTTCAAGAAACAATAAAAGAGAAAAGAATGGTTAAAATTTTGTATACAAACAGTGTGAGCGAAAAGAGAGGCCGTGGAAGACCGAGGAAAGTACGGCATGACCAAATTAATCAAATACTAAAAAGCGGCCATATTTGATGTCGGAAAAATCGACGAGCCTGTATGTTACGATGTATGAATTTAGAGGAAACTAGATAGGTATCTCAGGACAGAGCAGTGTGGCTATTCATCTTCTCTGCCTGCGCCTCCGACGTGATTTTTAGTTTGTTAGTTTATCTTTGATAAACTAAAGGGGTTAAAAAGGGTTCCGTGATTCATCTTTGGTATTATTGGAAAATGAAACTAATCGTTCATATTGTTATGTTCATTACATTTTGCTAATCATAATGAATGAATTGAAATAGGGCTAATTTAGACGCGCCGCCACTGTTGTATTATGCGATAATATAAGATGAGGTATAAAATAATACCCAGACATGTATTTTTATAAGGTATTTACTTTTCATGGCCGCAATAAACCCTAGTTTCTTGCTTACGAAATGATTTTTCTTCCATGTATCTTCTATTTATTCATGCATCATCTACTCGTAAGACCTATAATTTTATTCCGCTGGAAAAATTATACAGATTCGTTTCACATTCTTTGTTTTTTTAATATATAACATCTACATCTTTTTATTTTAATGTCTCGGGACTCAGACCAGTTTTCAGCAAATAATAAAAAAAAACATTTCATTTGGTTATTGTTGTTTAGACAAAGATATAAAACTCCATTTTAAATAATTAATTCTATTGAAAAGATATTTTCCCTGAAAGTTTTTTTTTATTATGCCTTTGCAAGGTAAAAAACGTCATTCCCATAAAATAAAATAAAGCTTTTAGAAAACAGACATTTTCATTTATTATATATAAATTATGTTTTTTTATCTCGTAAATAAATCACATTGTTTCTAATGAAAATAAAGTAAAGTGATTATAGTATTTTACCAATATTTATTCTGACGAACCATTTTATCTATTATACTTTTGAGTTTATTTTTCGACATATTTCGAAGATCTTCGTCATCAGAAGAACGATATCAAAATGTAATAATTATCACAATATAAACGATTAATATCATTTTCCAATAATACCAAAGACGAATCATGTAATTCTTCATTTTTAGCCCCATTAATTTATCAATGATAAACTAACTTGCCATCACACCGTTTCCTCGGAGAAATAGTCAGAGAGGATGGATAGCCACACTGCTCTGTCCTGAGATACCTATCTAGATTTCTCAAAATTCATACATCGTAACATGCACGCTCGTCGATTTTTCCGACTTCGAATGTGGCCGCCTTTTAGTATTTGATTAATTTCGTTATGCCATGCCTTCCTTGGTCTTCCACGGTTTCTCTCTCCGCTCACGCTGCTTGTATACAAGATTTTAACCATTTTTCTCTCGTCCAATCGTTACATATGTCCAAACCATCTCAGGGATCTTATGACGAAATCACCTGCTTTACATTTATCCCTTATTTCATCGTCATATTTTTTTTTTTACCATATTTTTTACCGTATATTGTACCTTTTTCCCTCACATTCTTCCCAGTGATCTCATTTCTACCGCATTTATCCTACATTCATCCTTCTTTTGCCATCTCTAAGCTACACTTCAATATATAAGGAAAATGATTTATCAAATATTTTCAAATTAATTATAATTATACTTAAATAATAACTTAAACCAAGAAATTTCAATTAAAAATATTAATAATTATACTTACCTACGTATATAGTTTGAAAGATGTTCAAGGGCGTTCGGTGACTGTGAACTTTTCTTAAATATAAAAGTTTTAAAAGAGCTCCTAAATCGCCTTGTGTGTCGTAACTTTGGATGTGGTGTGTTCCTTTGTTTATTACCTACAAATAGTCGGTCCTGTGATAATGAAAACGCCCCACAAAATATGAAGCTTTTGGCGCCACGAAACACTATATTGTTTGCTTTATGGTTAGCTTTATAATATTAATTTACTTCTTTGTTTTTGCTATTATAATAATTAATATAATATTGCCTAAGTTATAAGCGCCGTTTTTATGAAAAATTCAATTCAATCAATGTTTAGGTGGCATGTTCACAGGAGATGACCGAACGGGGAGTGATATTGAAAGAAGGATAGGAATGGAGCTAAAACTGTTTTTGGAAACAAAAAATTATCAATAAAAGCAAAAATGGCCGTTCACAGTGAAGTTTAATACCAACCCTGATGTGTGGAAGTGAAGCATGGAGTTTGCAGAAAAATGATGAAAGCAGAACAAATGCGCAGGTGATGAGATCACTAAGACGTATGTGTGGTAAAACGATGTACGACTGAATTTCAAATGCAGACATAAGGAAGGAATGTAGAGCGGAAGAAAGTATTATGAACAAAATTATGAAAGGATCGCTGCGTTGGTATGGACATATGGAACGCATGGATGAAGGAAGAATGGTTAAGAAAGTATACTTTAACAGTGTGAATGGAGTACGGAGTCGTGGGAGACCGAGGAAAACTTGCATGACCAGATTAATCAAATCAAAAAGATCGGCCATGTTAGAAGTCGGAAGAATCGACGTGCGTGTATGACTCGCTGTATGTATGTGGAGGAACTGGAGACGTGTGTCAGGATCGAGTAGTGTGGCGGTCCATTCTCTCTTTCTACCCCTTCAAGGAAACATCGTGATGATTTGTTTTGTTTTCAATTCAATGCCATAAAGAATACCCTTCAGTGGGTTCTCAGAATGCGTTGAGTATAAACGGCTAATAAATAATAATTTATATCGTAAAATCACTTTGAATAGAAGGAATATTACAATTTAAATATCGAAAACATTTCAAAATATTATTATCTACCATACACGTTCAACAAGTATATTTTGGTAAACTTCCTACGCATAATTCCAATTGTATGAAATCATATCATATTACACACATTATTCATCCTTTTTTTAAATGAAACACGTGTAAATTCTGTACAAATTAATCATAATGTATAAAATGATAATGTTTTCCAAACCGGTGCCATTGTGTATTTGTTAATGTAGTTACGAGCTTTCAAAATGTGGTAATTTTATTACTTATTGCTGTATTTATTTCATACGAATGAAAACATCTGTTTTCTAGAAGTTTTCATTTATTTTATGGGAAGCAATGTCATGATTCGCCTTGCTAAGGCATCATCAAATGTTTCTTTACAATACAAAAACATAAACATGTTTCAGGTTAAACTGTCTTATTTATTTATTTATTTCATTTTTCTATCCTGACATGATTCTCGCACCTCTTCTACATTCACACGCCGTGACACGCACGCTCGTCGATTGTTCCAACTTCGAACATGGCCGACTTTCAGTATTTAGTTAATTTGGTCATACCATGTTTTCCTTGCCCTTCCTCGACTTCTTTTTCCATTCACACTACTTGTACAAATATTTTTAACTGTTATTCTCTCATCCATTCCTTCCATATGTCCAAATCATCTTAGTGACCCTTTCTTAACTTTATTTAGAATGCATTCATCCTCCTTACATTCCGTTCTAACTTCTTCATTTGGGTATTATATCATTCGTATTAATTATTTAATGGGGAATTTTATATTATTGTTCAAGAAAAATTGTTATTGGTGTATTTTTTACTTCACCCCGTATGAACCAGATAAATGTGTATATCGTTTTTTTAGATTTTTTTTTCATTTAGTATTTTGAGTTTTTCGGTATTCCATAAAAAAATGTTGCATCGAAAAAAGGGGGTCTATGGCGAACAAGAAGTAACGCCATATTATATTGTTTACTATAACCCTTTATTCGGTAAGTACCGCTCATAATACTACGAGACTCTCATATTATTTTTTACTCTATGCCACATTCTATGTAAAATATGTCTATGATTTAGAGGCCGTTAATAAAAAGTGCATATTTCCATTTAGTATACAATTTGAGTTTACGTTTTCGATGTGAAAATACTTCAGATAAAACGTTGTGTTTTTCATGCCTCTTTCTGAAGTGTCTGCAAAGATATGATGGATGATCCATGGCGGCCGCTCACCCCTCTCAAGGGTAATCATACGACTAAATTTCGTACAATAATATTACGGCACGCCGGAATCCCGCGAGATCTTAACAATATTCATTCTAATTAGATTCTAAAAATAAATTGGCAGTTGACAACTTAATACCCTTTTTTCCAAATGCCACAAACCACGTGACAAAAAGACAAATGATTTTAGAGAGTCGCAGTGATGTCTCCTTGCACTCTCACGCCGGTTTGAGTGAACCGGTTGTAAATTTGATAATATTCAACGCCGGTAAAAATATTACCAATTTAATTGTATTTTTCCTATTCTTCAACGTTTTCTTTTAATAGATCTGACGATCTGTAACACATACATAATGTCTTCTGAAATGATGAGGTCCAACTTTCCATCCATCTCTTAGGTAGTCTTCCAGGTGGGTGGTGTCCGGAGGGGATTTCGTAAGTGGCTGTATTCTGTTTTTAATTGTATTAATTTAGTTTTATAATGTTTCAAATCAAATCAATTCAGTTTATTTTCTCAACAGACATTACAAACAAAATTAAGGTTTAATGCATCTATTGAGAACAGGCAAAATAATATATGTAATATCAGGAACACATGAGATGGTTCAACATTAGGAAGAAAAGATACTCAAAGTCAAAAGTATTTATCTTCTGAACGCACTTTCACAAGACGTCGATATCTGAGGAAACCGCGTTGTATCAAATCAAATCAAATCAAATCAGTTTATTTTCTCAAAAGACATTACAAACATTTTTTATAGTTTAAGGCATCTATTGAGAACAGGTAAAACATAAGGAATATATAATACCAGGAACGCATGAGAGATGGTTCGACATTAGGAATACAAAATACTCTCCAAAGTCAAGAGTATTTGTCTTCTGAATGTACTTTCACGAATATGAAAGACATCGATCTCCGAAACGATCATGTTCAGCAGTTTGATTGCTCTCCCCACCGGCATCACCAGAGGCAGGTTGGTTCTGCATGCTGGGAGATAAAACAGTCTGTGCTGACGCTGTCGAAGATAGCCATCCGGAACATAAAGATGGATAGCCTCCAAGATGACGGAGTTCTCAAAGAATCCCCTGATAAGTCTGAAGAAATGGGTAAGTGTGCACCCATCCCTTCTTATCTGTAAACTATTGGTCCCCAGCATGCCCAAGAGGAATGCAGTGGGATAAAGCCACGGATAGCTACCAAACTCCCTCATGTAGAGATATCTCAGAAATCTTTTCTGAACCCTCTCTAACATGAGCGAGTATCTCGCCTCGTGGGGACTCCATATCACCGAGCCACACTCGAGCCGGCTCCGGACCAATGAGTTGTACAAAATTCGCAAAACATAGGGATTCTTGAAAACTCTACCAGTTCGGAGAATAAATCCCAACATTTTCAGTGCAACTCCACATATTCTCTCGATGTGAGCATGGAAAGTCAGCCTACTTTCATAAACGATACCAAGATCCTTTATCGTTGAAACACGCTTAAGTTGCTGGTTATCCATTGTGTATCTGTAATAAACAGTACGCAATGCTCTCGTAAAAGATAAACTGATCGATCATTTTATTTTTACTCGGAACGTGCGGGATTCATCACGAATAATTGCAATCGATTTACAATTAATTAATAAATTAAGCATTGAATTTTATGTCTTCAAATTATCATAAATTCGGTTCTACTTGAAAATCCTCAAAATATGTTTGAAATATTTTTTGGAAAAACTGAGAACTCGTTGTGAATGGCTAGAGAATGCGCGTTATGTAAATTTGCTTTTAAATGTTTGTTATACTCGTATAAACTCGTAAAATAAATGGCGCACTCAAATTCATTACTGCCAATAGAAATATATCCACAGAAGCAAAGATAGCAGTACACAATGGAGTTCTAGTGCCAACCCTCATGTATGGAAGTGAAGCTTGGACCTGGCAAAAGAAGGATGAAAGCAGGATAAAAGCCGTAGAAATGAGATCACTAAGAATAATGTGCAGGAAAACGTTGTATGATAGAATACCGAACGATAAAATAAGAAAAAAATGTAAGGCAGATGACTGCATCATAGATAAAATTAAAAAAGGATCCCTGAGATGGTTTGGACATATGGAACGAATGGATGAGAGTAGAATGGTTAAAAAGTTGTACACAAGCAGCGTGAGTGAAAAAAGAAGCCGAGGACGACCGAGGAAAACATGGCATGACCAAATTAATCAATTACTAAAAGGCGGTCACATTCGAAGTCGGAATAATCGACGTGCGTGCATGGTACGATGTATGAATGTAGAGGAAGCCCGAGAGGTATCCCAGGACAGAGCATTGTGGCGATCCATCCTCTCTGGCTACCCCTCCGGGGAAAAGGCGTGATGGTTAGTTAGTTAGTTTTTATACTCGTATATAAAATGTTATCTCTTTGAAAGGAACGATATTAACACTAAATTAATATCAAAAGCCACTCAATTTTAAATGTATCACACAATATGAAACTGATAGTAATTTTAGCGAACCGGTTGTTAATGTTTTGGGAGAATGCCACTGAAGTCTGGCAGCCAGGCTGGTTCCTGCCATCATTTTTCGGGCTGACAAACCCATATCCATTTGTACGGCGATCAAAAGTTTTACGAGCGGAGAATGTGTATACAGATTGTACGCGATCGTTGGAACTTCTGTGAGGGGATAAATGGCGGAAGTAGTGTACTAGGAGAGTACTAAAATGCCCCCTCACGTCTCAGCGGGTAAGTACTTTTGTGAGCGATGATAAGAAAAGATAATCGAACACCCTTGTCAGTTTAATAGTTAGGTACCTCGAAAAGGGATAAAATTCTATTCTATTCTAAAACACAATGTGTGCCTTTTACGTTTTTATTGCAATACACCCGACTCTGGAATTAATGGTACCTACTTCGGTTCAAATTTTAACTACAAATTGATTTATTCCTAATAGATTACTTCGGTACGATCTAAAATAATATTATGTGGAATATCGTACGCCAAATTAAACAAAACAAATCTGGTATGGGGTGAAAATGTATTGTATTCGATTTTTTATGTACTATTCGATCTGAAATAAATATATTTTTAATCCATTCCTGGAAAAACTCTCCGAGTTCGTGTCCGCAACGTAGACATAAGAAAAACTTGCGAAATACAGGATATCGTTCAGTGTAGTAGATCCAAAGAAGATACTGGAGGGACCATGTAGCCCGAATTGATGGTGACAGACTTGCATACAAAGCCGCTTATGAAATCCCCTCCGGACACCGCCCACCTGGAAGACCGCCTAAGAGATGGAGGGACAGCTGGATCTCATCATCCGACGAGACATGATTTCTGTGTCATAGATCGTCAGATCTATTAAAAGAAGAAGAAGAAGAAGAAGAAGAGGAAGAAAAAGGTAAATCAAATCATTTTAAACATGTGAACTTTGAATAAATAGAAATATTTTTTGAATTTTCTTCTTCTCAGTTTCAAACCAAGGATTGGTTTGCATCAAAATCTTGCATCTCGTCCTCCACTGCGCTATGTCTTCTGCAGCCTTCTTCATCCCGACATATGAGACACAGTTCATGTCATGATACTCCCATCAGAGGCGCCCCCTGTAATTTGTCCCCTCAACCATTCCCTCTATTATGTAATGCAGGAGACCCTCATGGCGCATAATGTGGCCGATCCATTGGGCTTGCCACTCGGAGATTACTTTGATAATTACCTCTCTCCTTGGATTCTAGTTAGAACCTCGTCATTCATGATGTAGTCTCTCCAGGAAATTCGTAATATTCTTCTGTAGCACCGCATATCAAAGGTCTCCAGTCTATTTCTTTCTCTTTCCATAGGCACTATGTCTCACAGCAGTACATCATCGTTTGATGAAAATTTAATTCCAACGTACATTGAATAATTTTATGCGGAATATAAAACTGAACAAAATTTTCTACCTATTATTTGAAATTCTAATCCAATCAGACCATGCATCTTTCTACTTTGTTAAACCAATTATATATCGATCAAATAATGGTATTTGCATAAGGAATAATACCAATATCGGACAGAAGAACTGGGAGATATTCCATTGGGACTCCAATTATACGAATAAATAAATAAATATATAGAGCTGAAGTCACCAAAACATAACACGACGTAAACAAAAAAATGGCATGTTGAACAATTCCAAGAAAATATATTCTTCAAATATTATGATTATGTTGGTTGCCAATTTTCAATATAAAATGAATATTAGTGCGACATTGTAATATTTAATCATCTTAAGATATTTCAGGCATTAGGACATTGGAGAAAACTTTTCTTTTAAATGTTTAAACCTAACCTTATTCCCCTAATTTGATAAATAAAAATGTATTTTTAGAACGTGATATCCCTTTTAGTTTGTTAAATAACCAGGTTTAGTTTCGTGACCGGGCATAAATTAAAACAAAATTATTCTAACAGTTCACTAAAAAAACGTTTATTTATCGGCATTCTGTGTCCGTTATTACAATTATATATAGTTTTTATTGATGCTAATTTTAGAAAATAACGTAATTGAATTAAATTATTTCAAGCTGTTATAAATTTCTGTATTATGTTAATAAGAATATTCTAAATGATAACATATTTTATTACATCAAATATAAATACGAAATTCGAATCGGCCACCGGAGTCATAGATAAAAATAGTATGATGAATATTTTATATGTTGGCAGCATTGGGCATGTTTTGAAATTTACGAAATAGTGTAGATATAACGATTGTTTTTTGAACTGTCATCTTAATTTTGTTTCTTTTGTAATAAATGTAATTTATTGAATAAAGTGTCAATGTTTTAAAATGCCGCCCGTGTCTGGTGGCTTCGGCGAAAGAATAGAGGTACTTATTAGTGTTCTAACGTCACGTGATACTTTCAAAACAAACAAGATATCAGTGTTTTAATGAGCGCGTAATTTTTTTCTAGGATTATCAAGTTCTCGAACTTTTGGGAAAGGGTGGATTTGCTCACGTTTATCGAGCAAGATGTCTTCGTTCCGGGATATTTGTAGCTATAAAGATGATCGACAAGGGGCTGATGGCAGGGGCCGGGATGGTCGGGAGAGTGCGCCAGGAAGTGGCCATACACTCGCGATTAAAGCATCCCTCAATTTTGGAACTTTTCACGTTTTTTGAAGACGCCAATTACGTTTATTTAGTACTAGAATTGGCGCACAATGGAGAACTATCACGAAACTTCAGGTAAACGACTTTAGTATCATTTACGGCTACATAATAATAAACAACATTTCAACAACGTAATAAATTACTAGTAATAACCTGTGGTAAAATATGGCACCAGCTTATATATTTGAACTCTGCATCAACGAGAACCTGAATGCCAGACAATCAACATTGCGATCAGCTAAATCTTCTGCGATCGGTAGATTGACTGTGCCAAAACGCTGTCCTAGCACAAACTTTGGCGACCGAGCCTTCGCGGTAGCCGGCCCTTTAGCCTGGCTTCCAACAGACCTCAAGTGCATAGAGAATCAGTCAGAGTTTAGGTCGAGACTCAAACGCACTTTTTCACACATCTGATAAGAGGGTTGATCGACTACGTCAGGTGCAGCCCTCATACTAAATATGTTTATTTTTTACCTAGTTCATAAAATGGAGCATTTTGTACAGCGCCCTTGAGATGAGTAATTCATAAAAATGGCACTATAAATTATCCAATTTATTATTATTATAAGTTTTAGTATAATTAGTATGTTTGTATTTACAGTATATATTTTTTGGGTTTAAAAAACTGACTAATAAACCATCATGCCGTCTCCCGAAGGGGTAGGGTCTAAGGATAGACAGCTATACAATTCTTTCCTGACATACTTCTCTCGCTCCTCAATATTCATACATTGTATCATGCAAGTAAGTCTATTTCTCCGGCTCATCACATGGTGGACATTTAATATTTTATTGATTTGATCGTGCCACGTTTACCTCGGTCTTCCTTTATATCTAGTTCCATTTATGACATTTTCATATACTTTCTCTACCATTCTTTCCTAATTCATTCTTTCCATGTGTCCAAATCATCTTAATGACGCTCTCATTATTTTGTTTATAACACTTTTGATCGCACTGCATTCACTTCTCATATTTGCATTTGACACTCTATCATATATATATTTACATACGGTCGTCTGAGAGAATTTTATTTTTACTGCCCTTATTCTATTTCCTTCCTTCTTTAGCCAGTTTCATACTTCACTTCACATTGTTAAACTTAGCTCTTTTAAATAATAGCTTCTTTATGTGTTTATACCATCAGAATTTACACATAATTGCCGAACAAATGTGTATACATTTAGACTAACAGTTTGTCTGATAAACTTAAAGCGTCAACTTTGAAATTCCATAGTGATAATTTTTTTTATTGTTTTATCAATGAAAGCAAAAATGGCCGTTCACAATCTAGTTCTAGTTCCAACCCTTATGTAGGGATGAGATCATGAAAGACCAAGGAAAACATGGGATAATCAAATCAATAAAATTTTAAAGGTCGGCCATGTTAAAAGTCGGGAGAAGCGATGTGAGTGTATGACTCGCTGTTTAAATGTGGAAGAAGCTAGAGAGGTGTCAGGATAGGGTAGTGTCCATTTTCTCTGCCTACCATTTAGGGGAAACTGCTTGATGGCTTGTTGTTTATAGTTTGTATCGTTCTCCTAATGAAAAATGTATAATGCCTTCTAAACATATCAAGAAAAATTAGCTCAACAGTAGAAAAATCTGTATTTTAATTCCTATAAAAACTAACCGATTTCATATATAAACACTATGCCTGTTGGAAATATCAAAATGACAAGAATTTACAATAAATTTCACTGAATACTCGAGGTTTATTTTGAATGGGCGTTTCTTTTAAATATAGAATGATTTTGTAGGTTGGGTTCGGGCATAACAGAGCAGGCGGCTGCAGACATCATGCGGCAGGTGGTATCGGGGGTGGTGTACCTGCACTCTCACCACATCTTACACCGAGACCTCTCCCTTAACAATCTGCTACTCACCAAGGACATGCAAGTGGTAAGACCACGAACATACGTAATAGCATATTTTTTTCCTATGCTTAGCTTTCAAAAAGACAACGTTTTTTTGTGTTTTGTGATCTATAGACCCCCTTTAGCCCTAGTTATTAAAGAATGTAAAAAACATATTTCAGGGTTTAGCGAATATTTAAGAATATTTCACGGTTTTCGGGATGAGTGCAATTAAGTGTCATATTTTTACTTTGCCTATATTATATTTTGTCTCTCAAACTTAAATGACGATAAAATTGACAAGCAAAAAGTAAAAACAATAAACGTCATGAGTAACATAACTAAGTAACCATCACGCCGTCTCCCCGAAGGGGTAGGCATAAAGACTGGACTGCCACACTTTTCTTTCCTGACGTATTTCTCTCGCTTCCTCAACGTGCCATGTACACGCGTCGATTTCTCTGACTCCTCACGTGGCTGACATTCAATATTTGATTAATTTGATCGTGTCACGTTTTACTCAGTTTTCCTCTATTTCTAGTTCCATTTACATTGTTAACAAATAGTTGTTTTACCATTCTTTCTTCATTCATTCTTTCCATGTGTCCAAACCATATTAATGATGCTTTCATTATTTTGTTCATACCATCATTCGCACCGCATTCACTTCTTATATTTTCATTCGACACTATCATACACAGAGTATCTACACATTCGTCTAAAAGGTCCTCAATAGGTGTGTGTGATAGACAGTGCTTTTGGAAATTGTTCAGCAACTATAAAAACAATCGTTAATGTGGCCAGGAGAAGAGGTAGACCTTGTCGGGAAAAATCTGGAAGCTGTGTTGCCCCGAAACCCCAACTGAGAAGAAATTTAAAAAAATTCACCCATCCAACAGGGAGAACACATGGATGACGCCATCATTAATTGCACAATCTACAAGTTCTTATTTATTGATTCGACTGACGTCGAGAGGTCATTCTACCATCTAAAAAATTCTTGCAAAAGATCGACTGAATCTTGCCCCCAAAAATATAGGAAAAATATATAATTGTACAATACAATTAATAGTTTGTCGCACATAAGACCTTGTTTGTTTTTTTTTTTCTTCTAGTAAACATAGTCAGAGAATATAATATAATATTTTAGACATGCAAAAAGGTTATTTTATACTTTTTTAGCCTGGCGAAAAGATACTGGCCACCTAAGGGAGAAAATAAAATAAGTCATTTCATATTTTCTTATATCCATTTATATCCACCTAAAAATCAAGTCATAATTCTATAAGACAACTCAAGTAAAAAAAAAACTGCTGAATGTAAACCTCTCCACCCCCACGCCATCCCTCTCGGTCTCATGCCAGTGTTCTCCAAGCCCTTCCCGCCGTCCACACAATATCATCGTTCCACCTGGTAGGCTGTCTCCCGACACTTCTCCGGCCCAAACTTGGCCTCCATTCAGTAACCTTCTGGCTACATCTTCGATCATCCTGTAGCCACTTTACAATGCGTTCCCTTATATCAGTGACTCTGGTGCGTCTTCTAATCGCTATGTTGGCTATACGGTCTGAGTGAGATACCCAACATGGATCTTTCCATGGCCCGTAGCGCAACTTTAATTTTATTCATTACTTCTCTAGTCAACGTCCATGCCTCGCATCCATAGGTCATCACAGGTATAACACACTGCTACAACACTTTTTTTTTAACGTTTGTGTCATGTCCGACTTGAAGATGTTGCCCAGACTTCCGAATTCAGACCAACAGAGCTGTATTCACCTATTAATCTTCTCGACTTGTCTTTCTCTTCCAAAATCCTTTTTTTAATATTCTATTTGATATCAAATAATTTTAAAAAAAATATTGTCTTATTTCAGAAAATTGCTGATTTTGGTTTGGCCACTCAGTTAGCTCAACCGGATGAGAAGCATCTTACCATGTGCGGGACACCTAACTACATTTCTCCCGAGGTATGTTGATGTTGTTAATTGAAATTTCTTTTAGAAGTTCATTATACATATTTAATATAACTATATTTAATATAGCTATAAACTTCTGGGTTTTGTCTTAAGAACAGTTCTGAAATCCCGAAGCGATGACATCAATGTTTAACGGCATCGTTAGATCAAAATTAGAATACGCGAGTGGTGTATGGTCTCCATACCAGCACAAGTATGTGGAGATATTAGAACAAATACAGAAAAACATTCTGAGATACCTCTTCATGCGGATGAATGGGGTATATCCGAGGTTTATGCACCACAATGATCTATTGATTAACACAGAGTACCGCAGTCTCGAATCAAGAAGAAAAGGTACATTGGTGATCTTAGGATTTAAAATACTCCGTAACCTCATTGATAGCCCATACCTATGGTGTTAGAGTGTTATGGCCTCAATGCACCGGACAGGTATGCTCGCGCTAGAAGACATGATCTGTTGTGCATACCGCATAGCAGAACAAATGTCATGGCACAGCATACAATGACCCGGGGTATGGTGCTCTTGAATGAGGTGTCAGTCGATGTGGACATTCTCCAAATGACCTATGCGTCCTTTAAGGATCATATAGGTACATACCACAATTGTTTTATTTTAATGTAAAATGTATACAGTAATTGGGTTCTAAAGACCTGTCGTATACAAAAAAAAAAATATTATAAAAATGATTTTATTATATGTACAGCAACAAACTATCAAGCCGATTCCTCGAACTACTACGGCGACCGCAACTACGGTGGAAGGATGATCTGAACAGACATGTCGGAAGAACCTGGACACCGTCTGCATAAGACCGAGTGACGTGGAAGCGAATGGAGGAGGCCTTGTCCAGAAGAATAATAATATATCATTGGGAATTTCCGCAATGATTCCTACATTGCTTTTTTCACTTATTAATGTGAAATGTTCTTTATTTAATTGTTAGGTTGCATCCCGCTCCCGTCACGGACTCCCCGCGGATGTGTGGGGTCTCGGCTGCCTGCTGTACACACTTCTGGCTGGGAAACCTCCCTTCGACACCAAACACGTCAAGCAAACTCTCAACCGAGTTATCAATGCCGACTACCAGGTAATAACATCATAGTGAAAGTAATCGCAATAGTTTTCAGATAAGATGGAATGGATCTTATTAGTGGGATTATTCGAGAGCTACGCAACCCTCTGGACAAGGTTTTATGGTTACCTTCAATACATACACTCTTTAGTAGCCATAGGTAGCCATCTTCGATGGTATCCCATCTTTATATTCCAGACGGTTATCTTCGACAGCGTCAGCACAGACTGTTTTATCTCCCAACATACAGAACCAACCTGCCTCTGGTGATGCCGATGAGGAGAGCAATCAAATTCGGAGATTGAAATTTTTCATATTGTTGGAGCAATGTTCAAAAGAAAAAATCCAAATATTGAAAATTAAACGTGTGCAGGTGCCTCCCGGACTGTCCCACGAGGCCCAAGACCTCCTGGATCGACTGCTGCGCAAGAACCCTTCAGAGAGGATCCCCCTGATGCAAGTGGCACGCCATCCCTTCCTGTCCTCTGGCCTCCACGGCCAGGGAGAGCACTCCAACCTAGAGAGCAGCCGGGACTCGGGGTTCCAGACCAGCACTACTCATTCTACGCAGAGGGGGAGGTACTTATAATCCACAAGCAGAGATCGAACGTAGCGTCCATAGGCTGCTTTCAGTAAAATGTCCTATATAAGATTCGCTAATAAGAAAAAGATATTTTACATGTATGAGGTCTGTTCAAAAAGTATCTGACTTTTATTCATAAAAACAACATTTATTGAGATACAATTAAATGACACTAATCCCCTTCAAAGTAGTCCCTTTGAGCTGCTACACACTTCTCCCAACGGTTCTGCCACTGTTGGAAGCAACGCTGGAAAGACTCTTTTGGTATGGCGCGCAGGTGGTCCGTCGCAATGTTCATGATGTCTTCCCTGGTCTGAAATCTGGTCCCTTTCAAAGGCATTTTCAGCTGGGGAAAAGGCCAGAAATCACAGGGAGCTATTGGGATCATTGATCACAGTCTCCAGCATGTCCTGTGCGATCTGCACACGAAGTTGCTTCTGCTCAATTGTCAGCAACTTTGGCACAAATTTTGCTGAGACCCTTCTGAGGGCCAAATCTTCAGTTAAAATGGAATGAACGAATCCAACACTAATGCTCACTTCATCAGCAAGTTCTCTGATCGTTATTCGACGATCCTACATCACCAGGGTCCTTACTTGATCAATGACAACATCATTTTTGGATGTTGAGGCCCTACCAGATCGTGGTTCACTCTCCACTGATGAGTGGGCATCTTTGAAGCGGTTATACCACTCCTTTATCTGTGTGGTGCCCATTGCTTCGTCCCCAACACTTTTTTAATTTTCCCCAAGCTTTAAACCAAATTTGATGCAGTAATGTTGTTAAACTTTTTCTGTCATTTTGTTAAAACTAAAATCCGACGACAATAGCGTACACGTGCTCACTCTTCAGCGGCGTGGCAGCGACTGAGTGGCGCTGTGGTCGTGAAAAAAAGTTAGCATGCGCACTAGGTATACCTACAAACGGTCATCTAAGCTCCGCCCTCAGAGCGTTATTTGTTTTGCCAATAAAAATTATGGTCGGATACTTTTTGAACAGACCTCGTATATCCTCCCAGTATTGACATACCGGTTTGAAACTCTTGACCCAGCGGGCAATGGAGAGGAGGATGTCGAATATCAGTCTACGGGACAGGAATTGAAATTGATGGATCAGAGTAAGGACCAAAATCGCCCACAATTACTTCAACAATTCAATGTTTAAACCCAAATCTATCCTTTGCTGATTATTTTATGATGATTTATTTTTAATTGCACAGTTTTTTAAAATCAATTATCCCAAGGAGGTACTAGGAAAAGCCTGACCGAACAGTGCAGTCCTTAGTAGTTTCTTAAATTTAACGTTGCTATTAATGGCTAACAGACTCAACAAGGCAAGGGGAGCTTTCGCTATGCTTTGCCCTGTATGGCGTTCCAGTATCATTTCGAGAAAGCTCAAGCTCCAAACATTCAGCAGTAGCGTTAAAAGCGTACTGCTGTACGGATATGAGACTTGAAAATCTACTGCGGACGTTATTGAAAAACTCCAGGTGTTTATAAATAGGTGCCTTTGCTCAATATTCAAGATCTATTGGCCCCAAACAGTGTCAAATGACATTCTCTGGACCATGGCAGGCGAAAAGCCAATTATAGAACAAGTCGCTAGATGCAAATGGCAGTGGATCGGTCACACTCTGAGACGAAACCCAGCTTGCTCAGGGCGCACTAGACTGGTCCCCTATGGGGGGAAAGAGGAAGCGAGGCAGACCTAGAGCCACCTGGAGAAGAGCCCTGCAAGACGAGGTTAAGGCAGCAGGCCTCACTTGGGATGATGTTATGCATCAGGCATGCGATAGAGTAGGGTGGAGAAGGTTCTTTGAGGCCCTATGCACCACGGAGGTGTGACAGGACAAAAAGAAGAAGATTAATGCTATCAGAGAGGTTATTCCAGGCCAACGGACCCACAATACTGAATGCACGACCGTAAACATTTGTTTTATTATGTTGTGCAATTTTTAAATTAAGTAAATTTTCTATATGACGCCGTTCGCATCACTTATTGTATTTTCACAACTCTTTTTTACCCAATATCATTTCAGATCAGAAGATAGGATGACATGTTCTGCTAACAACGATTTCCTCCACCACCAAAGACACAATAATGAGAATCTGATCTCCAACAGACCGGCATCATTCAACATTCTCACCGGTCTAACAAACAGCGACAGCGGAATCTGCAATCCCGAGAGAAAGTCATCCTTCATCTCGGAACCCTGCGCCAATACCGCCGGCGAGAGGATACACAAGAGATGCAGAAGTGAGGACAGAAGCCACCAGACGGGCAGCAAGAATGATCTCGTGTCTAAAGTGCAACATTTGCATTTGAGGAATAACAGTCCGGACAATGGTACCGACACCCAATCTGATGATGATAAGTGGAATGAGGGATTCGGCTCTCAGAGAAACTTGGCGAATGGAAGCTCAGAAAATAAAGAAAATGTAATTGCAGGTTAGTATATCAACTCCTGTTGATATCTATTACCTTAAATAGTCTTTTTTAAATATCTAGATTTATAAAGTCACTCAAAGTCAAAGATGGCAGTGCACAATGGAGTTCTAGTGCCGACCCTTATGTATGGAAGTGAAGCTTGGAGTTGGCAGAAGAAGGATGAAAGTAGGATAAATACTTTAGAAATTAAGTCGCTAAGAAGGATGTGCGGAAAAACAATGTATGATGGAATATCTAATGATGAAGTAAGAAAGGAATGTAAGGCGGATGAATGCGTGATAAATAAAATCAAGAAAGAGTCACTAAGATGGTTTAGACATATGGAACGAATGGATGAGGGAAGAATGGTTAAAAAGATATATTCAAGTAGTGTGAATGGAAAAAGAAGTCAAGGAAGGCCAAGGAAGACATGGCATGACCAAATTAATCAATTACTGGAAGGCGGCCACGTTCGAAGTAGGAACAATCGACGAGCGTGCATGTCACAAGGTGTGAATGTAGAAGATGCGCGAGAGTTATGTCAGGATAGAACAATGTGGCGATCCGTCCTCTCTGCCTACCCCTCCGGAGAAACGGCGTGATCGTTAGTTAGTTACAAACTAGTTTTTTTTAATTTTATTATAACTGTGCCGTATTTAAGTTTTGATTTATATAAAGGTTAGTCGGAAAGTAATTCATTATTTTGCATGAAATCTTTTGGTGTTCAGATATACATCTTCTCGGGGTATTTTTTTATTACATTATGGAATTCCCTGGGAAATTTTGTCTAAAACGTGACTTAGATCCGTTAAATTCAGCGCTTCTCGCTGATGTAGCGAAAGTTGATCTTATTCTTCTTTTTGTCCTGTCACACCTCCATGGTGCATAGGGCCTCAAGGAATCTTCTCCACCCGACTCTATCGCATGCCTGATGCTTAACATCATCCCAAGTGAGGCCTGCTGCCTTAACCTCGTCCTGCAGGGTTCTTCTCCAGGTGGCTCTAGGTCTGCCTCGCTTTCTCTTTCCCCCCATAGGGGACCAGTCTAGTGCGCTCTAAGCGATGCAGGCTGGGTTCCGTCTCAGAGTGTGACCGATCCACTGCCATTTGCGCCTAGCGACTTGTTTTCTAATTGGCTTTTCACCTGCCATGGTCCAGAGAACGGCATTTGACACTGTTTGGGGCCAAAAGATTTTGAATATTGAGCGAAGGCACCTATTTATAAACACCTGGAGTTTACCAATAACGTCCGCGGTAGACTTCCAAGTCTCACATCCGTACAGCAGTACGCTTTTAACGCTACTGCTGAATACTTGGAGCTTGAGCTTTTTCGAAATGATACCAGAGCGCCATACAGGGCGAAGCATAGGGAAAGCTCCCCTTGCCTTGTTATGTCTGCTGGCTACATCTTTCTCCGTACCTCCTGAGCCCGCTATCATACTACCGAGGTAGCAGAAGCTGGTCGTGGTCACAAGGGGGACACCGTGGAGCAAGATTGGGGTGGAGTCATTTGTGGACACTCGTAGGTCTACTGTAAGAAGTCGAAAGTTGATAGTTCGGTAAAATTAAAAAAGGATCACTTGGATGGTTTAGACGTGGACAGAATAATTGGTAGTTATTTCATCAAGTTTGTAATAACTGTTATTACAGGATCTGGATCTATCGGCGTCCCCCCGCTGTGTGCGGCCCGACTCAGCGAGGTGAATCACCAAACCAGGAATGCGAGGCTGGCCATCACTTGCGATGGCTCCGTATCCATCCACTTCATAAGGAAGAGGGGGAGAGCACGAGAAGACCGTGTCACTGAAGTATGCACCATCTCCAAGGACGGAATGCAGGTCAGCTGATGATCGCAAAGTTTATACAAAATATATTTATAGAATCATCTAAATTTCTAACTAACTAACAATCACGCCGTCTCCCCGAAAGGGTAGGCAGAAAGAATGGACTGTCACATTTTAACCGATGCGGCACTCCATCCTTCTATTTTCGCCCCGCGGGAGACACGGTGTGATGGGTTGCGAACCTCATCGCCACCAATAGGCATCTCCCACGCACACTTCGATCGTCCAACATCCACAAAATAAATCTAAAACAAATCATATAAAATACAATGATATAAAATAAAATAAAATAACAAAATAAAAATACATGAACACATAATGTTCATTTTAGATGGTGCACTTGTTGACATGGACGATCCGAACTTTTGTGATTATTAGATTTATGTTACTCGCATCCACCGTTTTTTTTTTAATTAGTTGCAATTAGGTACTTAAAGCAACCAAACACCAGCAAGAACTTTAATATAATATTGAAGAAATTATTCAAATTGTCATTGGAACAAATGAAAAATTTATTTTTACACCTGTCAAAATTCTTTACGAGTATATAAACGAAAAAACTTGTATAATTTTAACGTCAAAACCGCACAAACGTATTACGTGTCACAATTAACTATTATAAAGTCGGCAACAATCAATTTGGCCAAAACAATTCATTTTTACACGAAATATCTCCAAATTTACGGGAGCACCACATGAACTAAACCAAATTTTCAAAATCAGAATTGAGATTCCAAATTTCTAAATTTCTAAATATAAAATATTAGAATATAAAAAAATAATTTGAATTTTCGTTAACTATGCTATCTGCTATAACAAGTTTTTCAAAGTGGCACCATCTGTAATTAATTTTGAATAATTTTTTCTTTTTTTTAAATAGTCCATTGTTTTGACTGAAACACTATGATACTTCAACATTATTCTTCTTCTTCGCCTGCCGTATCAGGTGCCGTATCACTCCGGCGAAGGCTTCTCTATCTTGCGCAACCCGGAACAGCTCCCCCACATGTCTCATCCCGGTCCAGTCTCTTATGTTGCACAGCCAAGACGTTTGCCTTCTACCAGGACCACGCTACCCCTCAATTTTTCCCATCAGTATTATTAACTCCATTCCAATTATAGCACCATTTTTTATTAACTAACCATCATGCCATTTCTCCGAAGGGGTAGACAGAGGGGATGAACTGCCACACCGGATGGAGTGCCTCAACGGTTAACATGTGGTGGTCCATTATTTCTGCCTACCCCTTCGGAGAGACAGCGTGATGGTTTGTTAGTCAGGTTAAATATTGTAGATATACTGTATGGCGTGTGACTCAAGTGCATCAAATATTTGGCCAATGCCTTATTCTATCATATGGTCTTGCCAGATATGTTCCTGAGTGTCTTCATTTCTGGCACTCTACTTTTTTTTTTGATTATTTAAATGCAGTATGATGTTTTCCTCTTTTCAGGTGGTGATTTACTCTGTAGATGGTGGTCGCGGACACCCCCTGAACTCACCGCTACCCCCTCACACACCTCTCCCCAGCGAATTATTCTCCTATCACAATCTGCCGCAGCGACACTGGAAGAAGTATCTGTATGCCGCACGGTTCGTCGAGCTCGTCCGGGCCAAGACTCCCAAGATCTCCCTCTACAGTGCCTTGGCCAAGTGCCATCTCATGGAGAACGGGACGGACTTTGAGGCCTGCTTCTACGAAGGTATTTACTCATTAAAAATTTGTTCACAAGCTTACAAAAAAATTGTTTTGATGATTTAATGAATTTACGTTATTACTGTTAAATTTAAAACACTTATAAAATACATAGTGTCGCGACAGCTGTTTTACCAACCGATGTTAGCATCATCGGGTGTTACAATAAACTCAGATCGCTCAGTTTATTGTAACGAAACAGCTGTCGCGACACTCTCAGTGAATAAAAAGAAATTGGACAAAACAGTGGACTATTGAACTTACATTATTTGATTTAAATCTAACTAACTAACTAACTTACCATCACACCGTCTCCCCGGAGGGGTAGGCAGAAAGAATGGAACGCCACACTGATCTGTCCTGACATATTTCTCTCGCATCCTCTACATTCATACATCTTGTCATGCACGCACGATTTGATTTAAATCAGGGGAACTATTCAATAATTATTTGATTCAACCAAGTCTAAAAGTCAGAACTCTTGAAAAGTTTTTGTTTTAACTCTCAGATCGCTAAGAACGTTACTCTATCTGTCATTGCTACATGCCATATTCTTCGTTGACTTATTTGAAATATAATGACACTTTTAAAAGAATATTTTCTTACAAAGCAAATCATTATAGCAATTATTGATTATATCAGTATCTCTGCCCCTTCTGTGCTTCCTGCTGTGTATCCCTGTGGTGTCTTATAATGTATTGAAATATGTATGTATATTTTTGTTTATTCAATAAAGTACAGCAGGGTATATAAGGAAAATTTAGTAGATTAAATGTGGTATGGTACCCTTTTGCTGTTACCGTTTTTATTTTAATGTACGTCCCGGATGGACCAGGGACAAGCCCAGGGAGTGTACGAGCGAGGTGAACGGAAGGGGGCCGCTACGCCCTGTAATAATATATCAGTATCTTCCTCGAATGTCAAAGAATCAATAAACACACACTCGAGGTCCTGGTGCGCTACTTTGTGCGAATTTGTTAATTGAGAGTAAGTCGTACTTTTTGTTTCTAGATTTTAAAACTCCTAATTTATAATCATTTTTGTAAATACAATTTAATTTCGCAGCCAGGACATCTGTCTCCAACCGGGCCCTCGGCGTCTCTCAATTTTCCCCTCCAATAACAGTTGGAGAAGGTGGTACTTTTCCCCACGCAGTATATGACCCAGATGGGAAATCTTCCGAACCTTGATAGTTGATAACAGTTCCCTGTCAACTCTAGCTCATCTCGGGACTTCGGTATTGGTAACCATGTGTGTCCAGGGAATTATGAGCATTCGGCGATAGAGCCACATTTCAAATGCTTCCAGTCTGTTCATTGACTTGACTTTTAAGGTCCACGTTTCACATCCATACAATAAAACAAACCACACATAGCTTTGATCATTCTCTGGTGGAGTTTTAAATTTATGTTATCATTGCAGAAGAGTTTGATACATAAAGTATTTAAAAATTCATCTGTAGGGTTTCTTTTTCCCATTTATTTTTCCTTGGATACAAATTTATAAATTTTAGTTTTATTTCTTGCAGGCTGTAAAATGACAACATCCACAAGTGACGGGCTGAAGATTGTGGACAAGGATGGGCAAACATTTCACAATCCCAAGATCATGGATACTAATTTACAACACATGTATAATCACTTTCAAGAGGTGAGGCATAACAAATTTATTAAATGTGTCAAAGGCTTGCTTACCATATTTCTAATCTATTAATAATTACTTTTATTCCAGTGTGCCTCTCGCCTCCTTGAAGTGGAATCGGCTCTTCAAGGGCTCTCGGAGTCTTGCTTCCCTCTCATCATGGGTCGGCGGCCCACAGCTCCCACCCCCACCTCGTCACAGCCCGGCCCCCCTAACATCTCCCCGCCCCTCACAGGCTCCATCAACATTGGATCATTCTGTCACAGCGGGAGTATTGCTTGCAAGGCCGTGAGTACGCAAACGAAAACTTTACAATAATTCTAATTTAATATGTAAGCGCCCTTGAAGTAAGCTACGCACGAAAATGATGCTATACAAATTAGCCTAATTATTATTATTATTTCTTTCTGTCTGAGCGTCTTCAGTTCTGAACCAGAAATGAAGACACTCAGATACATATCTGGCAAGACACTACGAGATAGAATAAGGAAGATATGCGAGGTCAAGGATGTCGTTAGGTGGGGAAGACAAAGGAGAAGATACTTGTATGCACACGTGAGGAGAACGGATTCATCCAGACTCCCCCTCATTGTGTTGCACGGCCAACCCCAAGGTAGATGACCCCCGGGCAGACCACCAAAGAAATAGATCAACAGCTAGGAGTCGACCTCGCAGGAAGCAAATTCCTCTAAAGAAACAGGCCACAAGGCCTATACTAAGAAGAAGATTATTTATTTTATATTCTCCATCAATTTGTGTTGCGAATTCTTATTTATAACAAATATTTAAAACTTATTATTTTTACATTTTTTTGCACTTTTCACAAACACATTTCGGACCACAGACGTCCTTCCTCAGTGTAGAACATTTCACAAAAAAGGAATTGAATAAAAACATATTATGAGTAATATATTTATAGGCCACACCGGAGTGCCTGGGTAGGCGTCAAGACACAGTTCGCTTGTGATGATGCCCTGTGGCGTGAACCCTATAGTGTGGCTAGTCCCATAGTACGCCATATTATGTTGGTTCTTCGCCTCCGACCCTGGCACTTTGGTGTGGCCGTACCCTTACAGTTTTTGTTTTTAAATAGGATCTTAATAAAAAATATCATTTCTTTCCGTGTTACCCAATACATTGATAATTTCAGAATGAACCAGAGATGAAATGTGATTCCGGGTCTTCACTGGTCAACCACCATCAGGCGAGGTACACCCCTTACGCCAGCACTGCAGCCCCAGCCATTTTCAGGTCCAACTCCCTCACCAGCAATCACAATTACTCTGACGATGCAAGACGACGTCCCCTCGGACCATCCAAATTTGCTAATACGTGACGTTTCATTTAAGATGCATGTGTAAATCTAGTTAAATGAATATAACTTTTTTTTACCGTGTCAGCCTGCTGTGGAGTCATCAAATGCAACTGTTAATTACAAAAATTGTTAACCTAGTTTTATACCTCTATTCGTGCTACAAACTGGTTTATTCAGGTCAAAATTAAAAGTTTAGAAATAATTTTTATGAATAGACGTACTTGTAATAATTTTTTGCCCTTTTGTTTATGGTCAGATGATGGTTAAAAACCATAGACAAATATAATCTTCCAGAGATGAAAAGCTTTTGGTACCATAAAAATCAAATAGCATAATTTTAAAAATAATACTTGATTATTTTTCAAAATGCATTTAGATTTTAATGATCTGTATACAACATAAAATTGTATTGATGTTGTGTACAATTATTTCAGTACAGGGGTGTATTTGATTATATTTACAGCAATGTTGACCATAGATAAAATTACCTCCGATCACGGCGGAGATAACAGATTAATAAATTTATTTTATAATAATTGCTGGAGATATTTCAATTAATTTATTACATATTAAACTATATAAGAGTCACCCTTTATCTTAATAATTTGTGTTGCTAGGGCAAAAGTATTGTATTTTATAATAAAAATATAAACCAAGTATTTTAACTTTTAACATGCTCAAAATAAATGTTAATATTTCCAAAGTGGCGTTTTTATGTTTCTTGTTATATTAAACAATTTTCTAATGTCATAATGTAAAGGTCTCTATGATTACGAGTTTGACATTGTTATTTGTTTCCAGAGCAGATACTTTTCACATCGTTTCCCGGAGAGATAGGCAGAAAAGATGGGCTAACCTACCTCTAGAACCTTCTCTATATTCATTCGACTTCGAACATTGCCTCTTTTTAGTAATTGATTAATTTGATCACGCCATGTTCTCCTCGACTTCATTTTCCATTCACACTGCACACATTCTTCTATCATTCACTTTTTAAATATATTTTCATCATCTCTTGGTAGCTCCAAGCACTTATATAAAGGTTTCCACTAGAAATCCATTATGCACTCTGCCATCTTTGCTTTAGTTGATATATTTCTATTTGCAGTAATGACTAAGTGCACCAACCCTTCTTTTGATATCTTTCTCCATTTTTCTGTCTCTTGTAAACACATCGTACCTTCGGTGAGACAAGCGCACAATTGCACGTTTTGTAATTTTTCATTAGACATTTTAAGATTTTTGAAGAATAATGTCGTGTTATTCTGGCTATATTGATCATACACTAGCGCCCTCTGGCAAAATGAGACTGAACTTAATGAGCAACTTTGTTCCTCCATATAAAGGGATGTTTTTAAAATACATTGGCATACTTAACTAATTTTGAGAATTTTTAACAATTATGCCCTTGTCTTACCGAAGGTGTGCCATATTTCCCAGGTAGATAAATTTGATAACTTGTGTATCCAATTTCTTGTTGTTCATACTAGTGTCACAATCCTTCATACACCTGTCTTTGTATAGGATAAATAAAACATTTTTTTGTGCAGTTGTATGAAAAATTTATTGTAATAAAATAATACACATAGTAATGAAGAAGGGATCATAATAAAACACTTACTGCTACGGTTGTAAAAATAATGGACGAAAATGAAAAGGTTGCCCGCTTCTAGAGATCATTTATCCTAAGGAGACATTTTGCAATAGTGTGAGGTATTTAAAACAACCTCCTACTTTACTTGACCTAAAAGCAGTCTTCCATTCCCTAATTAAGAGTCATGGTAGAATATTTTTATCACGAAATATTTTAGCAACAGCACACTGACAAATCTTTGGACTTGGAGTGGCGAACCAACCAGTTGGTTTTCTGCAACTAATACCGCTACACAAGTTGTGTATATTACAAAATGACTCTCTAGGATGAACAATCTCTAACAAAAGATAACCTCAAATGAATCCGTAACACTAATTGTTATTTACACACAAGATTGCTTTTTCTTAAACCTCGCGAACATAAATGACATATTTATTGTCAGAACAAAAATTTAATCATTTTTTATAGACAGAAAATAGTCTATTTTGGAAAAAATATAATTTACTTTGTCTTTAAAAACATCTTGCATATTAAAATTGGTTATTGTTGCATCTAAAATACTTAACAACTTATTTGGAATGATTTTTTTTCAGTTCAATGTCAAATAAAATGCAAAGATATAATTTATTATACGATATGCAATTATTTTGTGTATACACTCAGTTTGAGCAATTAAGGAAATATTCATAAAGGGCAGTTCCACACACATGTTTTACTCAACCACTGGTATAATATTATGTAATACATAAAAACTATTTTTTATAATAAAAAATATATACTCAAACATTTGATACGCTGCTGCCCGATTGATTATGGGACAACAAAAATACTGTCATATCATGCCGCTCCTGAAGAAGCTTCACTGGCTCAAAATGCGGGAGCGAATAAAATACTAATTTTGTTTGACAGTATTAAAGGCGCCAGAGAGCGCCTCAGAGAGCGCCAGCGTATATTTCAGACCTCTGCGTGACACCCATGCCAACGGAAAGGCAATGTTCACTCCGATCAGTAGAAACAAATGCAAACAACATTACGATTACAGACAAAGCTAATAAAGCAAGTTTCTACGATCGTACTTTCTGCATTGTGGGTCCTTTGGCGTGAAATAGCCTCCATGTTAATATTAAGTATGAGGATAGTGACGTCGAATTTAAGAAACTTCTAAATACTGCACTATTTCCTAGTGCGCCCTTGGAGTAATTGATTTTACAAAACGGCGCACTTAAAATATAAATTATAATAATTATTATTATTATTACAAATATTATACCATGGAAAGAAACATATTTTTATACAAACATTACCAAAAAAAATAACTATTTTTATTATTGCAATATTTCACAAAAATTTTAATATGGAAGGAAACATTATGACGGATGGAAATGTAAACCATTTATTTGGAATAATCACTAGCATCCAACATAAATATTGAATCATATTCTTCCCATTGTAATGCAATCTTCACCAAAAGTAAACCCTTTCTACATTAATTTAATACTCCCTCACTTAAACAATCGAAATGACAATTAGGCCTACATACATCTAGCTCTCGATTAGACACGAGCATAACATGAATTGTGCAATCACGTAAAACTACCGGATAAAGACCAAATTGTAAAAATATATTTATCTTAACATTAAATGATACTTATACCAATACTTTGTATATCACAAACAAAAATTAAGTGCTTGGGTGATTGCATGCCCGTGCACTCCAGTGTAACAATATTCTTATTAATCTCTGTATAACTAAATTAAATGATTGTGAGACTGTAGACAGAGGGATCCGCGAAACTTGAATAAAAATAAATGAAAGTGAGCCGATGCATCTTAAAATGATATGTTCATGGAACCTAAATGCCGTTTCTCCAAACTATTTGATCTCGATGTCTACAAAAATTGAGGCAAACATTTGAGCTGTCTTGTTACCACTTTTGCTTAAAACTAATAAAGAACTCTTAAACTTACTAACATAACAAACATTACCGGACTACCCTAACCTACAACAGAATCAATAAGCCAACTTAGTACAGTGTCCTCCGACAGTTATCCGAGGATAAGATCATCCGGCGGAGAAGAGAACAATGCTTAGAGTAAAAGAATCAGTCTGCCTCAATGTTACGTCTTACCTAATTACTTCCCATATATGCAAAATGAACACTCTTTGATTGACTTTCTTAAAAAGGGGTTATTATTATTATATAATTTAGCACATCTAACATCCAAATTTAATGGAATTTTTTAAAGCGGTACAATTTCTACAAAATCAAAAAATATTTCATTCTGTTTAACTTTTTTCAAGATTTTTTTTTACAAAAGCGCTTTTATAAGAATTAAGACTTATATGTACTAACATTAGGTCTACGGGGGAAATGTTGCTCTATTTCCTTTGCCGTCTTCAACTTATTATCTTTGACGTTCTTTAACTTATCACGACATTATTCTACGTGTTCAGAAAACCTAGTTTCGGTTATAATTTGTTAGAATGTAAAATATAGCGATACAAATATATAAATCTGGAATATATAGGCCACGATATAGAGATTAGGAAGTGAGGTACACATTGATATTACGTAGTAAAGACCATATTTATAGGACAACAATAACATTATTCTTCAATCTAACACACCGAGTACAGAAATACACTGTTAACATTCAAAATAGTACATCGTAAATATATCATCTCCCTCAAGCCTAACACAGAGAGTGAGGAATGGAATGTAGCTACGTATTAAAAGAATTTCTTTTGTTCGACGACAGTGTATATCACTTCACTCGTACACCAGATATTCCTTCTGAATTGCAAAAATAAAGAATCTGTGGTGAAAAAATATAATATTACCGAGTTATATTTTTTACTTCTAGCAACACTTAAGGTCCATTTACACTGAACCGTCAGCCAACGGATACCGACACGTCGCCTTCTCCATGGCGAATTTAAATGATAGTAAAAAATAATTATATACTGTAGAAAACAGATCCTGAAAAATATTGATCAGTTTTATTAAGTGTAAATTTTATGTAGGTAGGTGCTCTCTTCGGCAAGCAACCCTGACGGCGATTTTAGCATTTGAGATAAGGAGTCAGTGAGATTCAAGGCTATTTTTATCCTGACATGTCTGTATCGGCTGGTGACTGTCCAGCGTAAATGAACCTTTAGGCAGATCATATGAAATTATGATAACTGTCTGCTACTCTAGATTCCACTGTGTAAAAATATTAACCTTTCGATAAGCGACGAAGACAAATGTGAACCTTCACAATTTTTGTTATCCACGCCAGTTAAATGGTTCAATGCGAGGAACAAATAAAAAATAAGACTTAAAACATGTTCTTTGAGTGCTCATACAATATAAATAAAATGTTTACATTTATCTTTTTAAGACGTAATACATTATGGAATCTTAAAACTATTCTTGAAATACAATATCTCATATTGGGTATATCTTACTGTGAATTCACCATTCACAGAGAAACCCTTGAACGCAGGACTAAAATACACTCATCACACCATCTTTAAACCTATGAGACCGATTTTGAAATTAGCTACACCTGTATTGAAAATACGTTTTAAATTAAAATCACATTTGTTTAATGATTAACACGTTGAGTGCTGATGACGCATATTCGCATCAAAATATACTTTGTAGCCACGTTGAGCACGCGTATTTGCGTTATGCTCCTATAGCGTGCGATAAACAGATTTTTATTTAATTTGGTACCATGTCTGCCAATAACTACACAGTGCACTACAAGGTGTTCAGATGGAACCGGAACTCCTGTTGCGTAGCATTCAGCATGCTCGTAATTATTAGGTATATGCAGCAGATTTAATGGAGTAAAATTGTGTGCAAGATTGTGGAGATATGTTTAATGAATTGTCATGTCTCGTCAAACAAACCCCAAAAATAAACTGTTTAAACCTTTATGGCTGATCAAAGAAGTTCAAATTTAGATCTACGGCATTGGGATAGGTGAGATAAGTTTGAGTGTATTTTATCCCAGCAGGAAGCGAGGATATACCTGTCAAGTCCCTCTAGAAGCGGTCCTTGGAGTGGTGCACATCAGGGTCCAGTTCTGCGAGGTACTGGATCTCCTGCAGCTCCTGGAACTTCTCGTGATCGCGGATATGAGCGTAGTTGGCCGACAGACACATCAGATAGTGAACCTGTACACGAATATAAAAAAATACATAATCATTTACCATATTTGAAATTAGATTTAGACTATTAAAACTACATCTGAATTATATTACTGTAAACAAGAACCTTTTTTTCAATCTTTTTTTTATAAATCATTCAAATTTCAATTTCACATATTTTATTATTAAAACTAGGACTAAAAGGATTCAAATATAACAACAATGAAAATAAAACACATTAATTCAAATAAATAGAATTTGTCAAAGAGGAATAATCAGTTGAATAATTGCTTACCAAACTGAGTATCACGAGGAAGCAGGCGACGGTGGCGAGTATGAACATGACCTCAGCCTTCTCCACGTAGTCCTTGCAGAAGGGCTTGACTTCTTGAGACTCGCACACTTTCATGTCCTCGGGCCGAGCATCAGCCGGGAATAGGAAGTAAAACTGACTGAAGTCGATGCACATCTCCCCGTCCTGCACCTTCGGGTTGGAGCACATCATCCAGAAGATAGTGTACACGAAGGTCACCAGCACCAGGAAACACAGCAGCACCAGCCACACCAGCGTCAAGATGTATGTGATGCCCATGAACTGCAAGTTGTTACAATAATAAGGTATTTTTTATGCTAAAAAATAAGTTGTAAGAAGGGCTGGTAGAGAGGATGGACCGCCACACTGTTTCATCCTGACATAACTCTCACGCCTCTTCTACATTCACACACCGTGACACCCACACTTGTCGATTGTTCCAACTTTGAACACCTTTCAATAATTAATTAATTCGGTCATTTCTATTCACACTAATTATATATCTCGCCTCGTTGCGAGAACAACATTTTAAAAATGAAATAAAATACCCGTCTGAAAGAGACAACGTGACAACACAATATACCACTGTTGTGTTGTCTCTTTTCCTCATAAATTCTCTGTTTTTCACTTTAAAAATACCATGTTTTTGTAGAAAATAAAGTTAAACACGGCGGATTTGATTTTCGAAATGTCACGTTATTCTCGCAGAGGCGATATCGCATCTTCGGTAAAACAAGGGCATAATTGTTAAAAATTCTCAAAATGAGTTAAGTATGCCAATGTATTTTAAAAACATCCCTTTATCTGGAGGAACAAAGTCGCTCATTAAGTTCAGTCTCATTTTGCCAGAGGGCGCTAGTGTATGATCAATATAGCCAGAATAACACGATATTATTCTTCTTCATTAAGTATTCTATCATACATTGTTTTTCCGCATGTTTTTTTAGTGATTAAATTTCCACAGAATTTATCTTACTTTCATCCCTCTTCTGCTAAATCCAAGCTTCACTTTCATACATAAGGGTCGGCAGTAGAACCCCATTGTGCACTGCCATCTTTTTTAAGAAGTTTTATGCAGTTATTAGGGATGATATCAATGCCAAATGCTAATATTGCAGTATGATCGATTAAATGCTGGCACTTTATTGAAGTGGTCCAGAGAAAGTCCACAATGGTTTAATTTTAATTTATTTCAAGAAAATACGTAATAATTTAATTTTATAAAACCCTTATCGGATGCTAGCTTTTGTATCTTTTGTATATGTTATTCCATCAATAATTAATATTAAAAAGGGACTGTGTATATTAATCGTTCCATATTCAACTGACAAAGTAATTATGCGCAGATTTCACAGACAAGAAGATTCAACATGATTCATCATGTCACCTCACATGTGCCATACGACTGCAGCGACAAAGTTCTGTTGTCACGTCAGAGGTGACATACGTCCGTTAAGGGTTAAAAAGAATCTATTCTAATATTTATGTATTATGCCCACTTCAATTTTTGGACTCCATCTGATATATATGAAGAAAAAAAACTGAAATAATGCATTCTTCATGCATTCAGTATATGGGGAAGTGGAAAGGGGTGCAGTACTCACAATAGCGCAGGAGATGCGGCCCCCAACACGAGCCCTCCACGCCCGGTAGACCTTGTGACGGGTGGCCCCGGTAGCCAGGCAGCCCAAACACAGGAGCATGAGCCCCAGCGCCCCCATGCAGGCGCCCCCTACCACACACACCATCTGGACGGCTTCCACCCTGGGAAAATAGTAATGTGAAAGTAAAAACAACAATTTTATTCATTTTTTTTTCTTCAAATAAAACATATTCATTAAACGGAAATCAATTGTGATTAGTTTCATTCAATATTTTGTTTACAGTGTTTTTATATATCGTATGTCCTGGGTTTACGATTTGGTATCGAGAATGTATGAGGTATACAAGGCTTAAGATTTAATGATGAATGTCGGATTTTTAAGGGTTAACACGTTTTAGGGATCTCATCTCTACAGCATTTATTATGCTTTCATCCTTCTGCCGGTTCCATGGTTTGCTTCCATACGTAAGGGTTTTAGTGTTTCACTTTCATAGATAAACTCTTGTATAATAACTACTTTAAAAGTTCCATTCCTCTTGTCACCTGCACCAACCCTTCTTTTGATATCACTGTCCGTTCAACCATCCGCTGTGAAAATACTACCTAATACACAAACTCGACAACTTATTCCAGGTTCTCTTCACTTAGACTAACTAACTAAATAACCATCACGTCGTCTCCCCTAAGAGATAAGCAGAAAAGAATGGACTGCCACACTTTTCTTTCCAGACATATTTCTCTCGCTTCCTCAACATTCATACATCATGTCATTCACGCGTGTCGATTTCTCTGACTCCTCACGTGGCCAACATTCAATATTTGATTAATTTGATTGTACCACGTTTCCCTCGGTCTTCCTCTATTTCTAGTTCCATTTACATTGTTAACATATACTTTTTTTTACCATTATTTCTTTCCATGTGTCTAAACCATCTTAATGATCCTTTCATTATTTTGTTCATAACACAACCATTCACACCGCATTCACTTCTTTTATTTTCATTCGACACTCTATCATACGAGTACATAGTATCACACGTTCGTCTAAGAGATCTCATTTCTACTGCATTTATTCTACTTTAATCCTTCTTTTGCCAGTTCCGTGATTCACTTCCATACATAAGGGTGGGTATAAGAACACAACAGTCCACTTAGACTTATGTTTAAAATTGTAATTTCCTCCTCCCTTTCTAAAACCATCACCGTAGACTTTCCTAGAATCATCATAGCTTTGTAATATGAAGATGTAAATTAAATGAAGCATCACTCACCATATATGGTGCTGGTGGAAGACCTCATCCAGCATGAGGATGGAAAAGGTGGCGCCGCGGTACATGGTAGCGCAGAACACTCCCACACCCAGACAGCACATGATGGTCGCGATCAGCGTCGCGTACGGTATCCGCGTCATACATGAGTTGCACGCGTCACCTGTCAATAACATAATACAACGGTCAATGGAATGTTAAGTCCAAATTTAAAATGGGAACAATTTTAAATAATATAATATATTGCAATAATTTATTGTTTCTTGAACATTGATGTCTTAATTCATCAAAACAAAAATTAAGGGGCAAGAAAAAAATATATATGTAATTATTTTTTGGAAAATATAAATGTGACTATTGTTTCATAAAAAATTGTGTAAAACTCAATATCAAATACTCGACTACGTCAGTTTTCTGAAATTTTTTATATATTTTATGTGAATTGCTTCCTGATATGTTTCACCTTGCTAAGGCATTAACAAATTTTTTGAAAATGCAATTTCGAAAACATTTGATAACACCTTGGCAAGGAGAAACGATAACTAATTCCCATAAGATAACAACAACAAACCATCATGCCGTTTCGCCGTAGGGGTAGGCAGAGAGAATGGACCGCCACACTACTCTATCCTGGCACACCTCTCTAGCTTCCTCCACATTCATACAGCGAGTCATACACGCATGTCGATTAATTTGGTCAAGCCATGTTTTCCTCGGTCTGCCTCGACTCCGTACTCCATTTACATCATTAACGTTTACTTTCCCATAAGTTATATTGTAAAATTAAAAGAATTTTCATTCTAATTCAATTATGTATTGAACAACTTATTGATAAAATATTTACATACTTAAATAATATTAATTAGTAATCTAGATTATGTAAACCTTGTATCTCTAAGTTGTCTCATACACAATTTTCCAAAAAATATTTTCATTAATATTTTTGAGATTTTTCTCTTGCCCTTCAATTACTGTTAAAAATGTATTTTGAATGTTTCAAATCCCTCAATTATTTTATTCTGCTCTATTAACTCGTGTTTGAAGACGGCTAAGCGTTTGATTCTCTCTACATTTGATAATGCCTATATGCAACCCCATATATTTAATTCCCATGTAATAAAATAAAATTTCTAAAAAAAATAGATGTATTCATCAATATTAAATAAAGTAAAAAGTAACAAAATAATAGCCCACAATAAAACAACGCGCAAGCATTGTTTCAAAAGAATTGCGCAAAATATGAATTGTGAAATTTTGCTTGGCAAAGAAAGTGATGTTATGTAATCTATTATTCGGATGGAAAAACTGATATTTAAACTTTATTATAACATTTTTTTCAATTAAAATTTATCATAATTAATTTGCCTACTAATCTAGGCAGGGCCTTGCATGGGCAGCTTTCGGTGAACTGTCCTATATTCTCAAGTTCAAATGATCTGCAAACCACCTGAAGAAAAAGATATTTGACATGTGCATCTTCCCACTACTGACATACTGAGAGGAGGAAGTTGAACATCAGTCTGCGAGACAGGAAACGAAATGAATGGATCAGGGAAAGGACCAAAGTTCCTGATGTTATATATAAGGACTTGGTTGAAGTGGAATTGGGCCAGCCATATACGGATGATGGGTGGATCAGACATACCTTCGAGCGGCGACCGAAAACAGGCCACAGAAATCTGGGCAAACAACAAGCTAGATGGTCTTATGACATCACACGAGTAGCAGATCAAGTACAGAGTAGAGAGGGACAGAGAGTTGTGGAAGCCGAGAAGGGAGGCTTATGTGTCCAACACTGGACAATTAATGATGATGATGATGATTAATATATATAACACAACATTTGGCTCATCAACCTATGTTGACATAAACCAAAGACTTACAACGGTGAAACAGGTTTTATGCTAAATAAAGTAATTTGAATACATTATATTTTAATGAATAAATGTTTAAAAATATATACGAGTACATGTTAAGTTATGAGGACTAACTAAGTTATTGTAATAACTTGTATTATATCATTCTTGTTATTGTCTTCTTCTTCTTCTTCGTCTTTTAATAGATCTGATGATCTGTGATACAGAAATCATGTCTCGTTGGATGATGAGATCTAGCTGTCCTTCCATCTTTTAGGCGGTCTTCCAGGTGGGCGGTGTCCGGAAGGGATTTCATAAGTGGCTGTATATGCAGGTCTGTCTCCATCCATTCGGGCTGCATGGTCCCTCCAGTATCTTCTTCTGGATCTACTCCACGGAACGATATTCTCTATTTCGCAAGTTTTTCTTATGTCTGCGTTGCGGACACGATCTCGGAGAGTTTTTCCAGTAATTGATCTTAGGACTTTCATCTCCGATGTTCTTAGTAGTCCCATGGTTCACACAGTGTTGGCCCGCGTCTCTACAGCGTACGTCATGATAGGTCGCAAGCATGTTTTATAAATTCTGATCTTGCTGTCGATACGCATGCGCTTGTTCTTCCAGACCAGATTCTTCAGACATCTTGACACGGCAGAGGCTTTACTGACATGTTCTCGTACTTCAGTATAAAGGTCATTTTGGCTGCAGATCTCTACTCCCAAATATCTGAAACTCATTACTTGCTCCACAGGAATATCATCAAAAGTCAGCTTGCATATTGTAGGTTGCCTAAATATAGTGAGACTTTTTGTTTTGTTGGCTGATATAGCCATATTTAGCTTTGTGATACAGTGTGGAATTTGTACAACATTCTTTGCAGGTCATCTTTAGACTCTGCTATTAATGCGGCATCGTCTGCATAGCAATTGATGTTCAGTTTTACTGTTCATTTTATAACCTAGTCCCAAGCCAGCTACCTCTTCTATGATTTCGTCCATAATAAGATTGAACAGAAAGCGGCTCTAACTATCTCCCTGTCTTATACCATTGCTTGTAGGAATCTCCCTAGACAGTTCATTGTCAACCTTAATTTTTGTTTTGCAATTGGTATACAGATCTTGGACAGTCTTTATCAATGTATTGGATATTCCTCCTTGTTTATGTAATACAGTAAAACTTCGATTTAATTGACCTCTATTTAACAAACTTCGGATATAACGGATCAGTCAAATGTAAAAAAATTTAAATGTCCTGTTAATATTATACACGCTTAAATTCAAGTGTCGCCGCATGTAAAGAATTTTTAGCAGCCATGATAATCATGTCATCCGTCTAGCGCTAGAATTTGAGACATGATGCCGAGGATGGAAGTGAAGATAGCGAAGAAGAAACAACATTGCCAAAAATGAAGTTATCAGTGGTAAGATCACATCTCAACGATTTATTAACATTTATTGACTATTCGTCAGATAACGAAGTTCAAATATATTATACGCATATTCGTAATTTTAGAGAGTTGATTATAAAAAAACAGCAAACTTCAAAAGTGCAAACTAAACTTGATTCCTTTTTCAAAGCAGAATTACCGAAAACAAGCGCGTCGATATCAAATAGCAACATCACTTCACGACAAGTGTCCGAAGACAATAAATAGAATTTTGTTTGTTTTTTATCTAAATACAGTGTACGTATTTTCAAAAAAAAGTTTTCCTGATTTATTTTAAACCTATTTTCATATAATGGACTTTCGGCTTTAACTCCTTCCTCCCAATTAGTCCGTTATATCGAGGTATTATTGTACTACTAAAAACAAACATCGAAAAGTTTAATCTATAAAATAAAAGATTTTAATACACAAACTAGATAGGAAATTAAATAATTTTTCAGCTCTTTCAATTACAAATTCTGAAACAACTTATTTATTCTGGGTAATAACACTGTTATTTTATAGATTTAATTACATTAATATGATTTCAAACAACTTTTACTTGGTCATTATAATATTCTCATCATCGGTATAAAACACAACTTTAAAATTAAATATTTTGATTTTCAATACATAACCTCAATGTGTACAAGTAATACACTGGATTAAAAAAAATCATTAGAATACACGAAAGGAAAACATGAATATTTAAGAGTAATGTAAAACAAAAAAGTACAATTTATTAAAGTGGGTAAGTTTACTGGTGTAATTCATTATTGTGACATCATACACAAGGACATCTTAACCACAAAATTATTCATTTGAAATATACCACAGGTTTTTTCACCACCAACTCTATCATGGAGGGTGTGGACTGAAAATCTTGAGCCCCATTGGTCCCTCACTTGCCTACCCCGTAGGGGCTGCGTGACAGGAGCATCCCCGTCGAAGTTTGTTTCTAAACTATGATTGTACCTCATTTTAAATAATCAATTTATCACAGATAACACCCAAGACACTTTTTTGCACAAAAATCACTTAGGAAACACCCAAATTGCAGGAATGCACAACTCAAACATTCGCGAATAGATAAAATCATGACACTTCAAAAGTTGTGAAAAAAACAAAAGAATATCGCATATTAGAACAGGTGGCCAAACAACTGAACCGCGACTCAGACCGTTCAAAGGCGGGCGTTCGAAATTCGAAATGGTAATGGACGCGAATTAACAAGAAACACAATCGGATTCCATTTATCATCAGTGAGTCAAATATCTTATCGTCAGTCTTAACAAGTACGTAGTCCTTTTAGCGATAAATTGAATGACGTGTAAGGTGTCGAAGTGGGAGTAACTAACCACTCCCTTATCTGTAATAAACGTTATCATAAATATTTTGATTAAGATAACCGTATAAACATACCCATTTTCGTATATATTCGTTGCCCAGGCTACGCAACCAGTTCGAGAGTGTAGGAACACGGCGCTTGCGTCCGTAAGATATTTGTTTACGTTATACGAGGAGAATCGGTTTCTTTGTCGGACACACCATAATTTTTATACCATTTGGGTACTTATCCTTTTGAGCAACCAAAATGATCACTTAATGTGTCAACGAATCATCAAAAGAATGTATTTAATGAGTAAACTCATTAATAATATAAAAGATTTATGTTGAAACAGAATGTTTTCAATTTATAAGAAGCATAAAAAATCTGCTAACTCGCAACGATATTGACAACTTTCATTTTACTCATTACAAAGACAAAGGTTGGATGAAGAAAGATGCATATTCTCTCTATGGAAATTTATAAATTGTTACATTTTTTAAATAATTTCTTCACAATGTGTCACAATTCAATATTATAACAATTCCATATTGTAACAATTCAATTAACATATTTTCAATATTTCACAAACAAAAAATGTTTAACATGGTCCCAATGTATATGCCTATACGCCGTAAGCTCGAATTTCGGTTATATTCATTACACATCAGCTGCAAAATAGCAAATTTAGAAAGAAACCGAACCATTTAAATGTTTTTGTAAAAAAAAAAAAAAAAAAACTTCGGGGCAAGGAAGGTACCTCGACGTGTGATATCGCTGAAACAAATTATCCGAATCCCCTTGAAATGATACAAATTCGGCTACACCTTCTAACACCCTTCTAACACCGTCTCCTCGAAGGGGTAGGCAGAAATAATATACAGCCACACTGTTGTTTACCGACATATTTCTCTCATTTCCTCAATATTCATAAATCGCGTCATGCACACACGTCGATTTCTCCGACACAATATTTGATCGTGCCACGTTTTCCTCGGTCTTTCCAATTCCATTTACATCGTTAACATAAACTTTTTTTTACCAAACTTTCTTATTTCATTCTTTTCATATGTCTTAAACATTTTAATATTCCTTTCATTATTTTGTTCATAACACTTTCATTCGCACTGCATTCACTTCTTATATTTTTATTCGACACTATCATGCACAGACTTTCGATACATTCGTCTCAGAGCCTCTCTGGAGTAGAAAGAGATCTCATTTCTACTCTATTTATTCTACTTTCATCCTTCTTTTGCAAGTTCCATGCTTCGCTTCCGTACATAAGGGTCTGTACAAGAACACCATTGTGCACTACCATTTTAGCTTTTTTGGATAGGCTTTTGTTTGCGAAGACAACTTTAAGTGCATCCTTCACTTTGTTGCCTACCCCAACCCTTCTTTCAATATCCCTCTCCACTCGCCTATCCTTTGTAAACATTCTTCCTAAATAAACAAACTCGGTTACTCGTTCCAGATTTTCATCATTCACGCTAATGCTGTAGACTGTCTTCTTTTTTCGAAAATCATTATCTTAGACTTATTCACATTCATCATTAGATCATTTCGCATGCATAACTCATACATACTAGACATCAAAGCTTGTAGTTAATGCTCGTCGTCTGCAAGTAGGACAGCGTCATCCGCATACAATAGACATTACTGTCAATCCGCTCATTTTGGCACCTACATCCAATCCTTTCAGCTCTTTTATTCACTTGTCCATGTTAGATTTAATAACCACGGGGACATTACGCAACCCTGTTTGACACCTTTATTGATATCAAACTAGGCTGTAAGATCCCCAATTACTCAGGCACTAGCAATGCTTTCCGTATAACGACTTAATTGCCGTTATCAGTTTTGTGCTGGTAGCAAGAGAAAGAGAAGAAATAACGTAGTCTTCAGGGCCACTCTTACAATATTTAAAACTAGTTTGCTATTGACACGAAGAAGTAGAACAAAAACGATTTTCTCTGGCGGGTATTCTGTAGTTGTGCAAATAGATATTGAAATTTTGTGCATATAGAAGCTGGAATAAACTTTAATTGTTATTGTTAAGCCTTTAACCAGTGCCATCTTGACGTATAATGTCAAGATGGCACTGCCTTTAACCAAGATTATCATGGTTGGTTAAAATATTTTTTCTATGATCTTGGGTAAGACGGTTTTTCTTCAGGTTGAAAATATATTAAGGGACATAGACCAACGCCGTCTCGAGATCACTTTCAAGGCGGCATTGGACGCGAAACATTCACATTGGATCACAGAAAATTCTTTTAATAACGTTTCTCGTATTTCCGTAAAAGGGATTTAATTCGGAGGTTATTTAATTTTCAGTTGCGTAAATCCTAATAATCTTAAATAAGACATTGATCAAAATTAACTAGTTACATATCTACAGTCCCAAAACGATCTACAGCGATTTCAATAGACGAAGTTGTCGCTATGGTGATGACATCAAGTCACCTATTGCAGGCGTATTCTAATGCTGTCATGACGTCATAACGTCATTTTCACGACAACAATGCGTATTTACAGCGCGCCTATTCTCGGCTCTTGATGGTGGTATTTTTGGTCAGCAATCAAAACTCAAATTGAAGGTATAAAATTCGAACTTTATCTCAGTTTTTATAACTCCAACTTCAACTACTGCTTATGGCGATACAACTCTTGAAGAGTTTTAGCCTGTTTGATGATTTTATTCGAAGCTCCTCCTCCTAGTCACAACATTATTCATTAAGTTTCCTTTCCTTGTCCTGTCTATGCCTTCCTTGAGGTCTTTCTCCCGTCTCGACGCGTACAGGATCTTGATTATTTCATTTTAGTGAAAGCACATTCAGAAGACGAATACTCTTAACTTTAGAGAGTATCTTATATTCCTCATGTCTAACCATCTCTCATGCGTTCCTGGTATTATATTTTCCTTGTTCTCAATAAATGTCTTTAACTGTAATCTTTTGAAAAAATAAACTAATTTGATTTATTTGATTGCTCTGGCCTCTCCGACTCGGCATATGTACTCTATCCATGCTAGGTAACCAGCATAGCCTATAAGGGGCTCCTAGGTCTGCTACTTTTATTTAAAATCCCTATAGTTGTATTATTTTCGCATCTATATCAGTGAAAATTATAAGGCTGTTTTTATGTTGCTCAATGTCTATGCACAATCTATTAAGTCATTTGTGTTTTTTCGATATGTTTTTATTCAATGACCCTGAAGCTGGAGATTATAATAATAATCGAAACGTCCGTCTGGGAGGAAATATTCATACTACTATACCATAAACGAATTTACTTCTTTACTATGGTATAAATTTTATCTACGCACTGATATTATTTGTATAAATTTTATCTATGCACTGATCCCCGTTTCGCTGGCCGATTTGATTGGGTTCGTTCATGTTATGATGATTTTTCGCTTTAAACGGATATAAAATAGGCCGAATCGTATTTAGAAATGATGGCTCCAGTCCCTACTACGAGGACACGAACCAATAAGTGCTGTACAATATGCATAAAAGCCGTCAAATGGCTACCAGTATTATTTATAGTGACAATCATGGTATGGTCTTATTACGCCTATGTTATTCAATTGTGTTTTTGTAAGTATATATGAGTATTTTGATTGTTATTTTAGTAATTTAGCTATTAAGTACATATTTTGTTTTATATTTTTTATATGTTTATTTCAGTAACTGTCCCAAGTAATTTCGAAAGAGCAATTTATTTGGTAATCTACCATTTGCTCTTCGCGATGTTTTGCTGGTCTTATTGGCAAACTGTCTTTACGGATATCGGTCGTGTACCTTCTAAGGTGAGTGAGGTCATCAAAAACACACAAAATAATGTATTTTCTTAAACACGATGACATATAATTAATTATTTATTTTTCAGTTTAAAATTCCTGATTCTGAAATGGAAAAACTTCAAACAGCTGAGAACGAAGAAGCTCAAAGGAGACTACTAGAAATTTTCGCCCAAGATTTACCAATTCATAATAGGTATTTTATATTTTGTTTTTAAATTATATATATTTTCTTTGTTACAATAATTTGTAACTAATCCACACATTTACAAATTTAATATTTTTATTATTATTAAAATTTCTTGCATATTTAAAATGCTAACACTATTCTTGTTTCCAGAACAATATCTGGAGCGATAAGGTACTGTGACCAATGCGTTCATGTGAAGCCGGATCGGACTCACCACTGCAGTGTGTGCGGGACGTGTGTGCTCAAGATGGACCACCACTGTCCTTGGGTCAACAACTGCGTCTCGTTCTATAACTACAAATACTTCATCCTCTTTCTGGGCTATGCACTCCTCTACTGCGTGTACATTGCTCTCTCCAGCATGCAGTATTTTGTGATATTTTGGAAGGTTTGTTCATCATCTTAATTTATTGCTCGCACAATTTTGTAGGCACAACCTCTTTTATTTATCTTTTCGTTGAATATGCATTTTTTTAACCGCCCTACCTTCAGGTAATTTTCCGAGAAACATGCAAAAAAAAGCAGGTTTTTTATTAATGAAATTTAATTATAATTATATTAATTTTATTTTTAAATTATGAAACCTCAAATACTCTGCCGCACACTTCGCTTGCCCCTTGTCAAACTATCATATTTATGAAGACTTGTACTCAAGGTTGTTGGCACACGCGCGTATCCCTAACAGTTTGTACATTTTAGGTACATTACTTTTTCTCAAGCGCGTACGTGATACGGGATAGCGCAGAATGGTACAGTCAAAGTGAACGTGTCACATACGTTCAAATAGGTAGGGTGGTTAAACCCATTATATACATCGAAAGTTTCTTTTAAAAAAATTTTTAGTCTAGGATATTGTCTTGTCTTAAGGGTACAATTCACATATCTCAAATAAAGTCATGTCCGCGTCAGCAGCCATTGGTGCTCTCCTTCCCATGTTAGGAAAAAATAGCTCTCCAAACACTAAACTCCTGATTTATAAATCTATAATTAGACCCATAATAACCTGTGCAGCTCCCATCTGGGGTCACATACCTCAGAGTCACACACGTAAAATTCAAATCCTACAAAACAAGGTCATCCGGCTTGCGCTGGGTGCTCCCTTTTGGACCAGGATTACACAACTCCACCTAGAGGCGGGTCTCCCCACTCTAGACAAACACATCCACACACTGGCCGAGCGTTTCTTTCAGGGGGTCGTCACACACTCAAACCCCTCTATATAAGAAACCTCTAACTACACCCCCGACATTCACAATCGCTCAAAACACATTCTCCTTCAGAAATACACTACGGGTCACACCTCACAGTCACTTCCCCCTTTCCCACCAGAACCCCTCCCAACCATCACCCCCCCAGATCCACCTTAGACGTGTAAAAAAGAAATTTTAAATAATGTACTATAATGTCCTCCTAATCCTTCCCTCATTACCGCATCCTACATAACATATCCTCATTCCCAACAAAGTCACTTCCAACATGTGGAGGAGCAATAGCCTTCGGGCTGATACTCCCGAAAGACAAGATCATAGATAGATAAATAGATAAGGGTACAATCACTTGCTATCTGAAGGTTTATTCTTATTTCAAAATTGATTTTGTGGCGTTTTGGTGCTTCATTATTTTTCAAAACTTATCTATGGCCATCTTGTGTAGGTACTTACACTTTCCTTATTTCTAGCCATGTTTTGAAAGCAATGAGTGTATAAGAGACCTGTAGTATTCATATGCTTCAAACATTAACATGTAATTTTTCTAGTCGGTTAATGTTTATTGTTACTAACCAAAAGTGCAGTAATTGGATAGAATTAAATAATATTTTTTCTTTTAAAGGTTTTGTCCATGTTTCAGGGAGAATTAGAGGGGATGGGACGATTTCACATCCTTTTCCTCTTCTTCGTCTCGCTGATGTTTGCCATCAGTCTCGTGTCCTTCTTTGGCTACCACGTTTATCTAGTGATGCAGAACAGATCTACTCTGGGTGTGTATTATTTAACACATTTAAAAAATAATAATTAGATATTTGAAATAACAATTAAATGTCGCTCCATTTCATCCAATTAATGTTGTTCTTTTACATTCAAAATATTAAATGTTTTACCCTTCCTAAACCTCAAATTGTTTTTAAAAATGTGTAGATTGGCACTTCTAATTATTGTTTCATTTAAATATTTGACTGCTACATAGCTTTCAAAATGCTACTAACCGTAATAAATAAATAAAAAATCTACTTCATGCGTGAAAAAGATACCCGCGGACCTTCTACCGGATGTGCGCTATCTCTTTTTCTCTTGCTTATTTAAGCAAGATGCACTATTTATTGCTTATTGGTTAAAGAACCATAAATAGAAATGTTAAAATAAAATATGGAGTTCTGGTCCCAGGTGGAGAAATGTTAAAATAAGAAAGATGAGAGCAGAATAAATGCGGTAGAGATGAGGTCCCTAAGACGTATGTGTGGTAGAACGATGTACGACAGAGTCTCAAATGCTGATATTAGGAAGGAATGTAGAGCGAAAGAAGGTATTATGAACAAAATTATGAAAAGATCGCTGCGTTGGCTCGGACATATGGAGTGCATGGGTGAAGAAAGAATGGTTAAAAAAGTATACGTTAACAATGTAAATGGAGTAAACCGAGGAAAACATGGCATGACCAAATTAATCAAATATTAAAGGTTGGTCATGTCAGAAACCGGAAGAATCGACGTGCGTGTATGACTCGATTTATGAATTCGGAGGAAGCTAGAGAGGTATGTAGTGTGGTGGTCCATTCACTCTTCCTACCTCCGCGGGAACGGCGTGATGGTTTGTCGTTACCATAAATAAAGAGGTTAAAATACTCTATTTTCCTTGCTTATTTTTTGGTGTATTTAAGTAATTGGTTGTTTTTCCTTTGACTGCATTCAATCTTAAAAATTCCATTTATGCAAACCATCTTCTTGTGTTTATTTACTCTCTATTCCATCAGCATTATAAACCAGCCCTACATCTGACAGATTCAATGAAACTTGATTTAAAATATTGCATATAACTTTTTTACACATGGTTTTCAGAGGCCTTCCGAGCCCCGATATTTCGGTCGGGGACAGATAAAAATGGCTTCTCGTTGGGCCGCTACAACAACTTCCAGGAGGTGTTTGGGGACAACCCTAAAACGTGGCTCCTTCCCATATTCACGAGGTGAGTCTTGTTCATATACACTCTCTTAATTATCCTCTTTACCTGCTTCGAGGCTAAACAGTTCTGTCTCTTGTTTGATCTAATAGTATTGCATCCAATATAGTGTGTTCCGAAATCAAATGTGATTTTAAAAACGGTGCATATTCAGCATATATTTTAAGTAAGTTTTATGCTTTGACTTTTTTTTTAATTCCATCAAATGAAATAAATGAAAAATATGTATATTTATATTTTAACACATATATTTTTTTTCCATGTATAAACTTTATTCATTTTATAACAATGGAGTTGTTTGTAAATTATCAAAATTCATTCTCAAGATTATATCGTTCTCCAAATGATAAAGGTATATTACCTTGAAATTTGTTGAGAAAAATATGTTTTCACTAATCATTCTTAATGTTTTTAAATAGTTAATTTAACAAAGAAATATGAAATTAATTTTTATTTATAATTTTATTTTAATATAATTATTTGAATCCAATTTATTTCGTTTATTTGTCAATAATAAGCAAATAAATTTAAAAAAAAATGTAATATCAAAGACTTAAATTTTTTTTATTTTTATAATAGGTATTTCAATAAGTCTGTTACAAAAAAATGCATATTTGTACATTTATAACATATAAATTGCATATTAAAAAAAGTCTAAGTATTTATATTTAACTTAAAATATGTTTTTAAATTTTGCTCCATTATTTCTGTCTAATAATATCTTAAATTTCAATACACAGAGTAATAATAAAGTATTTTTTATTAATGGATGAATAATACATCAGAGATGTTATTTACACAACTTATTCACTAAATTCCTGTAGACATTTTGAAATGCTTTATTTCTATTCAGGTTTATATTAAACCTGATCAGGGAAATATATTTCTCCTCTTGTCCCTTACAACCTTCATGATACTCTTGCTTCGTGGTTGATAAGGTTACCAATTTGTTTTTATGTACATAATGTATGAACACCATTTACCATAATATCAATTTGGATATAAGGGATTTTATGACAGTGGAAATTTATTTTCATTTTCATTTTGATCTATTAGTAGGCAAGTGATCATTCTTAATAATGTTGTGTTTAAAATGTTAGATTATTTACAAAAAAAAAATGTAGGTTTATGTTGATACACAATTCTCAGAGATAGTAGTGAACAGATTTTTTTCAGCATAGTCAAATCTAGGAATAGAAAACAATTGTTTAGCATTAGTGAAGTTTCAAATACATTCTAATTAGAATTCCTTCAGGTGAAATTTTTGAAGCTTTGTGTTAAATGAGGATTTTTTGGGCATTTGTCTGTCTCACAACCTTTTTGTCTCTCTTCTCTCTCCCTCCTTCCCTTTTTTTTTGTAAATTATTTTATTATTTTCATGAATAACAATGGTAAAAATGTACTTTTTTTCGCAGATGTTTTGTTCTATGTTGTATCGATTATTTCAAGTTACAGAAATATCTTCAACATTCTACAAGGGTTTAATAATGTACGGACCCTTTTCTAAGATTATGTGATTTGTTTCTTTGGTGTGATGTTACATTTGTAAGAGAGTTAGAAAGTTATTAATTCATTCGCTGTGTTACAGATTTGGTTTCGTACACAATACCAAATAGCAAGGGTAATTGATACTACAGCTCTGATAACGCTTGTTTAATTTGTAGGAATGTGAGATATATTTGTCTTTACGTTTATGTTAGTTTCCTGTGTAAATGTTTCATCATACGATACATACCTCTCTGGAATATGAGTGTTGAAATAAGTTAGAATTGAGTGAATTTCGTTGATACTACGTGCTTGTTATTTGACATAAATGTAATAGAACTTTTCAATTTTGATATTTAATAAAAAACATAGTAAAAAACCATACAGGCAACATTTACATTCTTCGCAATAATGAATTCGAAATTTCATTGCATTTAATTGGTCATTACATGTAAGCTATATTTTTATCACCATATGTTATCAGCTTAACCCCCATTGTGTGGCTAGCTTCATTTGCAGTGAAAAAAAAAGGGTCTTGAACTGCGACTAACTACATTTGCTGCTCAGACAGATAGTCCCAGTTCATCATAATATTTCATACAATTTAGTAGTAAGGAACTGTATAAATGTTTATAAGATACATTCAAATATGAGCTGCAAATGTTGTCGAACACAGTTTGAAGCCAATTTTTTTGGACTGCATATGTAGCCAGCCGCACTCAGTGGCGGTACTCCCATAGAAGCCCAGAACCCCGGCTTGCGTAAGAAATTTTGAATCAGAACCCCCTAATCTAAGTAATCGTTTCCCCCACATAAACCAACAACCCACCAAATCACTTTCCAACATTGTTCCCATCAGACGTAAGAGGAATAGCCACAAGAGCTGAACCTTCTGAATCTTGAACCTGAATTCAAAATTTCTTACGCAAGCCGGACTTCTATGGGAGTACCGCCACTGGCCACACTATAAGAATTAAAGGCTAGACAAGCATTTGTAAAAATGAATCAGAAAATTCAGTTTTATTATTTACATTTTTGTTTTGTTAGGTTGAATTGGCCTTTGTATCAAACAATTTTTCAGATTTAGACGGAGATTTTACAGTATTTTTTGTGGGTTAGGTTTGGTTTGGTTAGGTGTAGGGTTCAGCGGTTGGGTGAAATATTTGATTGCCGACGGCGGCGTATACGTTTGTTCTGTGTAGTCTGGGCGATGGGTCCGAGTACCCGGTGAGCGCGGAGCACCAGTTCTCCACGCTGGCGCACTACGTGGCCCCCGGAGGCGCCACCGTCAACCAGCACACCTACAACTCTATGGGGACCACCCACTCCAGGTCAGACATCTGATGGGGCCGGTCGGACCGCAGCTCGGGGCGGCATCTTGGAAAGTAAACACTCTCGGGTCTTCTTCAGGGGTGTTCAGTCCGTGTATACGTTATCCGCTAGCGTTGCACTGCTTTTGCATTACCAACCTTGATTCTCACATACTTCTTGTATGTTCAAATATGCACTTAATTCTTAGTTATTGTTCCTTGAACAATGGTGTAAAATTCCATATCTCATCATTAACATTGTGGAATTCCATAATGATGACTTTTTATGAATTAAAACTGAAATTTTTCCACTTTTGAGTATATATTCTCTTCATGTTTCAAAGCACCTTCATCAAACTTTCGAAACATGTCAAGAAACATAAATTCAAAAGTGGAAAAAACAGTGTTTCAATTCTTAAGAAATCCATATTTAGTATGATAATAGCCAATGTTTTTAGAAGTTTATTATATTACATGGAAAGAAGATGTTTCTCCTTTCTTCTAGCAAGGAGAAACATGTCAATCACATATAATATAATAAAACTTCTAGAAAATTTATGTTTTGGTCAATATTAAACACTTAGTATTTTATATGACAATTGTTCGATACAGAAAAAAATATTTTTATTTATTTACACATTTGAAAAGGGCTAAAAAACTGCCAAGTAAAATAAATGAAAACTTTCATAGAAGCAACATTTATTTTACATTTTAATTGATTAGTTTAAAATAAACCACACACTTGAAATACCATATCATATCTGTCAATTTTTTTCCGCACTGTTCACTTTGGACTAAATATGCATATTCCAGGATTGTCAATAAGTCTCCTATTTCACTAAATTAATATTGGTACATATTTCTCTACATATTCTCTTGAGGGAATGTCAGGTCGGAGGAGGTTTTGTTTGTGGTGGATTTATAAATAATTAAAAACTCTTGATAATAGCAATATTGACATTTATCTGTAAAAGTTATTAATTGTAATACATGACACTATTTACTGTTTCTTGAACAATGCTTTAAAACTCCATATGTATTAAATTGTTAATACAAATGAAAACATCAGTTACATAGAAATTTTTTTTATATTTCATGGGAATGACATGTCTCACCTTGCTATGGCATATTTTATAATGCCTTAGTGAGACAAAACATGTATTCTTCTTCTCCTTATTGACCTTTGGTCTGTTACTGTAATCAGACTGGCCTTTCTTGAGAAGTTGACTTCCAGCTATCCCTCCATCTCTTTGGTGGTCTTCTGAGGGGACGGTAGCCAACAGGAATCAGATGCGCCACAACGTGTGGGATTCTGGAGGGATCCATCCTCTGCACGTGCGCATTCCAGTATCTTCTGCGTTGTCTGCCCCATCTTACGATATCTTCCACCTTGCAGATCTCGCGGATAGCCGTGTTCCTTACCCTATCTTGAAGAGTCTTTCCATCTTGAAGAGTCTTTCCTGATCTTGTCCTCAGCGTTCGCATCTCTGCCACCTACAGTTTAGCCTCCATTATTGTGGTATCCGCTCTAGTCTCAATGATAGTCAGCATAGGCCTTATGCAGGTTTTGTATATTCTGACATTACTGTCAGAAAAACGAAACATGTCATTCCTATAAAATATAATGAAACTTTAAAAAAAAAACTTTTGCTCATATTAACTAGATGTGATATTTTTAAATGCATTATTTCATTGCCATTTATTTTGTAAAATGTCATCTCGAAAAGTATTCTGGTATATAGAGTACAAAAGTGTATATTTGAACGTAAGTACAAGCCTTCTCAATTATATATGATGTCAGAATCTCGAATACGCATAATACAGTTTTATTTATTTCTTTTATATATATGTTTACACCATCACGTTGTAACGTGTATGTGTGTTCAATAATGGTATTTCTTTCTTATCCATTACCCAGTTAGTATTTTAATTATTTCCAATGCATTGGTGCGTAATAATAGGCTCTTGTCTGCTTACCAGGATGTGACAGTTTACACAAGATAAGACAAGCTACATTGGAATATCGCAAGCGGTAAACTGAACACCCCCCACTGAGATTAAAAATCTGATCATCTTATTTTCTTTAACCCTTTTAGACCCGAGTGAAGATATTATAAAGATTATAAACAAAATTTAAGTCAACTTATTAATATGTATATTTTATATTTTCATCTTATAATGCTCGATTGTTCAAAAAATATAAGCGTAATTCATAGATTAATAAAAAAATTAGTTTCTTAAACAATGATGTAAAACTCCATATTTAAAAAAAATATATAAATGGAAACAGCTGCTCTCTAGAAGTTTTATTATATTTTATAGAAATTACATGTATCACCTTCACCATTTATAATGCCTTAGCAAGATGAAACGTGTCATTCCCATCAAATATAATGAAACTTCTTGTAAACTTAATTATTATTTGTATATTGTTTATCTTGAAACATATTATTTACAATATACTTATGAATAATAAAATGTTATTTTAAAAAAATAATACTAAAAACTTTTGAAGCAGTACTCGGTTCAAAGGGTTAAAGATTTTATTTGACTTAACTATAATGAAATTTTAATGAGATGTTTACTTTCTAATTTGCTATCCCCCGAAGGTACTTGATATCACTAGTAAGATTGAAATTCAAATGGTTGTGGATATAATTGTATGATATGGAATTGTTATTTACTGGAAATGTTTTGACTGTTTGTATAACAATTGATTAACATCTCAAGGGACCTTAATGCCGGTCTTGATTTTGGGTAAATATATTTGCCGCCCGTACTAAATTAACATAAAGTTTGTCTTGCATGATTTTTACATTGAAAAATATGAGAAGATTTGGTAGAAGTATGTTGTATATCTAAAATTTATGTCAAATGCCATCAGATCATTTATGCCAAGCACTAGGGATGTGCGATCCGCTCACGAGTCGACTCAAAGAATCGACTCACTTTGGTGAGCGGGTGAGCGATGATCCTTAAAAAAAGAGCGGCAGCTCAATGATCCGCTGGGTGAATCGTATATTAATGCAAAAGAGTCGACTCTTTTTAGTGAGCTCTTTAAGGGATCTGAGTTGAACGGTTTCGCTCAACAAAGTGAGCCGATTCTTCTTTTGACAATTATCGAGTCGTTGTTTGTCGAAAAATTGGGGACGGAAATCGTTGACGACCTTTTTTTTTTTTGCTCGTCAAATTCTCGAGCAAAAAAAAAAAAAGGTCACTAATAATATTTTTCGGTCATCGAAATCAAATTTTTTGGTCAAGGAGCAAAAAAAAAAAAAATATCACCAATAATTTTTTTCGGTAATCGAAATCAAATTTTTGGAGGTTGTGAACCGTGGATCGTTAAAAAGATTCGGCTCACTTTGCAAAACGACTCATCTCAACGAGTCGTGAGTCGTGAAAAAGAGTCGACTCACTTTGCTGAGCGATTCGTTCAGATCAGATCCCTGAGATGAGTCGTTTTGCGCATCCCTACCAAGCACTATATCAGAATATAATAAAGAACGAATGGAGAAAAAGAGTCATACAGAATCAATATTTTGCTACCCAACTGTAATTTTAATTGTTGTTCTATTTCTATAATTTTTCTTTTCTTTATTAATTTCTGTAATATAATCATTGCTGATGGTTTTCTCGAGTTTTTTCCATTCAATTTCAAGTCTACAGGGCTGTTGAAAGACATAGAGGATTCCCACCGCTTACCCGAAACTGTTATAGGTGAACGGCGTCTTTCGTCAGCTTCGCTCATTCAATCCCTAAGCCCGTTCTCTTCCATACCGGACTTACATTAGAAAAATTATATATAAGAAATCAAGAGGGACCCAAGTAATGTTTACGCTACGTCCCGCCGTATGTGCAAATTAATTACACTTAAAATATTTCGAACAAAATATAAAAAACTGGCTCAGTCAAGCTCTGGGGTTCATGGGCTATCTATTTATATATGTTCCGACATTCACTTTACATTTGAGGAAACCATGGAAAACCTCAGCCGCAACATTTAAGGTATGACTGTAGACAAACTTAAAAGATCGTGTTTATAATATTTCTAGTTCATTCGATATAATTTTATTTTTCTTCAAGTAATTTTTTGATTAACATTTATTAAAGATTCTATAAAAATTATAGTTTTAATGCATCCCGGTGAATATAGCTATTATTACAAGTTGTTCCCATTAGGTGTTTGTTTATCTGTGATAAGTCGGATTATCTAAACTCTATGTACTCTTTGATAACGGCTAATGTAAACCATGTTTGCTCTCAGTCTACAAGTCAAATAGTTATTTAATTATTTTCTAGAGTGGTACAGTTTTTAAGTACAAATTAAGTAGCATTAACTACCTGACCATTGTGTGGTTCTTCCAAATTGGAGAGTTATTGTTACTGATAGTGTCTACATTATTGTAAAGATCAGATTAATAACCTTTTTTTTTAACACATTTGAATACAAATGATTTAAAACACTTTTTTCCACTTTTAAGTTTGTTTTTCTTGACATGTCTCAAATTTTAAAACTTTTATTACTGAGAGAACGATTCATTTCATTATGACAACAACAACAACAACAAACCATCACGCCGTTTCCCCGCAGGGGTAGGCAGAGAGAATGGACCGCCACACTACTCTATCCTGGCAAACCTCTCTAGCTTCCTCCACATTCATACAACGAGATTCCTCCGACTTCTAACATGACCAACCTTTAAAATTTGATTAATTTGGTCATGCCATGTTTTCCTCGGTCTGCCTCGACTTCGTACCCCATTTACATCATTAACGTATACTTTCTTAACCATTCTTTCTCCATCCATGCGTTCCATATGTCCGAACCAACGAAGTGATCCTTTCATAATTTTGTTCATTATACCTTCTTCCGCTCTACATTCCTTTCTTATATCAGCATTTGAGATTCTGTCGGTATTATGATCTCCCGGTAATAAAGATTTAAACCTTTGAAATACGTCGAGAGAAATAAAATCAAAAGTAGAAAAACAGTGTTTTAATTTATAAACAATTGTCATTATGGATTTCCACAGTGTTTAACGCTTGTTTCGTTAAATCTCTTGCTTGTTCGTACAAGCGTATGAGCAAGATCCACTATTTATCAAACAGAAAGTATTTTAATTCAAGCGTTTATGAGTCATCTTTTAGGCAACGACAATTGTTAGCATTTATCGGTAGTTTTACGAACAACGATATCAATGAGGTTTTCAAGTTTGAAATGTTTCATTATTATAAAATAAATAGACAAAATTATGTTTGTATGAACTCGAAAAATATAAAAACAAAGTAGCAACCAAATATACAACCTTTTTTTTATAAATAGTTTTCATATTCTTTTAGACAATCTATATTATCTAAACTGGTTTGTGCCTGCTTATGATGAGAGTAAGAACTGGTGGCATTTTTGGAGAAATAAACACGTCTTCTTCACTGAACATTCTCATATTTTTTTTACATAATTTAAATATAATCTCCAATTCTCCTTGCATATTACTTAAACAGAATTGGACAAGTTTGGGTTTTCGTGTTTAAACCGACTTTGGGTAGAGGTGTTTTTTTTTTGCTTAAGACTGAACATGTATCGGCTGGGTAGGCTAATGCTTAAATGGTTTATTTCTAAGCCACTTACTTTAATATAATTGGTTATTTTCCATAATACTGCTTATTTTAAATCTGGGTGAGATGGATTTTTAAGGGCTTGATCGTAAATGCTTGTATTATTTTATGATGTGTTTATCCAATTCTGAAATAATGGAATATCAATATCTATTTTAATTTAAACAATTTTTTCTATGCTACATAATGGTTTAAAATTATAAAATATTTAGTTATTGTTTTGAAATTTATCATTTTTACTTACTTTACGGCTATTCCGGGGGTTGTTTCTTTAATTAAAATATTAAACAATATTTTTAATGTTAAAATAAAAAGAAGAAATTAAAGTTTTTGAAGAAAATAATATATTTCCATTTTTAAACGATTTTAGCTAGGTTTTGGAGTCAAAACTTCATACACTTTTTATTTGACTATGCTTTAAATATTATATCGGCTTTGGAGTTTGAAAAACACAATAATTATTATAAATAATATATAAATTATGAGCGATATGAATTTTGTAAATATGTAAGCATTTTATACATTTTATATATTTTATATTTGATTAACGTAACATATATGTATAGATAGGCTAACACTATTGTCTGGAACAATAAGCCATCCATGATTGCTTGTAATAAATTATATTGTTTTATAGACATTGCGGAATTAGGAATATACAAATGCATTTCATTAGTTTCCAGTGAAAAGTATTCACCATATTCAATTTAACAGCAATCGTGTTAACACCGAACACTGAACGCAAAATGAACGCTGTTCTAGTGTTCTATTTATTATTCACCGAATTATTGTGAATCTTTGTAATTTTTTATTTAAACCTAAGGTAGAATTCGATGATATAAGGTATTTATGAATCAAAAAACGTTTATCTTTATATTTACATATTTAGGACAAAGATAATTTTGATTATAAAATATTCAATACATATATATTTTCAGTGTCGTTAAACTCCATATTTGATACTTTGATAGAAACATAAAATTTTCTAGAAGTTTTGTTATATTTTATTGGAGTGACATGTTTCAAATCAAATCAAATCAGTTTATTTACTCAAAAGAGATTACAAACAGCATAAATGTTTCTTCTTGTTAGGGCGTTATCCAATGTTATTTGATAATGCCCTAGCAATGCAAACATGTCACTTGTATAAAATATAATATAACCTCGAGAAAATTTATGTTTTCTTCAATATTAAATACCTAAAAATTTGTTCTAAAATTTTCTAAAATTGCTTGAATACACACTACCATACTTTGGAACCTTGAAAAATATCTCAACATGATATTGATACCGGAATCTCTTGATTTTGATATGGTCCTGTTAGCTCCGTACTGTGAAATCAATTAATAGTTTGTTTTTATATAATATTTTAATAATTTTAGTTGTATACTGACTTATGGAGTGCATTTGTATATTAGCAGTTCCGTATTTTATAGAACTAGCGTTGAGTGTGTTTGGCTGCGCCGCACTTAGATGCCAAAAGTGATCTTAGATTTTGGAAGCAATTGAAATAACCCTAGTGCCTTATAGTAGACCCGGTAATCCATGCCTTCTGTGTGTCTCGCTTCACTAGAGGCCAGAAGTAGTAGGCTCATCCAAAGGTGGAAAAACTAACCTTAGACCAATCCAACATAAATCTGAACGAATTCATTATTATATATATTTTTTATGTTACTGTATCAAATGAAATCGTAATTTTCTTTTGTTTCATTTAAAAAAAGACTTGCAATAATTAACAGATTGCAAACTTGCTTACTTCCTATGGCCGCACATCTCTTGAAGAGTTTTAGCCTACTTGATGATTTTATTTCAAGCTCCTCGATCCTGCGCCTTATCCCAGCAGTCTGTTGAAGTCTAGTCTAGTCAAGGACGCAGTTTGCAATAGTGTCACCGTCTGTCGATGCTACTGAGCCTGGCGAAACCGGTCGCTGTCGAAATAAAGACAAAAGTGGAAGTAGTAAAAAAAACATTGTTTTATTTAATTATTATATTGTTAATATTTTTTTTATTATAAAACGCTAATATTATCGCAGAAAAATACTTAAGAATATGTATTTGAGAAACCCTTGAAAATGTTTTTCTTGGATGCTATTTGTTAGATGATTTAAATGATTTAAATGATTTAAATGATTAATAACGAAATCAGTACTGGAACAGTAATACAGTTTAATGAATTAGTATTTCACCAATATAGCGGAAATATAAATATCGAACATAAGTTATTTGAACTAGCGTTATTAAAACAAATATTCTAATCATAGTTTATCTATTAAACTCCGTGGAATTAAAGAATCAATAGTCTTTGTTTAGATTTCTATTGGTTTTGTTCTCAAGGCTAGTATTTTCACCTTTTAGTAAGACATCCATGATAAATCTCTTGTTTGAACCTCCTCATAACATCTCATTTAGTTTGTTCTAAGATACTATGCGTCTTTCATGTTGCATTATTTCTATAAACAATCAATCAATCGCGTGAAATATTTCTGATATCACCACACATCGAACTTAACGTAACTATCGCGGATCGTGAAGGATTATAAACATTTGTTTACTTTAATGATGTGTTGATAGCTTTGTATAAACTAGTATTAAATAGAATTATTAGCACTAACAAGTGACGAGGTTTTAGAAGGCTACTTTATACTCTTTATGAGTGTGTACATATATGGTGAATTAATGTTAGTTATTTTATATAATTAGTGCACTTCTAACTTAGAAAATAACATTTTTTGGTTATTTATATTGCTTTTATAAAATTATGTTATGTATTAATATTTTTTATAACTTGATTTAATTAATTACATTTGTCAATCAATTTTGAAACATAAATAAACCGGTTGGTAATTTTTAAATTTAGTCAGTACTGTAAGTGTTTTAATTATATATAATTATTATTTATTTATATAAATACATATTTTTCAATGAGCTTTATTTTGTAATAATACAAAAATTATAACATGGCCTTCTATATGTTGACTTATTAGTTAACACGCATTAGAAAATGGCAATGGAAAACACACTTCTTTTATACTTACTTCATATGACTGTACAACTCTTGAAGAGTTTGATTGCTCCGGTCTCTGGCTCGGCATACAAGCCTAATCAATGTTAGGCCAACGGCTCTCACAGAGCTCGTTTTATAAGGGGCTGCCGGGTCATTGTATGAATCTTTTGATTGCCTCCATGTTCCCGCTGCAACACCGGGTCTGGGTCCCAGGATCATTCTTAAGATCCTATTCTCAAACCAGTAGATAATTTTTTGTTCTTTAAGAGTCATTGTCCACGACTCAGAACCGTGTCACCACTGGCTTGATAATGGTGTTATAATTGCGCAGCTAAGTGTTTCTGGATAGAAGCTTGGACTTTAGGAAAGTCTTCAAGAAGGCTGCGGCACTTAGGCCTATACTGTTTTTATATGATTAAAAAATGTATATATTAATTCACAAATTATATATTACCTCAATCAACAGTCTCTAACAGCTTGGCGCATATATTAAATACTAACCGTTTGGCTTTGGAGGTGTTGATACTCTTGTGATCGCGCAGCATAGTAATTGGTTGTATGGTTTGTTCCACAACAGCGGGCCCGACGTTATAGAAAACGAAACCACCAGCCTATACCCGAAGACACCACCGTATACCGCCCCTCAAATCGTTTGAGCAACTTATTACCTTTGAATAGATCTTAGGCAAAATGAATTTATCTATGACTGATAGATTATTTAGGGAAATTATATTATAAATACACATAACACATAAGCCTCGTCTCTCCGCATTAAATTATATTTACTGAAATTTGTTTTAATTCATTTCTAATGGGATCGTTGATTTTAACTCTTAATTGGGCACTAGGAAACTGATTACGTTTAAGAATATTGTTTTCAATGGAGAAGTATAAAAATATACACCAAAAAATAATATTGAATTATTATTCATTTCATTCCACTAACAAATATATTAATTTTAACCGCCCTACCTTCAGGTAACTTTCCGAGAAATATGCACAAAAAAAAACGCCTTTTTTATTAATTTTATTTTTTTAAATTACGAAACGTCAAAGACTCGATCGCACACTTTGCCTGCCCCTTGTTAAACTATTACACTTGAAAAGACTTGTACTCAAGCGTAGTTAACACATGCGCGCGTATTCCTAACGGTTTGTGAATTTAAGGTACATTAATTTTTCTCAAGCGCGTATGAGATACGGGATAGCGCAGAATGGTACAGTCAAAGTGTGCGTATCACGTACGTTCATATGCTTAGGGCGGTTAAATAATATTTTTTGGATAACATCAAATCGGAAATATTTTCTTTTTGTCCAATTAAGCGTTAAAAATGTTTTTTTATATTAACATTTTTATTGTTCTCCAATTTATTATTATATTTTTGAGATTTTGTTCTGAAAATTTATGCATTTATATTACGCTAAGCCGAGAGACACTCGCAGCATCACGGTGACCTAATTATATGATTGTAAATGATCTTATTGAGAACACACTTCAAATGTGGTTTTCAACTCGAATACTTGATTATATTGTGTGTTCAGCCCATGCGTTATGCTGGGTAATTAATTAATTATAATTAATACACTCGTAAAAGTTTTTAAATAGTCATTCTAGTGATTCAATTACTGATCAAATACACCCAAATTATATTATATCTTTTTCGTCTCATAAAAATTAATCTCACATTTCGAGTGCTCAATTGTATAAAGAAATGTTTTAAAACTTAAATATAATCAATCTTGTTGCTTAAGAAAATATTTTTTCCGCAGATTTTACGAGTTTATAAATTTTTTATGTAATCATTTTTGGTCTTAAGAAATATCTGCAAATTGTCAAATTATATTTTATATTTTTCAACTAATTATTGCTTCATTATTTAGTTTATTTACAAATTAATATATAATTTTATTAACAGATGTTTTTATATTTTAGTTTAAGTTTTGTTTAATTGTTGAAATAATTTTCACTCATAATATTTTGCATTCCTCTTAAAAGCCGTGACACACTGCTTTAAACAAGCTCTCCACATCGGTCTCCACCGGCAGTTTAAAACTGTGTAGACACTTGTTTGAAACCAAAATTCGTTTGACCTTCGACAAACATTGTGGATGGACGCGCATAGTATGCGTGTGGATCCACCGTTTAAACACGCATTCCACATGTGGAGAGCTTGTTTACAACAGTATGTGGACGCTACACCAACCGTGGGCTCCACAGCTCTCCACCAAGGTCACCCCTGTGGAGAGCTTGTTTCAAACAGTGTGGCACGGCCTTAACTAAAATATTAAATTTGTCTGAATCGTGTATTTAAAAATGCTTTCTACATTTGTGTCTTATAAAAATACGGTATAGAATTTAATTACGACTTTGTGCACTTGTCTCGAAGCGAGATACATTGTAATAAGCTTGAGCTCAAATAGATATAATACAAAGTGCTTACTATAAACCAAATTGTATAGCTACATTTTTGTACTTACATAGAAATTTTGAACAGAGTCCAATAAAGTAAGGATACTATGCGTATATTTTCAATTTCGACTGATATTTTTATATTTGAGCTGAGTTTTTTTTTCTGACTAATGTAATTTTCGTTTTCTAGCTTTTTTTTATACAGTGAAATGATGAGTTAAATAAAATATTAAATAGTGTTAAAAATATTTATTATTATTTAAAACTAAACTATATTAATTGGCGTGATAATGAACAGAATGCAAAACACACATCAGTGGTACAATATCAGCGGTTATAACACTTTTTGGGCGACGGAACGCTTTTGAAACACTAAATATTATATCTTACGGAGCTCTAAAATCAGTAAAATCTGGTTTTACATACATACTTACAAACCATCACGCCGTTTCTCCGCAGGGGTAGGCAGAGAGAATGGACCGCCACACTACTCTATCCTGGCAAACCTCTCTAGATTCCTCCACATTCATACAACGAATCATACATGCACGTCGATTTCTCCGACTTCTAACATGACCAACCTTTAAAATTTGATTAATTTGGTCATGCCATGTTTTCCTCGGTCTGCCTCGACTCCGTACCCCATTTACTTCATTAAAATATACTTTCTTAACCATTATATTAATTATTTAATGAAAATCATACAAAAATAGGTACATTATACATGACTAACTCCTACAATTGTATACAATAGCTTATTTTAAGATAATCAAATGATTTTACTGAAATCTCGTGATGAATGTTCATTTTTAATAATAATTCAATAAAACAATGTTTTTTAACTACTTCCACTTTTGTCATTGTTTCGGCAGCGACCGGTTTCGCCAGGCTCACTGGCATCGACAGACTGATAACACTATTGCAAACTGCATCCTTTATATACATACAGATCAGGGGTGGTAAACATAATTCTATACAAAAATAATCTTCAAATAATTATATAACTGAATTTAAATATTGGTATTGCAGTTATTCAAGAGGATTCGTATTCAATATAATGGATTTTAAACTAACTAACTAACTAACCATCACGCCGTCTCCCCGAAAGGGTAGACAGAAAGAATGGACTGTCACACTTTTACTGATGTGGCACTCCATCCTTCTCTTTTCGCCCCGCGGGAGGCGCGGTGTGATGGGTTGCGAACCTCATCGCCCATTATAATGTTGATGCCAGTGAGCCTGGCGAAACCGCTCACTGTCGAAATAAAGATGGAAGTAGTTAAAAAAACATTGTTTTATTTCATTATTACAGTAGCTTAATTGTTTTGTTTGCAGTTTTCTCTGCGGTGCACACATTGAAAACTGCTTCTCTAGTTGTTCAGAATAATTGCAAAAAGTTCTCTATACTTATTTAAATCATTTAATTATTCATAGCATTCATGGCAAATTCGAAACTGCTCGAATTAATATGGTTTAGTTTTAAATCTGATAAAAATTAAAACATTCTTACTTGTAGTTGTTGTGTTGTATAGGCATTTGTCGGACAATATGCTTCCGAATTCCCTCTCGCTCTTCATGTTAGATTTATTGTGCAGATGTTTGTTTAGACCTCTTAGGCATATGAAATAAGATTTCTTCCCAATATAACACTCTTCCCTCTAAGTGAATACTCGCTTATTTCAATAAATACAATTAGCAGAATTCAAATGCTTGTAGTATAAGGTTCTCTTTTTATTTTTATTTTTTTAAATAAATTTCAACTTGAGTTATCTTATTTTATTTTAAACACTATTAATACAAAATAATACTTCCATTACTTTAATTTTAATTGCTATACGGCAAATAGACCAATGTTAATTTTTTTTATATTTAAAATTTGATTATATATTTTAAATTAAAGATTTCATAAAACTAACTTAACACATTCAGATCCTGGTTAAAATAATCATGGCATATCAGTGGAAATATTTATATAAAATTTCATCTATACGTGTATTTTATATAATTTAATGAATTAGCCAGAGTGTTTACATTAGATTTTTTTTTATATATGAATCTTGATACTTTTTATTGTTATATTTTGATACAATATAGGCCTAACCCATAACTGCATATAAGCTATACGGGATAATTAGAAATGGAAACTGAAGAGTTTCATTCTAAAACTCTATTGATATAAAAACTTTCTTTCAATTACGTTCATTTTTCATTTCATTACCATCTCCATTTTGAATAACCATGTACATTTAGAATATTTATGCAGTTTAGAATATAGAAATCAGTCAAAATAATAAAGGAATTTTGATGAACCATTTATTTTATTCACCGAAAGAAATAATCAGCTTAACAAATTTAAAAATATCATATTTATTGTTTCTTGAACATTGATGTAAAGTTTCATATTAAATAATTCATTTTAATAAAAACATCTATTTTCTAGTAGTTTTATTATATTTTATAGGAAAGACACATTTCACCTTGGAAATGGAACATTTCGCAAGCTTAATAGAACACTGGCTTGACTCAAAAAAGCAAGTTTTGCTCAATCCGACATGAGTCGGTGTTTTAACAAAAACAGTCGAAAAACACGTACAAATGGATAGCGTTAACATTGTGAACGATTATCGTACGTACGAATGGATAGCGTTAACATTGTGAAAAATATATGGATAGCGTTAACACAAGCCTCTGTCTAATGTTAACTCAATTATGACCTAAACCATAATCGATCAGTTTACTATTAAGTGTGCGATTTCATAACGCCTTAGTAAGGTGAAACATGTCATTCCCATATAAATTACAGAAAACAAACGTTTTAATTTATATGGACATGGATTTCCGGTGGTTCAATATAAATAATTATTATGAATGAAAACGTCTTGTCTTCTAGGAGTTTTATTATATTTTAGATGGAATGACATGTTTCGCCCTTCTAAATGTGTTTGATAATGCCTTAGAAAGGTGAAACATGTCATTCCATCTAAAATATAATAAAACTCCTAGAAGACAGACGTTTTCATTCATATCAATTATTTGAGTTTTACATCATTTTAATTTTTAATTCAATTTTAAGTCGGTAACAGATTAAAAGATTCTCTCGAAAGGTTTTCATTTTATATGAATTATTTTAACGCTCAATGAATTCAAAATTGTATAATATAACGAGAGTTTCATATATTAGGTTGTTACCCCGTTCTATATTGTATACTGCTTATATTATTACTTTCAAGATGTGATAACGTGATTGTACCCAGTTCAAGCAGACAAGACTAGCATAGCAAGTTTGTAGGTCACAATGTTTGACATATTCAATGAGGGTTTTAATGTTTATTGTAGTATGTAAATAAATCCATATATTCATTTTATAAACATTTGTCTAAACCAGTGGTTCCCAAACTTTTTTGTCCCGTGGACCCCTTGCTGATTTTTTTATTTTGTGCAGACTTTTACCTGTTACTTTTACCTGTTTTTCACCTAAAAAAATTGTGACAAATTTTTATTATTATTATATTACGTAATTAGAACAATCGAATGTCCAATTTTTCGAACCTACTTACCGGAAGTCGTCGATGAGATAAAAAAAAAAGGTCGCAATGAAAAATATCCATTATAATTTATTAATTAAAATGGATATTTTTCGTTGCTGACCTTTTTTTTTTTTTTTTATTTCATCGCCATCGGCGACTTCCGGTAAGTAGGTTCGAAAAATCGGACATTCGATTTTTCTAATGGGGCTAAAAAAATAATATGGTTGCCGCCTATTCTGCTGACCGGAAGTCGCTGTCGAGTTAAAAAAATGAACTCATCGCCGATTACGACCGGTCGATTTTTTGCGAATGAGCTAAAAAAAATGGTTGATAACGAAAAATATCCGCAGACCCCCTGAAAGATCCCGAGGACCACTTTGTAAACCACTGGTTTAAATAAATATATTATTGCAGATTTGATACAAATAATTTTTTATTTAACACACTCTAGCTATTGATAATATTTTATTATTTAATCTTAAGCAATGATAATCGAAAATTATGTATTAATTTTTTTTAACTTTAACTGTTATTTAATCATATGCAATTTGATTCTTAACATAGCACTGGTCTTATATTTTTCTTTCGTGATTGTCATTATATAGTGTTTTTTTTCAATGCTGCGTAAGAGGCAAAAGTAGATGTTTCATGAGTTCGAAACTTAGCTAATTCTAACACTTTTATATTTCTCAATCAAAGTATTTGGTTGAAGAAGAATAAATCATATTCGATTTAAAAATGAATACGAATGAAAACATCTGTTTTCTAGAAGTTTTATTATATTTTATGTGAATAACATGTTTCGCCTGTAGTATGTAAATAAATAAATAAATCTATAATGAATATCCCGATTTATTTATGTATTTACATACTATAATGTACATTTGATAATGCCTTAGACAGGCGAAATATTTCATTCACTTAAAATATAATAATACTTGTATAAAACAGACGTTCTCATTCGTATTAATTATTTAAAATGGAACAAAACAAACTAACCATCACACTGTCTCCCCGAAACAGTAGGCAGAAAGAATGGGCTGCCACACTTTAACCAATGCGGCACTCCATCCTTCTCTTTTCGCCCTGCGGGAGACGCGGTGTGATGGGTTGATTTTAAAATGGAGTTATACATAATTTCAATTTATTCAAGAAACAATAAACATCTTCCATTTGTTTTTACGCAGTGCTGAAAATAAGGTGTATTGTTGAATGAATATGTTTAGGAACTAAGCTTAATTTGAGTTTGTTATGCAATGTACAAATTAATTATTCAGATTTAAGGTGCAAATAAGGAAAAGATTATTTCTTTTGACAAATGAAATAAGTGATGTGTTGTCCATGAACATTTTTACCATTGTTATTTGTTTGAATAGATTATGTTTTATTTTTCTTTTTATACTTATGGCGAATACAAGAGAGTTATATGAGTCATTTTTGTTTTCATTAGTCCCTGCATGCTCCCGAGTGTCGTGTGAGTGCTGTCCGAGGTCTGTCTTTGTTCCCCGCGGAGACGTTTAGTGTTGTGGCTAACCTGGCTTGGCATTCTGCTTGACTAGTGCAGTCCGCCTTGGGTTGTGACCATAGATAGATAGGTGCCTATATGAAAAGATTTCACTCTAATTTCCATTCAAATTCAAATTATGTTTTCTAAAAATTTTATTGAAATCTCTTGATGGAAGTTCTTTTTAAATAATAATTAAATATAACAATGCTAACCTACTTCAACTTTTTGGCTTTATTTTGACAGCAACTGGTTTCGCCAGACAAGCTGGCTGGATAACCAGTCTGTCAATGCCATCTAGCGCAGTGAAACTGGTCACTGTCTAAACAAACTCAAAAAGTGGAAGTAGTTATTAAAAATACATAATTTTATTTAATTATTATTTTATATTTTCTTGTTGTGATAAGGGATACATTATCTTAATATAATTTCTATAATTCAATTGTTTTTCACATATCATTAGTTGATGATTCAAAATAAAATAATAATTAGACATCTCTATTTTGCTTTCTGTTTTTACAAATTTTGATTAGCATTTTTTATGATTCTGTCTTGTCCCAAAAAATGTACCAACTATCAAATGACTCTTTGGATCCTTTACATCAATTTGATTTTAAATGGAATAAGCAGTGAAACGCTGTGAAAAGGTGCATGTCTAGAATCAGTTTCTAGATGTATTTTTAGGCAAGCCATTCACCGATTGTAGTATTTTTGCCTTTTTCATTTGAAACACATTTTCAATATATTGTTTGAGCTCAAAATGCACATTTCGGTGGGAGGTTGCCTAATTATTAAATAGATTCGTGAACATCGTCTCCTAGAGATTAGGTTAACAAATTTAGCTAGCTAGATTTATTGCAAATAGAATATCAATGCAAATTACAATTTACAATTTGTAAATACAATGTTCATATACGTGTCTTGTCAAATGAGTGCGTAGATTTACACGTTTGGTAGATATATGTTCTCTGGGATCTTGGCTATATCTCTTTATTTTGGTATTCTCTTTGACCAACATTTCGGAGATCGTTGCGCTCTCTGTCTTCAGGGTAGCATAACCATATACTACTTTTAAGATTGAGACTGAAACAATCCCCAAAACATCAGTAGAAAAGCATACTAAGATACACATCACACGTTTAATAGAACACTGGCTTAACTCAAAAAAGCATGTTTTGCTCAATCTGACATGAGTCGGTGTTTTATCAAAAACAGTCGAAAAACACGTACGAATGGATAGCGTTAACATTGTGAACGATTATCGTACGTGCGAATGGATAGCGTTAACATTGTGAAAAATAGATGAATAGCGTTAACACAAGACTCTGTCTAATGTTAACTCAATTATGTCCTAAACCATAATCGGTCAGTTTACTATTAAGCGTGCGACATATATCCTAGATCCCAGAGAACATACTTGTAAATCTCGTTGATATTTCAATAAAAAAAAAATTACGATTTCTTTAGTATCCTATCAAGAAAAGTTACATTATTTTAATGTCTATATCTCAACGAACAAAATATTATTAATTATGTAAATAGTGCTCAGAAGTTACAGGTGCTTCATAGAGAGATGTTTCTTCTTCATAATATTAATTTACACTCACTTCATTTGATTCCTGTATGTTTATATTTAAAAAAATCAGAAAAACATTTTTTATTTGTAAGTGAAAAAAATGTGAATTCATTTTTAAATATGATGTAGCTTTATCCTTTTTATTGATGTTCCATCATTTTTAAAAGTCTACAGCATACCAGTATTTCTAAATCATTCATACCCCCTCACTTTGTTGTGGATTCTCATTGAAATAACTTTTCAAAAACATTGTATTTTCACATCATTTTTTTTACATGTATTTGTACATTTTACAAACATGTTTCGGACCGTACACGCCCTTTCACGTCTTGGTTAAAAAATTTACACCGAGGAAGAATGGGTTCGGTCAGTAACATGTTTGTGGAAAGTGCAAAAGAGTGTTGCGAAAATGTAATATGTATTGAAATTAACCGAACAATTTAAATTTCTGTCAAACATAAATTATAACTTTAAAATGCAAGCCTATTTAGGTTCGTGTGGCTTTGAAACTGGAATGTTGAATAAAGAAACTTAATTAACCTCTCAATATAGGTGCGTATGAGGAAATTTTTTGATATACTCCTACTTTAATAAATAATAATGTTAATTAATCCATATGTACATTTTTAATTATCAAATGGAATGTTATTATTTTTTAATTGCTGTGTTTTTAATATGACTGAGATGTCCAGTAATTTAATGAAATTAATAAGCGCGGCATAGTTATAGAAAACATGGTTAACCCATTGCAACACAAAGCCGGCAAATCGCCGGTTTGTCTTTGAAGTGATTTTTTTTACATTAAAACTGAATGACAATAACTTTATTCATAAAAATGACATAAATTAGTATATTTCGGTTACTGATTTCATAATAAAATGTAATAATCACAATTTATTTCACATCATTTATTACAAAATATTACGATCATCAAATGAAGATGAAATACAGCAAATCCTTTTGGAAAGTGGCAGTGAGAATGAAGTTGATGAATATTTTAGTGATTCTACTGAATCTCGATGGGAATGTGAGAAATGTTTGGTGACTCTCCACATGCCAGAATGCTTTAAAGCTTATCACACTCTTCCAAAACTACCTGGGGATGAGCAATAATGATCTAGCTTACGAACAAAAAAAATTATGCTTTTATGTTTTACCATTTTTATTTTGTGTGTAATTTAGTCTTATGAACAAATTGTGTCATCTTTATTAGTGGTTCAATGGGTTAAGGCCGCTTAGAGCAATTTTTGGTACTTACCTATAAGTAAACATTTTATTGTCAAGTGCTCAGTCAATACACGGCATATCTAATCATAAATATTTTATATAATATAATATTCAAAAAGTTTTGTCAGAAAAACCAAATATTGGAGAGGTTATTTTAAAGTGGCCATGAAGAGATTAGTGATTGGGTTTCCTGACTAATATTTGGGTGCCGGCAGTATGGGCGACGGGGTGACATACCCGCAGAGGCACGTGGAAGAGGACTCGGAGCTGCTGCTGGGGTCGGACCAGTGGGCCGACCACCCGCCATTCTCCTCGGCCTCCGCCTCCCTGCTCTACGATAATTAGACTCCCCCTCTAGGCTTGTAAGAACTCTAGACTGCCACAGATGCTGGACAATAGCCCTTAATTATAAAGAGTTTTGGTTTTTATTTAGAGGTTCTAACAATGCCGTCTTGAAAGTATTTACCAGGCCGTAATCACATAGATAATATTTGCAACATGCAGCAGTAGGCCGTTAGTATGTGTCTCATGCCGTGATCTCGTATTTTATTTCCATTATAAATTTGAAATAAATTTAAAATACGACCACGATCGTATTATTATTCCTTATATACGTGTTACAAATATTTTAATATACTACATTTGTGTTTCCACAGTGCCGATATGTCAATTTTACTTTCTCATTGTGCCGGGCCATTTGTTAAGTATTTATATGCATTTTCTTCAGTGTGTTTACTTTATAAAAGTACTAGTAATATATTGAACACACGTTTAATTGTAAAATATAGTTTGTGTACAACTTTGGTATATAAAATGTTCAAAATAATCTTTCGATATAACCTCAAAATTCATAATATATTAACTTCAAAATTTGTAGCACAGAAAGCTCAAAATTCGCAATAATAATGCCTAATGCAATAATATGGTTAAAAATGTTTATGTTTATTAATTGTTTCGAAAAATTCACGATATTTTTACCAAAATTGTCTGACATTTGACAGCTGTCAGATCGATGGACCCAGAGTTATAAACTTAACATTGCGGCTTGATAACGTAGATTCGAGACGGCATTAGGTTCTAATGTTAATATGAATTCTTATATGGTTTAGTGTTCTAACACTATCAGTGTTGCCACAACAGCTGATTTTATTAATGGTTGCAAATATTCAACAGATCCTGCATCCTAGCATCTCTGATTTATCATTTTTGCTTATCATAGACTTTATTCGCAGGGCAAGTGTGCTATTTCCCATAATGTAATGTGTACTTACCTATTTAAATATGAATTATCTTGTTAATATTCATATTTATTTTGCATTTTTATATTTAGCATAAATTGTTATGTAAAACAATGAATTTAAAAAAAATGCATTCCATTTGCTATTGTTTAGTTCAATTTGTTCATCAACGAAATTCTTATAATTTTTAAGACTGTGACAATGACGACTGGATGTTGAAATATGATTGAAGTGTGCGTGTGTCGTTTCCTTAGCTAATTTGAATTGATTAATGTTGCCGTCAAAATAGAGTCACAGAACAGTGGAGGATTCTATTATGTGTTGCCCGCTGCTAACTGGTTTAGTATAAATTTATGGGCGCAGTGCATTATAAATTGAAATATTGTCTAGTGATAATCATTTCATTCCAAATGTAATCTGTGAAATTTACAATCGCATTCCACAAAAACATTTTAAAAATAGTATTATCAGAAGTATGTATATAGGTAATATGAAACGCCTTATTTTTTTAAATATTTAATTTAGTGTAGAATAAGATTTTTTAATTTAAAAAAAAGTTACTATTATCGTTTTATATGTAGGCTAAAAAAAATTGCAAAGTAATTTTTTTAACCTCCTCCTTATCTTTTGAAGAAAGTAAAATATTTTCCCTCTTTCAAATTTAAAAAATGTGTTGCATTTGTGAACATACCTTTCAATTCAAAACATTATTTTTTCTACCTAGCAACACAACACATTTGTCATGTAACAAAATTGTTTTATTTAATACATAAAAGTACTCTTTTAAATCAGGAGGTTAAAATATAATACTTTATTTACCGCCTCTTTTGGGTGTTGATTTTTACTTCCTTAATTTGAGAAGAGCTTTATTTTATGACGATTGTTTACTGCTGATGGGTATACAGTTTGTCTGAGTAGTATGAATTTGCCAAATGAAGGATTTTATTTAAAAATAATTAAAAATTGACTTGCTCATATATTTTATTTATCTGCAATGTTCATTAATTTTATAATGTTATTTTTTTTAATATTATTATTTTTATTAATATTAGAGGGGCTTTTAAAAAAATGTATAAAAAAACAAACTCCATATCAAAGGATTATACTGTATGAATCAACAGTCTGTCTGTATTTTGGAGTTGAAATATTTTGAATATGTGTATAAGTGTAAAAATGAAATGTCATTTACATTCAAATTCCGAATTTGCCGTGAAATAGCTTTGTGTATAAAGTATTGTAATTAAATAAGGAAACATTTTATTTTCTTAAAGTATCACCCCCTATCCCTACGTGTAGAATATTTCCAATTTTATATAAATGTGACACCAGAACATCCCGGAGAGCTCCTCTCCCGCTCGGGTGAGCATAATTTCACTTGTGATATTAGAAGTTACTTTGGATCGTATTTGCGAGTGTAAAGGGAGATTTTTAAAAGTGTATGTCGTATATTAAAACTATATTAATCCCTATATGTAATATAATAATTAGGTAACGCATGGACTAACGACCTGAATTATTCCAGACTGTAGAAATCTGTTTTACCATCTCAGCGATTTTGGCTTTTTTTATGTCATCTATAAAATGCAATGTGATTCTTCTAAAAACTAAACAATGCTGAATTGTACCCATTTAGTCACATTTCAATTTTGTAACAATAAAAAAAAAATAACTACATATTTGCTTGAATGGAAATGCTGGATGTATTTTGTATTTGGATTGAGATTTTGAAATGAATTGGCAAATTCAATTATGAATTATTAATTATCCTTTGTTCAAATGTTTGTGGATTGTTCAGGATCAATTCAGAATTCAAGGATTCAAATACATATTCAATTAAAAATAGGATTTAGGTGATGTGACAAATAGTCTATAGGTCATGTGGCGAATAGTCTATGGGTCATGTGGCAAATAGTCTATAGGTCATGTGGTAAATAGTCTATAGGTCATGTGGCGAATTGTCTATAGGTCATGTGGCAAATAGTCTATAGGTCATGTGGCAAATAGTCTATAGGTCATGTGGTAAATAGTCTATAGGTCATGTGGCGAATTGTCTATAGGTCATGTGGCAAATAGTCTATAGGTCATGTGGTAAATAGTCTATAGGTCATGTGGCGAATTGTCTATAGGTCATGTGGCAAATAGTCTATAGGTCATGTGGCAAATAGTCTATAGGTCATGTGGTAAATAGTCTATAGGTCATGTGGCGAATTGTCTATAGGTCATGTGGCAAATAGTCTATAGGTCATGTGGCAAATAGTCTATAGGTCATGTGGCGAATAATCTATAATTCAAATCATTTGTCAGTCATGTGGTAAACTTTGAATATAAAAAATAACTAATTGTGTGCATTCATCTCGTCACTAGTTGAAACAACATTGTGTGAAATTAAATATCAAAAAGTATTTGTAGTTTTAAAGTGGCATTCATTACTTTTCTGTGCTATAGATATTTAGATTTTGAAATATATATATGTGTTATATCAGTGAATTTTATATTTTAACTCTTCGTCACCAGCCATACACTAACTGATCCACTGCGGATTTTTTTATTTTATCGATGAAATAAACTTTTCACTTGCCTTATAATTTAATATTCCGCTGTGATAGGAAAATACAGTGTTTTATTCATCAATTTGATCCATTCCTTAATTTGCTAAAAAAAATCTGAAGTATTTAACCAGTAGAATGTTAACTTAAACAAACAATATTTATAAAAAAACTTTTTCATAAAATCATCAAGCTTCAAAGTGCGTCACCAACAGTCTGAATCTAGTAAAATAATTCAAAACTAGATCTACTTTAATAAATAAAGACAGACTTTGATACAGCAGCCTTGTTTAGAACTGCTGTATCAACGGTAGAAATAGCTATGAAGTTGTCCAACCTCCGATAGAAGAGGAACAAACAGAAAGACAGATAAATGTTATATTTACATGCAGCGATAAAAAGAACTTCAGATATGTTCACAAAGACGACACTTAAGGCCTCGGAAGTTTAAAAATGTCTTAAGTTGGTAATCCGCAGTCTTTCTTCTTTCCTTCGCCTCTTCCCGTTACTCGGAGTCGGCTTTTCTTATCATTTGGCACCAGGTATTTCTTTCATAGGCAGCTTCCTCCTTAAGGCCTTCATATCCCTCTGTACATTCGTCAGCCAGGTAGTTTGAGGTCTTCTCTCCTTCTCCTACTAGTCACGGAAAGACACTTTTTCACGACATGGTCGTGAGGTCTCCTCATCACGTGACCATGCCATCGGAGCCTTGTTTCTGACAACTTTTGTTTTAAAGCGTAAACAAACATATTTGATGCGCACCTTGTCTTTCAATGTGACTCCTCCCGACCACCGCAGCATGCGCTGTTGTATGGAGTTTTTGTTCATGTTGGTGATCCGCAGTGAATGAGTTAATTGGATTGTATTTTTGGCGATGAAGAGTTATTTAAATTTCAGTACATTTCTTACATTTTATGCCAATCGAATTAATTGGGCTTTCTTGTGATTTAAAATTTTAATGTGATTTTCTTCCCGAGTCATAAAATACTAAAAAACATATTGTGTAAATCAGTTGGAACATCGAAGTTGTGTAAACATTAGATAATAGTGAAGGAGTAAGAACTTCCCATGCCATCAAGTGCAATATTCATATTGAAATCTACCCTGATTAAAAATAAGATGCTACAATCATTTGTGTTATTATTTCCAATGTTTTTTATTATTAAAATTTAATATATATACTATGTGTGTTTTATGTAATTATTATACTACCTTTGCTTCTTCTCTGCCCTTACAACCCTTGGTGGATCCTGACCTCCTCCAAGAAATGTCTCACCATCCAACCATCGGAGTCTCAACCTGCCGACGGTTCCTCGCCCTACTGGTCTGTCAGACAACTCTTTTGGGGAGCTCCAGATCCCCCATACGGTGCAAGTGCCCTAGCCAGCGCAGTCTGTTAATCTTTATAAACTTGACCACGCTGACGTCCTGGTATAGATCGTAGAGCTCTGTGTTGTATCTCCTTCTCCACGTCTGACCATCCTGAATGGATCCGAGGATTCTGTGGAGGATTTTCCTTTCGAAACAGTACATCCTTACTTCATCATGTTTAGTGAGTGTCCAAGTCCTAATACTACCTTTGCAGCACCTCAAAATATGGATACATTAGTGCAGTGGCGGCAAACTGTGGTTCTTTGATTACTAAAGTGAGACTCTTCCATTGTTTAAAATAATTTATTACAAAATTCTACTAGTCTTTTTAACGCAACACACAAAATTGTATCTAAAATTAAAAACAACATACAAATCTGTCTTACCCAAACTTTTAAGTAAATGTAGGGCCATTTTTTACAGTAAATATTATGTTTTAACTAGGGGTGAACGATCAGCTCACGAATTAACTCAAAGAGTCGACTCACTTTGGTGGGCGAGTGAGCGATGACTCAGAAAAAAAGAGCGGCAGCTCAGTGATCCACTGGCTGAAATGTAAATCATTGCGAAAGAGTAATTTTTTTTGGGAAAGAACGAGGTATTTTTTGGTCAAGGTGAGAATTGAACTGCGGAAATCGTTGACAACCTTTTTTTTTTTAGCTCATTTAGGGAAATCGGAAGATTGAAATCTTTGACGACCCTTTTTTTCCTTCTTTTTTAGCTCACTTGAGAGCCAATTTATCCCGAAGAAGCTAAAAAAAAAAGGTCATCAACGAATTTCTTGCAGGTAAAATTGTGTCACGATTCCTGGAGCCAGACTCATTTTTATGAAAACAACGACTCAAAATGATGAGTCGTGAGTTATAAAAAAGAGTCAGCTCACTTTGCCAAACAACCCGTTCAGCTCAGATCCCTGAGGTGATTCATTTTGCCCACCCCTAACGGATGTAAGTAACCTCTGATGTGACAACAGAAGTTTGTCGCTGCGGTCGTATGGCACATGTGAAGTGACATGATGAATCATGTTGTCTGTGGAATCTGCGTGTAATTACTTTGTCATTTGAATATTACCAATGGAGCAATTAAGATAATACACAGTGCCTTTTTAAAATTGAATATTGATAGAATAACATACATAAAAGATACAAAAGCTAGCATCCGATAAGGATTAATTTTGATATAAAAATATGACATTTAACATTAAGTAAGGAATATTATGAAGTATATATACCAGGTGTACGCATGAGTCTTTTCCGGTTTCACTAAGAGATGGCGCCACTGAACAGTACCCAGCGTATCAATTTGGCACTACATCAATTTGTTCGTCTGACATTAACCTACAAACACACACAAATCGAGTGCGCCAAACAATAGCATCTGTGTTGTATCGTTCAGTGATCATGTCGACGTATGTGCCTGAAAAATAACATTTGCGGCACCCATTGCTTTTCTTATTTAATCAAAATAAAAAGTCTGTGGAAAGTCATCGTTTGCTGGTAGAAACATATGGTGAACACGCTCCATCGATTAGAACATGTGAGACATGGTTGACAATTTAAACGTGGTGATTTCAATGTGAAAGACAGTGCACCACAAGTGTGAAGACGAGCAATTGCAGGCATTACTGGATGATGACCCATTCTTAACGATTCTTAAGAAAAAATCTAAATTGTTGTTATACTGCTGATATTTTTTTTTTTTTTACTTAACGAGTATGCCAGCCACTGGATTAATCAAACATAACCTACGAGAACTTTAAGCTGTGGAATGTGGACCAACAAGAAGAGACAGATTGATGTCCATGTTTCGTGATGTCTTCACAAACAAAGACAGATGTTGATCTTTCGAAGGGATCACCACAGACATAGTGAGATCTCAAAAAATGGTTTAAAAACTCACAATTATGGTAAATCAATTTTTTATTACACAAAATAATACTTAAGGAACTGGAAACATTAAGAGGTAACAATTGTGGCACAATTATTTTGTACATATTATAATATCACCAGAGATTCGAGGATTCGCTCAATCTATTTTATACACTACACTAAAAATTAGAACATAAAATAAGACAAACAAATACATAAAAACAAACTTACCAAATATAATAATAAATGAGATTAAGATAATCAAATGATTTTACTGAAATCTCTTGATGGAAGTTCACTTTAAATAAAACAATGTTCTTTAACTACTTCCGCTTTTGTCTTTATTTCGACAGCGACCGGTTTCGGCAGGCAGACCAATCTGTCGATGCCAGTGAGCCTGGTGAAACCGACCGCTGTTGAAATAAAGGCAAAAGTGGAAGTAGTTTAAAAAAAAATGTTTTATTTAATTATTATAAATGAGATTATTTTTTAATTATTTAATTATTTGCAGACATACTGATTTGCATTTAGAAACATTTAACAGACCTCAATTACAACGACTAGTGGGCAGAGAGAATGGCCCGACACACTACTCCATCCTGACAAACCTCTCTAGCTTCCTCTATATTCATACAGCGAGTCATACACGCACATTGATTTCTCAGTTTTCCTCGACTCCACAATCCACTCACATCGTTAATGTATACTTTCTTAACTATTTTTTCTTCATACAACCATATGTCCAAAACAACGCAGTGATCCTTTCATAATACTTTCTTCCGCTCTACATTCCTTCCTGATATCATCATTTGAAATTCTATCAAACATCATTTTACACACGTACATCTAAGGGATCGCATTTTTACCGCATTTATTCTGCTCTCATCCTTCTTCTGCCAGTTCCATGCTTCGCTTCTGTACATAAGAGAGTTAATAATATATATTGTCAGTTAAAATTAAGTTTCATAATGACAAAGGATGGCTTATATAACTGGTAATTCCTAATAAAAAATCTGATAACGCACCAATATGAAATAATAGGAAATATTAACATGTCAAAGTTGAAGAATTTTCTGCAAAATGTTAAAATAATTTTTGAGGGTTGCCATTGGAAATATTATTTACAAAATGACTTTTTTACAAGACATCAACAACTCTTTCAGTTCCCCGCCGCTGGCAGTGGGATTTCCAAACAATTTCTTGAACATGGCTACCAGATTAGCCTCCTTCTCCATTTCAATAGAGATCTGGTGTGCCCTGCGGGTGATGTCCTTGCTTATTCCCGCCAGGCGAGCCGCGTTGAACCCGAAGGATTTGGGGCAGGCGCCCGCCGACAGCTTGTACATAAAGGTGACTGTCTCCTGAGTGATGGTCTCCAAATCCTCTGATTCGGTTTCATCTGTTTCCACCATACAAGACTGAAAGGAAAATCAACAAAGTTAAAACTTTTATAGTTTAACTAACTAACTAATCATCATGCCGTCTCCCCGAAAAGGTAGGCAGAAAGAATGGACTGCCACACTTTAACCGATGCGGCACTCCATCCTTCTCTTTTCGCCCCCGCGAGAGACGCAGTGTGACGGGTTGCGAACCTCATCGCCACCAATAGGCATCTCCCACGCACACTTCGATTGTCCAACGTTCACAAAATAAATCTAAAACAAATTATATAAAATACAATAAAATAAAAAGTTCTTTTAGATGGTGCACTTGTTGTCAGCTGGACGATCCGGACATTTATAATAATATAATAATAAATTGGATAATTTATAAAGCGCCATTTTTATGAATTACTCATCTCAAGGGCGCTGTAGAAGATGCTCCATTTTATCAACTAGATAATAATAATAATAATAATGATAAAAAAAAATGTAAACATATTTAGTATGAGGGCTGCACCTGACGAAGTCGATCAGCCCTTCCTGTCAGGAAATAATAATTTGAAAAGGTGCGTTTTTAATCTCGATCTAAACTCTGATTGATTCTCAATCCACTTAAGGTCTGCTGGAAGACTGTTCCAGGCTGAAGGGCCGGCTACCGCGAAGGCTCGGTCGCCAAAGTTTGTGCTTGGACAGCGTTTTGGCACAGTCAATCTACCGATCGCAGAAGACTTAGCTGATCGCAATGTAGACTGTCTAGCATTCAGGTTCTCGTTGATGCAGAGTTCAGATATATAAGCTGGTGCCATTCCATGCAACGCCTTATAGACCGTCCAGCAGAGCTTGTATTGTATCCTTTCTGGACATTTCAGCCAGTGGAGCTCCTTGATGCTGTGTTATGTGACAACTCTTTGGCATACCCCTTATCAGTCTTGCTGCGGCATTTGTGTTGATTTAATTTATATTCCACTAACAACCGTTTTTTTTAAATACAACACCAGTAAGAACTTTAAAATATTATTGAAGAATTTATTCAAATTGTCATTGGAACAAATGAAAAAAAAAATTTTACACCTGTCAAAATTCTTTATATGTATAAACGAAAAAACATATAATTTTAACATCAAAACAGTAAAAACGTTATTTCGTATCACAACTAACTATTATAAAGTGTGGCAACAATCAAATTAACCAAAACAATTCACTTATACATGAAATATCTCAAAATTTACGGGAGAACCACATGAACCAAACCAAATTTTATAGTTTAATATTATTATTATTGGCGATGAGGTTCGCAACCCATCACACTGCGTCTCTCGCGGGGGCGAAAAGAGAAGGATGGAGTGCCGCATCGGTTAAAGTGTGGCAGTGTTGGCCCCCATAAGGGTAGGCAGAAATGCCTGGAGACGGCGTGATGGTTAGTTAGTTATATAATATTTTTATTATTATTTTGTTGAATCGCTCTTCACATCATTACAGCGCGAGCCAAATCAATGTAAAGTAAAGGGTATAGCTATAATATTGATTCTCGTGACATGTGATAGGTAGCTAATCTCCCACCATTTTATTGTCACGTGAATTTTGCACCAGACCGAAGACATTGTGATAACCACACTGTCATTGCCGGGGATCAAATCCGGGACCTTCGGGGTGGCAGTCAATGCACTTACTACTTGGCAACGAAAGTCGTCGTAATATGAATGAAACACTCCACTTTATTTCATTTTTCAAACTACTAACAAGTATGGTTGCAAGTGGGGTTTTATCAGGGTAATAAAACCAGCATTTTACAGCAGAATAAAGTGGTGTTAGCACGTTGACTTCTACAGTATTTTTCAGGATTTTCCACGTAGCTGCATAAATATGGTAAGTAAACAAAGTACAATGAACTCCCTTTTTACACGATTTTGAAATAACACGGTACCAATAAAAAAGACAAAAAAAAATGTCTAACAGCCCACAACAAGGAAATAATTTTATTACAAATGATCACAACGTAGAATGAGCTCTTCAATATTAACGTGATTTGACCGCCTAAATGGCTCGTTACCAAGAGACTTACGAAAACTCATAAAAAAAAACAGCCACAGCGATCGATAACCGAATTTTTGTTTAAATCCAACAAACCTGAAAATTTTGACAAATATCACACAGACCCTGACTATTTCAAGTGAATGCGTACTAAATTTTGTAAAAAGATATTACAAACAACAATTATAATTTAAGGCATCTATTGAGAATAGGTAAAATATAATATATAATACCAGGAACGCATGAGAGATGGTTCGACCTTAGGAATACAAGATACTTTCCGGTCGAGTCGGATATTTGTCTTCTGATCATACTTTCACTAATATGAAAGACGTCGATCTCCGAAGTGATCATGTTCATCAGTTTGATTGCTCTCCCCACCGGCATCACCAGAGGCAGGTTGGTTCTGCATGTTGGGAGATAAAACAGTTCTGTCGAAGATAACCACCCGGAACATAAAGATGGATAAGATGAAGGAATTCTCAAAGAATCCCCTGATTCTTCTTCTTCTTCTTCAGCCGTCTCTCCACTGCTGGATGTAGGCCTCTTCTAATTTCTTCCATTTTTCTCTTCTTTGGGCTTCTCTTATCCACCTGCTACCCGCGACAGGGACAATATCATCGGCCCAACGTTTCTGAGGCCGGCCTATTCCTCTTTTCATGTCCCATGGTCTCCATCCTAGGACTCTGGGTGCCCATCTGTCTGTTCCCTGTCTGGCAACATGACCTGCCCATTGCCACTTTAGCCTGGCAATACGATCCACCACGTCGACAACCTTTGTCCGGCGTCTGATTTCTTCATTTCTGATTCTATCTCTCAGACTTATGCCTAACATTTGTCTCTCCATAGATCGCTGTGTACATTTTAATTTATATATGGTCCTCGCAGTTAAGGTGATAGTTTCCAGACCATATGTAAGCACAGGGAGGATACATGTTTCAAACACTTTTCTTTTTAAATTCATGGGAATATCCTCGTTTTTAAGGATATGATTGAGTTTCCCAAAGGCTGCCCAACCTAGTCCAATCCCCTGATACGTTTGAAGAAATGGGTAAGTGTGAACCCATTCTTCCTTATTTGTAGATTATTGGTAATGCAGTGGGATAAAGCCACGGATAGCTACCAAACTCCCTCATGTAGAGATTTTTTAAAAGGCCGAGCCATAGAGGGCTCCCTTCGCTTACCAGGCACAGCGGGGCCTTTCGTCAGCTTCACTCGTGCACTCCCTAGGCCTGTCCCCCGTCCATGCGGGACTTACGTTAAAAAATAATAATAATATATGTATATTTGCAACCAAGGGGGACCCAGACAACATTTAAGCTATGCTACTCTCCATCAATGTCCCGCCATACACACAGCAATACAAAAGAAAATACACAATTGATACATATATAACATATGTTAGAGAAAGAATAAAAAAGAAATAATGCATGTATAGATATCTCAGAAATCTTTTCTAAACCCTCTCTAACATGAGCAAGTATCTCGCCTTGTGGGGACTTGCATATCACTGAACCACACTCGAGCCAGCTCCGAACCAATGAGTTATACAGTATTCGCATAATATAGACATTCATGAAAAGCCAAGGCACATTGATTGATATCAACAACTGAAAACTGCAAAATTAAGTTACTTAGCCCGCAATACTATTTCATCTCCGTTGATATGTAATTATATATATATTTTTTAAATCACTCACCATGTGACCGAGGGAAATTGAGGCATTATTCTTAAAGTCCTCCACCAGCGTGTGGTAGTGCGTGGAGAAGATGGTGCGACACTTACGAGTGCACAGGTCGTCCAACACGGCAGCCGCTATTGCTGTTCCATCATATGTCGACGTTCCTCGACCTGCATCATACATTTGAAATAGATTATAATTTCAACTGTCAATATGTGAAATAGATTATAATTTCAACTGTCAACATGTGAAATAGATTATAATTTCAACTGTCAACATGTGAAATAGATTATAATTTCAACTGTCAATACGTGAAATAGATTATAATTTCATTCATAGAAATGTTCTTGTACGGACCCTTATGTATGGAAGAAAAGCATAGGCAAAATAAGGATGAAAGTAGAATAAATGCTGTAGAAATAAGATCACTTAGAAAAATGTGCGGTAAAACTTTATATGATAGTGTCAGAGGTGAATGCAGTGTTAGGAACAAAATAATGAAAGGATCATAATTATGGTTTGGTCTCATGGAAAGAATGTATATGTTAAAGATGTAAACGTAACAAGAAATAGAGGAAGACCAATGAAAATGTGGCACGATCAAATCAATCAAATATTAAATGTCGGCCACTATATGAGATGGAGAAAGGGACGATGGGAGAAAAGTATGGCAGGAAAGAACATCGTGGCAGTCCATTATTTCTGCCTGCCCGTTCGGTGATATGGCATGATGGTAAGTTAGTCCATAGAAAAATATTTATTTTTAATTGTTTAACCCTTCCCTTACGGTGCTAAAATAAAAAGGCACGTTCCTGTGTTGGGTAGTCAGTACACGATAAAAAATTAAAGATTTTAAATCGGAAAAATAAGAACATTCATAGATAATCCCCTTAATTAATTATAATTGAAGTAAAAAATTACAATAATTGAGATTTATTTGCTGAAAACATTAAAAAAACCATCTGGCAACGCTCACGGAACGGGCACAATGAGAACATTGAGCTTGCGATTCCACAGTGAAGTATGCAAGAGTGAGATGCGAATATAGTGTCGCGCACACAGTTTATACGCGAATTTGTTCCCGATGTACCCGATAAATTCTAATTATTATTAATATTATTTTTTAAATCAATGCATAAATATATTATGTAGGAATACCTAAAATCTTAACCTTGTATTTATTATATTTATAGAGATATTGATGGTTATTAGAAGCAACGTGTAGAAGATAGCCATCATAAGGAAGGGAGGGTTAAAAACAAATCATATTTTCAATACCTAATTCATCGAGTAAAACAAGTGAATGTGGCGTGGCGTGCTTCAAGATGGCTGCTGTCTCGCTCAGCTCCACTAGGAAAGTGGACTGGCCCGTCATGATGTCGTCGTGAGCCCCCAGCCGCGTAAATATCCGGTCCACCACCGTCAGCGAGCACTCCTGCGCTGGGATGTGGCAGCCCTGGAAATATTACATCTCAAGTGTTGCCATACTTATTTAATGATAATGGGTGTTCATATATACACCTTTGATTTAAGAAGGATACATGAGGACTATTACGGCTTCCTTTTTTAAATTTTACTTCCAACTTAAAACTTGTATATTTTGTTCTATTATATTTTCTAACAGATGCAGCCTTCATTTTTAGATTTAAAACACATCTTAATGCGCCCTTGAGGTGATTACATCACTAAAACGGCTATTTTTATAATTCATTAAGGAAATTTCTCTTGATTAAATAATAAGCTCCGTACGATGACCCAGCAGCCCTTTATAACGAGCACCGTAAGAACCGGTCGCCTAACATGAATTGGGTACGTATGCCGAGCCAGAGAGACTGGAGCAAGACCCTGTAAGACAGCACCTCATGGAAAATGTTGTGGCTGATCTGACTAGGTTGGGCGAATCAGGCTGCTGGGAGTAAAAGGTGCAGGATCGAGGAGCTTGGAAGAAAATCATCAAGGAGGCTAAAACTCTTCTTCAAGAGTTGTATAGTAAATAAATAAATATATATCATAGATCGTCTCAAATAATATCATAGAAAGTAAATAAATGATAAGCTCAAATAGCACAATAGATATAGGGTAGTATTTTTGTTCTCTTCCTTTCTTTTAATTCCTTAATCAAAACAACTAACAAACTCCTATTTCTGTGAATATTGAAATAAACTTACAATCTGTGCCATGATTGTCAGCAATCCCAATTGCCTCATCAGGGTGGATTTGCCCCCCATATTGGGCCCCGTGAGCAAGACGACGGAGGCCTGCTCTCCGCCCAGCCGTGTGTCGTTGGGGATGAAATCGTCTATGCCCTCGCTCTCTTGAGACGCCATGCACGGGTGGCGGCCTTCTGTGATTGATATATACGGCTGTGACAAGAAAAAACATATATTAATTTAATATTCAAATAAATTAAAACATTCATATATTTTGTTAAATACTATCAACTGCGTCCGGAGCTTCGTCAAACAATATAAAGTGGTGTAAAAACAAAAAATATAATGGTCGTCTTCTTCTTCTGGTGCTGTGTCAGGTCCCCACAACTATGGTGATCGCTGCAGCCAAAAATTCTGTCCTGTGCTACTTGGAACAGGTCCTCAACTTTCCTCATTCCTGTCCCTTATATTCCGCAGTCAGGACAAACTGCCTTCTCCCAACTCCCTGCCGCACACTGACATCGCGTTCCTTTACAAAAGAATGGACTGATTTTAGCATAATTGTGATCATTTATGCATCTAACAAAAAATCCGAAACCACTTTATACTCGTAACAATTAATAAAGATTTATAATGTCTGCTGCTTTTAAACGGGCTGAGATATGAAGTAGATGTCGTAACAATTAATGTAGAAGATTATGCCCTCTATAATCCTTACTAAGTTTGGTTTTGACGTATCCACCTGATTCCGAAATAATTGCAAAAATCAGTTTTGGTTCATAAAAAAAAAAACAACAACATTTTTATCTTGGAAATTAGCAGTTATATCAAAAAAAGTTAAAAGACAAAAGTGGTTTGGAATCACACAGAGGACCTAATTTAAAAAAATCAAGGCAAAACTCGGAGTTCGACCATATGTCCATGTTTTTGCCTGATGGATCCAGTGTGTGCCGTCCCTCTATCACACCCATATTATCAGCCGAAGTAGGTGGTATTTTTCTCCCCTTAATATATTAACTAAATATGAAACCTTTCTAATCTTCCCACTTAACAACAGCTCCCTATTGGCTCCGTCTCTCAGTAGTATGACTGCATTAATGACTTCATCGGTTCACGGTATGCGGAGCATTCTACAGTATACCATAAACGCCTCCAACTGGTTCATTACATTCACATTCAGAGTCCAAGTTTCATAGCCATATATATCATTTAATCATTCTTTGTCGGAGTTTCAAGTTTAGATTATCTTTGTAAAATAAGGTTCTCATTTTATTAAATTCAGCATGTGCAATATCAATTCTGCATTTAATTTCAATTGAATTGGTCAACCGTGAGTGTCTAACAGGAATAATTTAAAAATCTATTTACCTTAACATCCCCTGTAACTTTCTCCAATTTGGGAATGCACATTTCGCAGGACTGCAAGCGGGTGTATTCGGCCAGGGATATGAGCACGTCCAGGGTGGCTATGCAGGAGGTGGCCTTCTCCCACAGGACATGGGACTGGCTGAACTTCTCAAAGATGCGGCGACTCAGGTCCTTTAATACCGTTTGCAGATTTTCCTCGGCAGCCAGCATACGGGCCAATAGATCCTGTTGAAAAAATATAATAAATATAAGTGTGATCTAAGTAATCGTCGAAAGAGTGGCTAAGTTCAAATAGTCATTTGTGGGACATGTTGGCAGAAGGGTGGTGGAGTGGAGACCCCGCGAAGACAAAAGATGATATGATATGAGTGCACGTGCATGACACGATGTATGAATGTTGGGAAGCAAAAGAAGTATGTTGGAATAGTGTGGCGGTCCATTCTTTCTGCCATTCTGTGTGATAGTTAGTTAGTTTTTCAAAAAAATTGCTGCAAACATTCTGAAGTAATCTTTGGAAGAATTTGATCAAAATACATATTCACCTTGGAGTCTGAAGTACTGTACCGCTTGAATCCTTTTCTGGTACCTTCCAAATAGTAATGGGAGTTAGCCCGATTGCATTTAGATTCTGGAACCTCAAGTTGATATCTCTTCTTGTCGGATCCGAAGTAGTTTACCTGGAAATAAAACACATTATTCATTACCACGCATAGATTCTAGCTGAAATAAAATGATAACATTCAACTTTATGTATACTTCGACATGTGATAAAAATATATCACGAAAATGACTTAAAACATATTCAACATTTCCAACAGTTTAGGAGTCCAAAAAAAAGGGTATTTACACCCTTCCCCTTGGCCATCACCCATCCAGTAAACGGGTATTTCTACCCTTGACAATGTGTTAAGACTCTAAATAAATTAACTAGAAATAGAGAAAAAACCGAGGAAAACGTGGCATGATCAAATTAATCAAATATTGAATATCGGCCACGTGAGGAGTCAGAGAAATCGACGTGCATGAAACAATGTATAAATATTGAGGAAGCGAGAGAAGTATGTCAGGAAAGAAAAGTGTGGCAGTCCATTCTTTCTGCCTACCCTTTCGGAGAGACGGCGTAATGGTTAATTATTTATATTTGTTTCTTGAATAATGATGTAAAATGACAAATTAAATATGTAGTTAATATCAATGAAACAAGCAAACCATCATGCTGTTTCTCTAGAAGGATAGCCAGAGAGAATGGACCGCCACACTACTCTATTCTGCTGCCTCTCTAGATTCCCTCACATTCATAGCAAGTCATACACACACGTCGATTCTCCTGATTTTTAATATAGCCGAATTTAAAGTTCGATTAAATTGGTCATGCTATGTTTTCCTCTGTCTTCCTCTACTTTGTAATCCGTTTGAATTGTTAACGTATACTTGTTTTCTAGAAGCTTTTTAATGACATGTTTTACATTTCTAGAAATTACACATTCATTTGTTAATTGATTTAAAACTTAATCATAATCAAATCTGTTAAAGTTCACACCTCATGTCAAAAACTTTTTCATCATTGCGGAATTGCACTGTATTGAAAATAAATTATTTTGTTTTTTACCTTACAGTTGAAATGCTTCTCCTGCGATTTCAAATAGTCATCAAGGTCAGATTTGATTTCTTCAATATCCTCCATCGCAGAGTCATATTCCTTATCCACTCCCTTTTCCGGAAGAATGGTACCTTCTTTTTCAGCTAAATTATGATCAAAAGCCCCCTGAAAACATAACAAAACTTAACAATTAAAACAAAATTAATTAACCTAATATTGATGAGAAAATATAATCAATGGCGCATCAGAAACAATGAAGAACTGTCCAGCATATTCGAGGCCCCTAGCATCTCATCACACGTGAGACTACTCAGATTGAGATGGGCTGGGCACATGTACAGAAGATGCCAGACAATAAAACACAAAGAATAAAATAAAATGCATCAGAATTAGATTTAATCTTATGATAATGTAACTACAGTAAAAGTCCGATAATTCGAAATTCAAGGGACCGGATTTCGAAAAAAAATTCGAATTACGAATTACGCGATCACTAAAAAAAAAAAATTGCTCCAACTGCTGCCGCTTGGAATATTGCGACCGTTTTTTCGTTCTGTCAAAATAATAATTATAACGTCAAGTGTTCATAATAACAATAACAAAAGTGTTTGGATAGCATAACGACGTTTTTGTGGGTAAAATGGCGGTTTGAAATTAAAATCAACTTTTTTATTGGCTAAAAGAATCCTATTAAGACAGGCATCTCATACAAATAAAAAAAACTTGTATAAAAATTAATACAGTGAAACCCGGATTTTACGTTTTCCCGCCATTTGCGTGTAATTATTTCAGTCCCGATATATTTTAGTAAATTTTTTTTCCGCAATGTGCGTCAAAAATATTCAAAACGCGAGTTACGCGCGCTTGACACATTATTTCGGTCGTGATTGGTCAGCGCCCAACGTGGTGATTGGCCGAAATCTCATTCAGTTTTCGACTCGAATTATTACGCTTTTGACATTCGCGATCGTGTTTACATAGTTTTTACGTTTTTTGTTTCGTTTTATTCTTTAAGTTTATTAATTTTCTTCCTTTTAGTATACTCATTCTGAAGTAATGTCTCAACAAAAAAAAAATGCTTTGGAATTTCTCCGAAAACTTTGTGAAAGAAATATTGCTAATTTATAGAAAAGAAAGTATGGGTACACGAAAAATGCTGAGTAATGAAGATATCCTTTTTACACAGTGTTCTCATTTTATCGCTTTGCACTTTTTTACCGCGTGATATTTTCAAGAGAAATACGTAATATATAGATATCTCGCTTGCACTAATGTATTTAAGCGCTCGAAACGGATTCTTTCTCACGTGATGTCTCATTTGAATTATTAGAATTATCGGTTTAACGAAATTTTTTACGAATTACGAAATTATTTCGAATTAACGGTAGAATTTTCTATGAAAAGTCAATTTTCGGACCGAGCAAATTATGAAAATTTCGAATTACGAAATATCGTTGTTCGAATTAACGGACTTTTACTGTATTAACACCAAAATGTACCTTGAAGAATTTGAGGACATCTGAATATTCTGGATACTGCCCATCTGGAGAAATTTGAGTAATCCTTTTCAAGAGCGTGGAGTCGGTGTTCTCAAACCTCTTCATCACGGCAACAGCGGCTTGGAAGCCATTCAAAATGGAAATGAAGTCAATAACTTTCCTCTTGGAGTACGACTTCATTTCATACAAAATCGCCTTTGAATCAGGATGATTTTTGGACCGATTCAGATTGCCCAAGGTGTGGATCCTGAAAATGTTCATTATTAAACTATGATATGTCTATTATATGATATATCCTCCTCAACGAGCATCCTGGCCCCTCTGTTGGAACGCATATGGATCTCAGAGAGGCTGCCACCCACCTGGAAAGAAGGACTGGAATGGAATCACTATCCTTTCCGTGGTGACGAAGATCCTTGTGAGAATCATATTGAGGAGAATGACTAGTGCACTCGAAGGGGGTATGCGAGAAGAACAAGCTGGCTTCCGAAGGGGCCGGTCTTGCGTTGAGCACATAAACACACTTTGCATCATAATTGAGGAGGCCTCTGAATGGAAGTACAGCATGTACCTAACGTTCGTCGACTTTGAAAAGGCCATTGGTACAATATCGTGGACTTTAATCTGGTCGACTCTCATTCACAAAGGAGTCCCACAGAAGATTGTGAATATCATCAGGGCAATGTATGACGGTTGTTCCTGTCGCGTAATGCACCAGGGCAAACTTTCTGAGGCCATCAAACTGAGTGCGGAAGTGCGACAAGGATGTCTAATGTCTACTATCCCTGCTACTCTTCATAGTGGTGCTGGAGGATTGTTGCACCGTTCTTTCAACAGTCCTCGTGGCATTCCGTGATACTTAGTTGGAGGATCTAGATTATGCTGATGACCTTTGTCTGCTTTCGATAAACCGGGTGGATGCAGAGCAGAAACTGTGACTTCACGAGGAAGCGGCAAAAGTGGGTCTCAAAACACAATTTGTTTTTAACTATTATATTAATTTTCATGATATGTGCTAGGTAGCAAATCTATCACCATTTCATTGTCACGTGAATTCTACACTAGACCAAAAACAGTGTGACAATTACACTGCTATCGCCGGGAATCGAACCCAGGACCTTCGGTATGGCAGTCAGAGCTCTTACCACTCTGCCACGAAGGTCTTCAATATCAGTTATCTCTTTGTTACTCTTATCGTAAGGGTATTCACGAATTGGCTTATTATATTGCGAGATATTATTTTGAATTAATTATTTATAAAACTGGTTACTTTGTGAGGAGCCTCTCTATATCCGGGAGGGTGTTGAGGACGGCCCTCACATCCTGGACAGTGGACTGGTTCTCCAAGAGATAGGAGATCGCCTTCTGCCGCTCCTGGATCACTCCAATGCTGCAGGTTGGAGAGCAAACCCACTGGTGGATCAATCTGGAAAATCACAATTTGCTTCATTCACGCTGCACTGGTACAGTGCTAGAACAGACATTTGATCCATCTGTTAAGGACCAGGACATTGGATCCAACCATTGAGGACTGGAATCAACAAGTGATTTCAATCATAATACATTTTATGACACATTGTTTCTATATGGAAGATTTTTTCATTTACATCTGTTTTCATAAAATGAGCTTTGTCTGGAATCTGACTTTTGAATTATTAAAGGAGTTATCAGTACTCAAAATATAAATATGTTTGTATTGTAAAAGAAATTTTAAAAATAATTTTAAAACAATTTTATATTTTGTTTTTAAACCACTTTATTTGTTTTGATGAACCAACTGGTTACGCACCCGCCGGAGCTTCTGTTTGTTTCCAGCTCCAACCCTTCTTCTGATATCTTTCTCCATTTTTCCATCTCTTGGAAACATGCTTCCAAGATAAATAAATTCGGTAGGAAAGTAACATAATTGTATTTTACCGTTTGCCCATGCCTGTTGTGCAGTGGCTCAGTTTACCCACTAAAGAGGTCTCATCTCCCACAATGTGCAGGTTGGCCAGGGTGTAGGCGTCTAGCACCATGTTGGAGGGCGTGTCCCGGCCCGCCACCGGCTGCAGCACCTGCGCCATGTCCGGAGGCCGGTAGGGCAGGTAGCGGGCCATGCCTAGCACCTGGATGTCCAGGAGATTGTCCGTCAGGTACCAGATGCAAGCGCCCAGGGCACGGAGAGACAGGGAGCAATCTTTAGCCGGTGTGAGACCTAATCTATCACCTGAAATATAAGTAAAAATTTATTTTGCTACGTAACAATAACAAACCATCACACCGTTTCTCTACAGGGGTAGGCAGAGAGAATGGACTGCCACACTACTCTATCCTGGCAAACCTCTCTAGGTTCCTCCATGGGACCAGATATCCATTGTGAATGGTCGTTTTCACTTTCATTGATAGATTCTTGTTTCCAATAACTATTCATCATCTTCTTCTATTCATCTTCTAAAAACTAACTAATCATCATCATCACGCTGTCTCTCCGAAGGAATAGGCGGAATAAATGGACTTACATACTTCTCTCGCTTCCTCAAGATTCATACGTCATACATGCACATCGATTTCTCTGTCACTTCACGTGGCCGACATTCAATATTTGATTTATTTGATCGTGCCACGTTTTTCTAACCTTTCATCAAATCTATTTCTTGTTCCCTTTATATCGTTAAAAAATTATATTATATAAAAAAAATTAATTTACCACACTTTTTTTTTGATAATTAGCACCTATTTTCTCAATAGCGTATTATTAATTATGAACTTTTCCATAACATTTCAAGATAAATGCTTCATAACTAACTAACAGGAGTATCAAAAAAGAGTTTTTGATCCCAATTGGTGTTAAACATAAAGGACAATAACTGTGCAAAGTGATTGAATTATAAAGTGTAGTGCAAATGTCACCCTAAAGATCCCACCCATGCTACATGACCCATTAACAGTTTTTTTTTCTCTTTTTCATTGTTTTATGTTTAAACAATTATATACCAATTTCTGTCAAAATCGTTATCTTTTAAATATATACTACGAATCTTCAACCACAGATGGCAGTAAAAATATTAAAATAATTGTCCACAGAATAATTCGTAGCCCGCAGACAACCCATAGAAAAAAAAAAAATTAAAAATCCGTTGCCCGCTGATAGGCGCTAGGGCATACAATCACGGAATATTCGGTGATCCGCAGGCCAAGTGTTAAGCAATTAAAAAATATAAATAAATCATTAAACTCACCATCACTAAGGAATGGCTTCAGTCCCTCGGGCCAGTCGGTACCCCCTGACTGCTGGAAATATTTCTCGGCGAGTGTCTTTAGAGTGTTTTCGGCACTCCAGAACTCCTTCTGGGGACTCAGTGCCTCCTTGCGGACCCCCGGGCAAGATATCCTCAATATCCTGGACATCCCGGTTGACATGTTCGTTTTCTCGTGTAATATCTAAAATTGTAACAGATTCAGATAAAAAATCTGGGCTTAGAAAATTTTAAATTATGATAAATTTGCAGAACACACTTTCATTACAAAACTAAATATATTTTTAAATTTCAATCCTAGGGATGCCACCTGGGCCTTTTTAATGGGGTAGTTTCCCATTGCGTTTCACATTTTTGTATACAATATATTTTTTTAACTCAATCGCTGCATACATTACTTTAGTTATTAATTCTCATGACATGTGATAGGTAGCTAATCTATCTCCATTTTATTGTCACGTAAATTCTACCAGACCAAAGACAGCGTGAGTTTTTTTTTTCAGAGTCATCGCAGGGAATCATACCCGGGACCTTCGGTGCGGCAATCATTGGTGTTGCCAGTCTGCCACGAAGGCCACTCATTAAAAAACATATTTTTATAATGTTTGCTTAAAAAGATTCATGTACAAAGATAATTGTCTATAAATTATGTTAGAAATATTTGATAATTAATAAAAACAAATGTAATACTATTCACCGTTAAATTAAAAACACTGTTTTAATATAAAAAATTGAGTTTATTTTGTATAAAATCATCGCGACAGCTGTTAAGTAACCGATGTTACCATCGTCAAGGGTTACAATAAATGACGATTTTATAAAAAATAAACTAAATTTTTGATATTAAAACAGTTTTTTTAATTTAACCGTGAAAATTTTTTAAATATCAAAGTGTTTCCGCCAAAACAATGGATTATCTAAATGTAATACTAATATTTTTACACAAATTTTAGAGTAGAATTCCATCTTGTAATATAGGTGATACTGTAATCTTTATTTATTTATTCATCATTTACCAAGTACATGGTTTTAATACCTCCCAACTGGGGTAACCTGTCCTATGGAATATCTAAAAGTATAAATGTAATCTCACGAGAGCAGGAGGGTGGTGTGCGAGTGTTGTCAGAAGGCGCGAGGAGTACTTGTCATCCTCAAACTGCCCCAAGTGGAATTCTCCGATGGAAGTGTCGATGAAGCAAACTCCATATGCTACTTTCCCTGATCCCAGATCCTAGAATTAAAAATAAATTAACCAACTAACTAACCATCACGCCGTCTCTCCGGAGGGGTAGGCAGAAAGAATGGACCGCCACACTGTTCTGTCCTGACATACTTTTCTCGCTTCCTCTACATTCATACATCTTGTCATGCACGCACGTCGATTTCTCTGACTCCTCATGTGACTGCAATTTAATATTTGATTGATTTGATCGTGCCACGTTTTCCTCGGCCTCCCTCCCAGAAGAAACCAATCGGATATAGCTTTTTATAACCAATTTAAGTGGTGTTACTCAAACTATTGCAAATACATATAGATGAAAATGTGGCCAAAGTAAGGGAGCTCAAGAACTTCGACTGTTGATGAGTTAGAGATTTCGTACGGTAGCATCCAAAAATTTATTACCGAGGATTTGGCCATGCGAAAGGTGTGCGCCAAGTGTGTGCCACACCATGTGCCAAGCCGTGCCACACCGCGCTGTTGGTGAGGGAGTTTCTGACCAAGCACAGGGTTGCCACGTTGCCTCATCCTCCCTACAGTCCAGATCTGGCACTGCCGGACTTCCTTCCTCTTTCCTCGGCTCAAGCGGGACCTCAAGGGAAACCGATACAGCTCCGTAGAAGACGTCCAAAAGGCCGTGACGGCATAATCGGAAAGCGAGTTCCAGAAGGCGTACGCATAATGGGAATCGCGTTATACGCGCTGTGTCGAAGCACAAGGGTGCTATTTCGAGGACTGCTAAGGATTTGTACCGATTAGTTCAATATATTTTTTTAAATTAATTCAGTCCAACTACTTTTTGATCCTACCCTATAAGTGTGAGTATTATTGAACAAATCAAATAGAAATGGATATTTACGAGGTGCTTACATTTTCGGCGATGGCCATCATATAACTGGCGGCGATATCGGCCGGGCCGCGGTCTTGGAGGCTAAACACTTCGATCCCCTTGCACGTCACCTGACACACCTCTCGCCTTACCACCTTCTCTTTTCCTGGCACTAAAAACACCACCATATTAATCAAAACACAACAAGAACAATCATTCGATAAAATTATGAATTTAAATAATATAATTAAAATGGTAAAATAATACGATCGCAGAAACCAAAATAAATCTTATGTAAGGAATAGAAAAGTATTAGAAATTTCATGTTCTACAATTAAAATAATTATTTAAGTTATAATTTTATAGTATGTAGGACCAAACAAGTTTTGGGGACTTCCGAGATGAAGACACTGGGGACGATAGCAGGCAAGACACTGAGAGATCGCGTAAGAACACCACAATAAGAGAGATATGTGAGGTTCAGGATATTAGAAGATGGAGCAGACAGCGAAAAAGAGACTGGTACGGTCATATTCAAAGAATGGACACCACCAGACTCCCCTATATTGCATTGCATAATCAGCCTCATGAGACTCGTCCTCGTGGAAGACCTCCTAAAAGATGGAAGGACAGCTGGGAGTCTACCTCACAGGAGGAGCAACACTCTGGAGAACAGACCACATAGGTCGACAACAAGGAGGAAGAAGAAGATAAATTTTTACAATTACATAATTATTCAAAAACCATTTTGGTTTATGATTCGGCTTTATATTTTTTATGTTCATAACTATTTTAGATTTTTTTAGGACATTATCAACTGAAATTAGTAATAAATGTCTTAACAAGATGAAACTAGAATTATTTTACTAGACTATTTACTTAAAAATAAAACAAAAGTGTTTAAAACTATTTTCCAATCAATTTTTAAATTCCATATTAAATAATTAATATAAATAAATTGTCTGTTCTCTAAATGTTTGATAATATTTTAGAGGAATGACATCTTTCGAATTTGATAATGTCTAGCAAGGCTAAAATATAATAAAACATCTAGAAAATAAATTTCCATACTCGTTTTTGTGGTAACAACATGTTTGTTTATATATAAGAACATAGTTAAACTACTGCCAGTTGTACCAATCCAACAATAAGGAATAAGAAAAAACAAAAGTATTTTATTCCGTGCATTTATAAACATGGCAGTAAAAAGGAAAGCATTACAGTTTTTGGTGCGTTCTTGCATCATATCAGGAGTCTCCGTCTGCTCCACACGTGCCACTTTATACCCCTTTTGGACCAGAGAACTGGCCATCCGGGAGTAGGCGGTTTCTGGGAATCCAGAATGGGCATAGTCTCCCTAAAATCACAAACATAAAAATAATGTAAAGGAGCTCAATTTGTTACCAACTCTTTGGCCGCGGCGACTGACTTTTGTCAGATTAATAAGATCTCAATCAATTATTGCTATAGTTATTTGTTTTGTATGAAAATATTATTTTAAAAGTGACATTATATTCAAAATGCCCCAAGGTAAAGTGTGCCGCATAGCGACAAGAGATACACTAACATTTTCTTAGCGGTCTAAGGGTTAATAAAATGTTAGGATTAAAAAGAATGGCTCAATATACACCCAACCTATCAAGTACAGTAAAACGTCGTTTATCCGGACAAGCCAAGATGATGAAACGTTCTGTACTGTGACCTACGCATGACTAGGCTTAACCCACCACACCTACACAACGTGTGTGGGTTGCATCATCCTTCTCCTTTCTCCTCCTCTCGTTCTTCCCCCGCACCCCACGGACAGTCAGTCTCCCGTTGTGTTTGAGTTTCAACGTGTCATTTCGTTAGATTCCACCTGTCATTATTTATTCAAGATTACATGTCTTTTTCTTATTTTTGTCCTGTCACACCTCCGTGGTGCATAGGGCCTCAAGGAACCTTCTCCACCCAATTCTATCGCATGCCTGATGCCTAACATCATCCCAAGTGAGGCCTGCTGCTTTAACCTCGTCCTGCAGGGCTCTTTTCCAGGTGGTTCTAGGTCTGCCTCGCTTCCTCTTTTCCCCCAAAGGGGACCAGTCTAGTGCGCTCTGAGCGATGCAGGCTGGGTGACCGATCCACTGCCATTTGCGTATGGCGACTTGTTCTCTAATTGGCTTTTCGCCTGCCATGGTCCAGAGAACGGCATTTGACACTGTTTGGGGCCAATTGATCTTGAATATTGAGCGAAGGCACCTATTTATAAACACCTGGAGTTTTCCAATAATGTCCGCGGTAGATTTCCAAGTCTCACATCCGTACAGCAGTACGCTTTTAACGCTACTGCTGAATATTTGGAGCTTGAGCTTTCTCAAAATGATACTGGAACACCATACAGGGCGAAGCCTAGCGAAAGCTTCTCTTGCCTTGATAACATAAAGATTACGTGTGTACACTATCATTATTATCCGGAACACCTTCGTTCCCAATTAGTTCGGATAAAAGACGTTCTACTGTATAGCTATTTAAATAGTGAACAAAGAACACACCTTCATATAAGAGAATCCAAGATCATTGACACCGACAGCAGCATCCATGTGGAAAAGCTCATAAAATTTACCAACTTTGAAGAATAAGACACAATCATAATGAGCAGATTTTATTTCCCACCATTGCTTATGAGCCTAAAACAAAAAAAATACATATAATTATTAATAATTTCATGTTTTATATTGAGAAAGTATTATCGTAATAAATAAACATTTAATCTCACCGGTGTCTGAGAATTTTTAAAATCTTGCGGAACGTAAAGGGTTTTGGGGTTATAATCTGGATCATCTGGCCGCCTCCTATTGGCGTCTCGAATGTTTTCCGGTTTAAGCCAATTCAAGCGGCAGTGAGCCCAGTTGTCTCCGTCACCGGATTCCGACGCCTTGGTTTCGGAAAAGCTCTCATTGAGTTTTGACCTGAACAGGGGGAAAAAATCCAAGATTTACAATTAATTTTAATAAAATATTTTCGGCAAATACATTGTGCTCTTATTGTCTGCTTCTTCTAGTATAGTCCGCACAAGTTCATTATGTTATAGTTCCCGCAAAATGCTTGGGTTTGTCATCAGAAACGCCAAGATCTTTCAATAACTTTCAGGTACTGAAGTTACTGTATAATGCTTTGATGAGAATTGGAATTTAGTTCCAATGTTTGGGCACCGCATGAGGTTGGATATTCTCTGATAGTGGAGAGGGTGCAGAAGAAATTTTTACGATACCTCTATCTTAGGGAGTATGGATATTACTTGTTTTCTGAAAGATTTCTTGCTAGGGATCTAGGCTAAGTCACTCGGGAGAAGAAGAAACATTCACTTGGGTGTTCACTTCTTTCGACTGATTGGCAGTTGTATACACAACTAGGAAATCCTGAGTGATATAGGCCTGTTAATTCGTGATATTTATTTTCGACAAAGGGGCCACAGATTGTTATATCTCCCATGATGCAGAACCAACCCGCCAATGATTACGCTGATAGATAGAGCAAACTCTTTGTTAACCCTTTATAGGTCATAAGCTAAAGACGGATGGTTTTGAGACCGGCAACATTAAGGTCTATGTTTCTATAATTTTTAAGTTATAAATACCCTAATTGGTTTTAATCATTCTCAGATAACGCACATATTGAGTAGATGACGAATAATGCATCCCGGCCAGATAACTCAGATAACTGACTGGGACGCATTATTCGTCATCTACTCAATATATGCGAACTTCAGGGCAGTTGGTTAGATTCAAGACCTCTGTATGTTATCTGAGAATGATTAAAACCCATTAGAGTGTTTATAATATGAATAATTATAGAAATATAGATCTTAATGTTGCCGGTCTCAAAACCATCCGTCTTTAGCTTATGACCTATAAAGGGTTAAACCATGTCACTTCCTAGGTCCACGTATTTTGCAATGATGTAGCTCACTGGAGGGAAGCACTGTCTTCGTTAAAATTGTAAATCAAATTTATTAATTTATTAAAAATCCTATGTTTTTTCTTGGTCACTTTATCCTTTTATTATATTATTTAATATTATGTATTTAAAACTTGTATCTTTAGTGAATTTGAAAATCCAATTCTGTAATGCTTATGATATATTTAAATAAATAAATGAAAATGAAAGTCTTCATTATTAACCTTGAGGCAACAGCCTCCCATTAAGAAGCCTTACTCGGTGCTTAGAGCTACATTGCAAGCAACCAAGGGAACCAACATACAGGATATTATCACAGTGGCCACAGCACATGCTCTGTGACTCTATTGTTGATCCATCATAAGAATACCCTGTGAGAAGACGAAATTTGGTTCCTACTTCGCATTCTACCACGCAGCCCTATCGGCTAGCGGAGCGGTCTTCAGTATCTATCTGACCGTCTTGTCGTGTGTCTAAATATATTAACTTATTCAGCCCTAAATTAAAATGGAAAATTTGTTTTTCATTTATTTTTATGGCGATGATGATATTTTCAACTTCGGATAAATTCTTGGCCGATTTGATAAATCTGATGCCACGTAAAAAACAATATACATGTTTATATTTATTAACAAAAGATTATTATATGTTTCAAAATATATTTTTTTATCTTCGGGAATTAATTATTATTATTAGTAATACAGTAAAAGTGAACATAAAAATTGCATTTTTTTTTTAAAACAAATTTCTGAAATACTACAAAAGAAGTTGTAAAATGTATTAAGTGCCGAGTCGGAACTTACTTAGGGTCATAAAATTAATCTGACATGTTATCCGATAATTTTATGTAAGCAGCCCGTCAGGAGTTTACCTAACTATAGGAGGAAACCATTATCAAATACATAGATTGTTGAATACATTTTTAAATTATTACATTTAAAATATTTCAATTTTATTAGTATCCTGGGATTGAAAGTGTTGAGAGCAAGTAGAAGGGGGAATGGGCGGAGCATGCGCGTCACAGGCCGTCACAGGGTATTCTAAGGATAAACGGCCTATAGTGACAAAACTTATCACCTAGCTTTAGCACTTCGGTGTGGCACTACATTTGCAGCTCATATTTAAGTGTATTTTCTTTTTACTTAAGTTCCTAAATACCAAATTGTAAGTAATACCATTTATGATGAACTGGGATTATCTGTCTGAGCTGTCAATGAAGGCAATCGCATAATAAGGGTTAAAAATGTAAATCTACAACTACAAAATTCAACTTACTCATCCAAATTAGGTTTCTTGCTTTTTGCTACGGGCGAACTGCTAGGAGAAGATATCTTCGGCTCAAACTTGAAACTGCTCTCTAATTTACTCTTTATATTACTGGGGGATTCTGAATCAGAAATACAAGTATTATGAGCAATATTCTATGGTGACTGTATAATTGAAAACATTGTATAATACCCATAAAGGAGCATTTACACAACATAAAACAAAATAATGACAAGGCTATCTAATAATGATAACAACATATGTATTTATTATTTCTTGAACTCCCACAAAATATAATTAGACTTTCAGAAAACAGATGTTTTCATTCGTATTGACAAAATATTAATTTTTGACACTAGAAAAATTCAAAATTTAAAGGGTGGCAAAGTTCAAATGGTCATTTGCGGGACATATTGCCAGACCGGGAGAATGAAGATGGACCAGAAGAGTAGAGGAGTGGAGATCTCGTGAAGATAGAAGAAGCAGAGAACTCCCACATGATGGTCTAATGACAAAGATGCAAGATAGGAATATGTGGAAAAGTATGAGGAAGGCCTGTGTCCAACAGTGGACGAAGAAGCAACTAATATTTTAAAGAATTTAACCAATTATAGAAAACAATATTTTGATAACTTAATATTTTTTTATATGCATATAAATTAGGTGTAGACTTTAATTTATTTGTTAATTTAACAATCCAGATATGAAAATGATTGAAAACAAATATAAACCGATATAAAACTATATTACACATGTTTCTAACCTTTAACTTGCTCAATTTTTTCAACGTAGGAGTTATCAGAGTCATCTCCAATAAGGCGGATTCTTTTCGGCGTGGAAACAGGAATATTCTCGTCATCTTCATCCATTAATTTGGGTTTCTTTGAGCTTTTTTCTTTGTCAGATTCTTCTTCGGATTCTCTCGACTTCTCTTTGTGAAGCTTTTCTGTCAAAACAAAATATTCGAATTTCTTGTTTATAAAACAACATAATATTGAAAAACGCGTAAATAAGCTCATATTGAAACAAACCTTGAGTTTTACGTTTAACATTTCCATTTGACACGGGTTTCAAGGGGGATATGTTTTCATTTTTGTTTATTTGTGTTTGCCGTTCGGATTTTTGTATTATCTTAGCCGGCGGAGATTTGGCAAAGTAATTAAATAGTGTATTGGCGGAACCGGTACTATTTCTTTTCGACATTACGCAAGAAATAACAAATAAACTTTATGAACAACTCTAAACAAACCAATCTGTCAATTTTACTACGAGATTGAAAACACGTTCACGATCTTGGCGCGAATTAATCACCATAGATTTAAGTGATATCTTCAAATATGAATTTTGTTATCTCGCTGTCTATTGGTTTTACCTATGGACAACAGTGAATTTTCTAATCGCCAAGTTGCCGATTTATTTAAATTTAATAAAGCCGAAAATAATATGCAGGCAAATAAGTACGTCCAACTGATGTAGGATGAATAGCCATTAGAGTTGAACCTCTGTGTGCCAAAAGATCCAAGTCCACGTCAAAAATACATAATAATTATTTCTCGTCTTCCATTGTTTTCTCAATTTTATTAACCCATCGTCTTACCCGACACCTGAATTTGTGACCTGATTTTATACAAAATGAGAATAAATATTTTGTTCCGGTAAGCCGATGGATTAAAGTTTTTTTTTTATTGACATCTCGTGGTGATTTAATTGAAAACAGGTATTTTTATAATTGATATTTTATTATAACTATATCTTTAATCATTATCATCATCAGCCTGTATCCGTCAACTCCTGGACGTAGGCCTCCTCCATCTGCTTCCATGTCTGTCAATCCTGGGCAACACGCATCCATATCATACCGTCAGTCTCATTAATGTCATTCCTCCATCGTTTGTTACATAGTTTAAGTTGTGAACGTCCTGGGTTTCGGGTCACAGTTCTAGGACACCAGAAAAGGTCGCGTTTTGTCCATCTATCGTCAGAGCTGCAAGCAACTACCACCACCACTCTTCCGATGATGTCCGACCACTAATATCTGTAATGCTATAATGACAAATAAAATAAATATTTCGTAACCGGTTTAACTCTTTGTCCTCTACGGCTGACTTTATTCAGATTAATAAGTCGTGCGCATCAAGATCTCGAGTGTGTGTTTATTGATTATTTGATATTTGAGGAAAATAGGTTTTGTAAGCAGGTATAGATGTGGGAATGTTGAATTTTTTTTATATGTTTGAAAAATAGACAGGTAACTATAATAAGATAGAATGAAATAAAAAACAGTATTAAATAAAATATTGTATTTACAAACATCATTTATAAATTACTTTTGTGCTCGAAAGTAAACATTAATTTGTTATTAGTTACAGAAACATTAATAAAAACAACATAAATGTAATAAAATATGTCCATATTAATAATAAATCAAACAATCACTTCGATTTGGAAAGAATTAACGAAGTTTTGTGAATATCTAGGACTGTTCCTATCGTAATTAGTAGTTAAAAATAGCACATCGAAGTACCTACAGAAGACAATGAATGTATTGAACAAATTGAATGTTAATTACGCATGTCAAAGAGAGTTATGACTTGTCTTATCCTGTTTTATAAAAGATTAATATTGTGTGTGATTCACAAAACGACTGTTCAATAAATTGATTTTTATAGAATAAACTAAATCTTATTACTAAATACTCGTATAACGAAACATAAAACTGACAAATGCACAGAGCAGAAACACACGCGGAATGTTCGTAAATGTACTCCATGTGCTGGAATATGATCGATTATGTTACAATAAATTAATTAAATTATCACATTTGCTAAATTAAATTAATTATTTACACGTCTCTTTATTTAACATTTGACTAGCTTTGGAATAATACAACTTGATTATAGGGGAATGTGTACTGTGTGAACTTAAAACAAGTACTCGTACATATATTTTTATTAAGGAAATAAGTGTGGTAGTTTTTGGTTGAAATATTTCAATATTTAAATGCACTTTGACTACGATTCAACTTTTAAAGAAGGGTTTTTTGTTCATGTATTGTAGGATACATGACATAGAGCATAGAACTTTCCCAGAAAAACATAATTAAATATAAGACAACAATGATTTTTATTTGATAGAACTATCTAAGTTATTGACATTTATAATATTGTGTTTTAATGAATCTTATTTGGATCAAAAAACACTTTTGAGGAATGTATATATAAAATTATTTGGATTCGGTAAATCCAATTAATACAAAATAATAATAATCTATCTAGTTTTTTTATGACAAATATTAATTAAAACAAATAAGTAGTATTGGCCAACGAAATACCGGTGAACATGTTTTAAAAATAAAAATTTCAATTTATATAACATTTTAAATATGAATCAATTTTCACATGATATGTTTTATATAATACAAACAAGAAAAATAAAGTACGATTTATTGTGTGAAAAATACTTCTTTTTTTATATAACTTGAAGTTAGTTTTAATTGTTAAGCCATAGACAAAATTTTTGAATTGATTTTACGTAAACATTTTCGAAATTTGAAAATTATGTCAGAAAAATTTAAATCATACGCGTTATTCGATTATTTTAAAATGTTATTTGTAATTAATTGACCTAATAATTAAGATATTTCAACTAAATTATATATATTTATTTTGCTGTTACGTAACAATAATATAAAAATTGAAACAAAGTAATAGGAGCAGTCTTACACATAAACACATTTGGGTGTATTTGAAGCATAAACTTTGTTACAACAATAACTTAATTTAGAATATTTTCACAGGGAACTCAATACATTTGGTATACAGACTAGACTCGCGCCGGTTGTGCGGGGTTCTCCTTATAACTAATGGTTGCCTGGATCATTATTATACTCGTATTATAGTACGTAGGCTTCATGTAAAAATGCTAATTAACAATGAATTAAGTATTTATAATTAAAAGAATTGTATTTTACCTATATTCTACATTTGTGTTAAAATTTGTCACTAAATAAACATTTATGCGCTAATTCAATTAACACCTTTGTTATACGCTATTTCGGTGAATTGTACATATTAAATTCATTCGTCATTATTCAATATCCGTATATTACAGTGTGGTTAAAAGTCGCCATATTAGAATTTGTGTATCCAACATACCATTATTACCCATTACGTTTAAGGTATTAAAACATATATTTAAATTTGAAATATGTGTTTAAAATAATATACAACAAACCATCACACCGTTTCCCCAAAAAGGTAGGCAGAGTGAATGGATCTCCACACTAGTCTATCCTGACACATCTCTCTAGTTTCCTCCACATTCATACAGCGAGTCATATACGCACGTCGAGTTTTTCGACTAACATGGCCGAGCTTTAAAATTTGACTGATTTGATCATGCCATGTTTTCCTCGGTCTTCTTCGACACCGTACTACATTCACATCGTCAACGTATACTTTCTTCATCCATGCGTTCACAACCAACACAGTGATCCTTTCATAATTTTGTTCATAATAATTTCTTCCGCTCTACATTCCTTGCTAATATCAGCATTTGAAACTCTGGCGTACATCCTTTTAACACACATACGTCTAAGGGATCTCAACTCTACCGCATTTATTCTGCTCTCATACTTCTTCTGCCAGTTCCATGCTTCGCTTCCATACACACGGGTTGAAACTAGAACTCCATTATGATATATTTAAAATAATAAGATTTTTTTAGTACTATATAAAAAATATTCAATAAATAATGTGGATACAGTATTTAAAATTCCCATTCCAAATTAATTTAATATATAAAATATTAAACAAATAATGTGGAAAACACAAAACTTAAAAAATCCCCTTTCAAATTACCAATGAAATTCCACAGTGTATAATACGCTTTATGCGGAAAGCAACGGGAAACTACCACATTAAAAGACCCAAGTGGCATCCCAAGAACCGGTAAAAATGTTACACTTTGCTGTAAACCAATCCATAAGATTGAAACTAGCGAAGAAAAAGAACGCCTTAACCTTCAATAAATACTTTTCAATTGAAATAATAACATAATCACACATTTTCAGAACAATAAAATATTATATAAATAACAGCTTCATTTAAAGTCGAAGGAAATTATAATTTCGTTCCAATTTGAATAATTTTATCGCGACTTTATGATACGGTAGGAATTTTTATTGATTTGAATAATTGCTTTAGTGCGCACTGCGTAAAATAACTCAAACTTTTCAAATTTGAAAGAATTCTAAATATAATACTACAAACAAGGAAATTATTCTTCACAATCATCGCCATCACAGCTGAAATAACAAAAATCCAACTGATAATACTTGATAACACTGATATTCTGACGGCCGAACCACTAGCAAGCAAAGATACACGATTTCCTCAAAGTGAAACATTACAAATTGACAGATCGCGAATGTAATACATTATTCACGCATAGACAATTATTTAAAAAATACATATGTAATTTGTTAGTCCGATAAATCAAATTTCGAATGCGTCGCGAGATAATTTTGACACGGTTGGTAGCAATATAAGTAGGTACTTTTTGGGATCTTGGCTATATTCGTGTAAGTTGTATTTCACGTCCGACGTTTCTGAGATCATTGCAGTCTCCATCTTCAGTGTGGTGCCTACATTACCCACAAGATACACGGATATATCCCAAAAAATACATTTAAATTTATTTATAACTTCTAACATAAATAAATTTTAAAGCAAAAATGGCGGCTGATTAGGGCAATGGTAAACGATTTTTTTTATTATTTAAATAATTTATCTAATCTAATCTAATCTGTGCTATTATATTACAAGTATTACATATGCTGAGTTTCAAAATAAAATGGTTTGTTGGACAAATAAATCGTAATATAACATAACTTATACGAAAGAAAACGTTTGTTTTCTAGAAGTTTTACGTATTCTGCTCCTTTAACTCGTGTATATAAATAGCAGCGCGTTTGATTTACATATTACATTATAATGAAACTTCTAGAAAACATACGTTTTCATTCGTATTAATTATTTAATATGGAGTTCATCATTTAATAATAACACCATTGTTCAAGAAACAATAAATTCGTAAAACAACAATTTCTAGGTGGAAGTTCAGCCACAGACGAGTGCGGCTTCGTCAACATAAATAAAAGCTTTTGTACATTTTCTACACCGACATCTACTCCACGTATAATTAAAAATCTACAGCGCGGAACTAACACCCACCCGTCCCCACACTAACCGACTATAAACACTGTTTTTCAATTTGAGTGACAGTTTTCGCCGTTTTTCCGTCAGACTTGAAATATTTGCAAGTCAGTTTTCCAGATGAAATGTTCATATATTCACTGCTATATCAGATACAAACTCATATTTCTGTATCCAATTTTAGTGCAATGTATGAACACGCATCCATATCCACTGTTCAAGATGCCTTCTCCACACGTTCAACTTAAGACAATTGCACATTCCTTAAAAAAAAACGTGTATACCTAACTATACATTATATATGTTTAGCGCAATATGAGAACCAAATTTCAGCTGTTTACAGTTTTATTGCATTACCAGGTTTGAATTTATCATGTTTATTAAATTATAATGCAACATTTGAAGCTAATCTAATAAGCGTATATGTTTAGTGCAACATCGGATTAGCCTCTCGTCTATTATTCTCCAATGTAGTTAATAATAAATTAATAAGATTGTATAAAATTAATAACGAAATCAAAAGATGCACACAGCTTTAGTGCACTTACTCGATCAAATCGAATTTAACACTAGAAATTCGGCCATTATCTGTATACGAGTAGTGCAACAATAAAAATATATTATTAAATTGTATTAATATTCAATTAAATATCCGAATTTATTTCATCAGCGATATACGGGGAATGCCACATTAGTAACTAATCCCTAATATGCGTACTGGTTTAATGCACTTACTTCATCAAACACTAGAAATTCGGACATTACTAGTATACAAGTAGTGCAACAATAAAAAATATTTAACTGTAAATTCAGTTGAATATTTTAAATTTATTCATCAGCGATATACGGGGAGTGCAACATTAGAAACTAATCCCTAATATGCGTACTGATTTAGTACACTAATTTCATCAAATACTCGAAATTCAGCCTGTATACAAGTAGTGCAACAACAAAAAAACATATTTATAAGTAATAAAGCATAAAAATTGGAGAGACATCTCCAGGCGTTATCTAGCAATGTATGTTAAGGGTGGTAGCCTTTCAGATTGCGTTAATAAAGATGTTCTGCTTAATGCTTACATCCAATCTTAATAGATGGCGCTAGTGTAGATTGAACTAAAAAATGTGAAGTGTTTCCCAACATTGTAGCATATATACATCTTCCAAAAATTTGTCAGAGGTGGTGGTCGTAAGAAGGGCGGAATGAGGAATGTTGTATTACATAAAGTGAGCGCTTAACCCAATCAATGACAGGTCATAAGTCCTGTAAACGCCTCGACCACCATATTCTGTTTCAAATTTGCATCTTCGTCTCTATTGAGATACAATTAATCCTTAAAAATGATAAACTGCAATGGGTAAAATCCAGTATTCGTCTACAAGTATTTGTATACATTCAAAATGATATTTATAAGTGTATTAATCTTAAGTTGAACGTCAGAAATTCACCAAACTTAGGCATACAGGTTAAGTGCAACACTGGAAATAATCTATGTACAGTTTATATGTTTAGTGCAACATCACAAACCATTGGATTAACTGTATACAGGTCCAGTGCAACGTCGATGTAATCAATTCCATATTTTGTAGTGCGCATGTCTGTCCACGTGGGGCCCTAGTCGTTGTCCGTATTCTCGTCTATCTCCTGGTCCGAGGACGGCATGCCCTTGTTGCGCCAGGAACCAGTAGTGCACACGCCGGAGCCGCGCCACCACTGGTTCACATCCCGGTAGCTCTTTGGCTGGATGTCATCGTGCAGCATGGCGCATACTCGGCACCAGAAGTAGGTGTTGATGAATGTGCCCGTACCCTGTGGGGAAACATCGCAGTTTAACATTAGTTTAAAGGCCGTGCCACACTGTTTGAAACAAGCTTTCCACAGGGGTGACCTTGGTGGAGAGCTGTGGAGCCCACGGTTGGTGTAGCGTCCACATACTGTTTTAAACAAGCTCTCCACAGGAGTCACCTTTGTGGAGCGATGTAAGGCCCACGGTTGGTGTGGCGGCCACACTATTTAAAACCAGGCTCCTATACAGTTCAATAAATTCACTGATCACTTCTTTTTCTCGCGTAGACACCATTTTCGTTCATACGTCCGCAATCCACCGATGCCGTTATGCAACTGACCTTGGCTGGTGGAATGTGGAGCTCCAACTGTGGAATGCGTGTTTACAACTGTGGATCCACACGCATACTATGCGCGTCCGTCCACAAATTTTGGTTTCAAACAAGTGTCCACAAAGTTTTAAACCGCCGGTGGAGACCGATGTGGAGGACTTGTTTAAAACAGTGTGGCACGGCTTTAACATCTTGGTGGATGTGTTACGAACAGGCGTGTGTCTTACATATGATTATATTAAGAAGTCAAATAGATTAGTAACTAAAACCATTATTGGTAATTCGAGTATTTAAAAACTATGAGATAAAATATTTATTATATATGGAAGAACATTTTCAACATATAATCACACACTTAAGAGGGGTAAAAAAATATTTTTATTAGAATAAAGTATCGTAGTTCTGATTAAAAATTCTTTATTTAATATTTACATAAAAGCACTATTTCATTATTGTATTTTTTTATGATAAATTTTGTAATCAACATGACCTCATTTTATATTTTAATGAAATTATATTTAAATACAAATATATTAATTTCACGGAAATCGCGTTAATTTAAACAGTTGCAATGCCATCCAAATATAAAATACCCCACTAATATTTTTAGTACCTACCTACTTGTGGATCACGACCAATCTTTTCTTTACAGATTTCCATGAAAATATTTGAATTTATAATAAAGAATATAATGTCTCGAAAAGTGTTGCTATTTTTAAGAAATATTGAAGGTAGGTAGGGGCGAGTGTGGGGTCTTACCTTCCACTTGAAGTAAGTGTTATAGAGGTCATCGTCTCTGTCCAGGCGGTGGAGATACTCGGCCAGCTCCCGCGGACTCTCAAACTCGTCCACGTGGATGTAGGAGTTGTATGGCGCCGCCACCTCGTAGTCCTCGGGACGGGCGCCCATCACGATAGGAAGGATGTTGCGCCTGCAAGGCAGAACGAGGAGGTCACTCACAATCCAATATAATAACAAACGAAGCAAAAACAATATACCATTATTAACCTATTGACTAACCATCACGCCGTTTCCCCTGAAGGGTAGTCAGAGAGGATGGACCGCCAAACTGTTCCATCCTGACATAACTCTCGCACATCTTCTACATTCACACATCATGACACGCACACTCGTCGATTGTTCCTACTTCGACCATGGGCGCCTTTCAGTATTTAGTTTATTTGGTCATGCCATGTTTTCCTTGGCCTTCCTCGACCTCTTTTTCCATACGCACTACTTGTAAATATCTTTTTAAACATTCTTACCTCATTCATTCGTTCCGTACGTCTAAACCACCTCAGTGACCCTTTCATTATTTTATTTAGGACGCATTCATCCGCCTTTCATTCCTTTCTAGCCTCTTCATCGGGTATTCTTTCATACATTGTTTTTCCGCACATTCTTCTAAGTGATCTCATTTCTACGGCATTTATTCTACTTTCATCCATCTTCTGGCAACTACATGCTTCACTTCCGTACTTAAGGGTCGGCATTAGAACCCAATTGCGCACTGTCATCTTTGCCATTTCTATTTGCAGTGATGGTTTCAAGTGCACCATTAATTTTGTTTCCAGCACCGATACTTCACTCGATGTCTTTCTTCATTTTTCCATCTGTTGTAAACAAGCTTCCTAGTAAAGTAAATTGGGTAACTTCCTCCAATTTCTCACCATTCGCACTTATGTCACAATTAGTCATACATTCTTCCTTTACAAATACAATCACTTTAGGCCTTGACAGATTCATCACAAGGTCATACTTATTCCATACTTCGTACATTATTGTTACTAGGATTTGTAGATCTTCCATGCTGTCAGCGATTAAAACAGCGTCGTCTGCATATAGAAAACAGCTGATAGACATATCGTTCATTTTCGTACCAGCGTTTATGACATTATGTAATTAAATAATTGATTAAACCATTTCGACCGATATTTGTAAAACTATGCCGAATTTTGAATACCAGATACCAATGTTGATCGTGGGGAAATCCGTTGTCATGGGCTTAAATTATTAAAATATGCGTACGTAACATTAATATTACAGTTGGACAAATAATGTAGAAGGCATTCAAATTCGTGTAAGCGTGTCTTTAATACGTTAAAAATAATGATTCAATTATCTTAATTTAAAAAAAGATATACCTACATATGTTGATTATTAATATTTACTAGTCTCATTATTACTGAGACTAGTATGTTTGGTATTAAAATAACTAACTAACTAACCATCACGCCATCTCCCCGAAGGGGTAGGCAGAAAGAGTGGACTACCACACTTTTCTTTCCTGACTTATTTCTCTGGCTTCCTCAACATTCATACATCGTGTCATGCACTCGCGTCGTTTTCTCTGACTCCTCACTTGGCCGACATTCAATATTTCATTTATTTGATCTGCCACGTTTTCCTTGGTCTTCCTCTATTTCTAGTTCCATTTACATAATTTGGTATTATTATATGTATTTATTTTATAGCTCTGAACCGTTTTGGTTTATATCGACTGCTAATTTAAAAAAATATATATATCATTTACCTTCATATTATTATTATTATTTTGTTGAATCGCTCTTTATATCATTCCAGTGCGAACCAAATCGATCTAAAGGATATAGCTATCATATTGATTCTCATGATTAACTAACTAACTAATTCCTAGGACTAACAATGGACAGACAACTAAAATGGACAAAACACATAGACAACCTAACAGACAAGTTAGCATCGCTATACTCCCGCTTCTACAAAATACAGAATTACATACCAAGAAGGGAAAAAGTTATGATGTACGAAGCGTATGTAAAAAGCCGACTGACATATATGATTCCCTTCTGGGGGACAGGAAACCAAAAGGACATCTCCAGACTCCAAAGACAACAAAATAAAATAATAAAACTAGCATATAACATTGACTACCATACCCCAACCATACAAGTTTACAGACAAACTAAACAAATGGACATATCAGACCTGACCAAATATGAGACCTTAAAAATTGTACACAGAGTGACCATGGAAAAGCCAACAGACAGCACCTACAAATTAACTAAAAATTCAGACATACACAGACACTGGACCAGGAATTGTGACAGATATCACTTACCGATTGCACGAACTAAGACAGGACAATCAAGGATATTGAACAATGGACTGAAACTTTACAATGAACTACCTAAAGACACAAGGAATCTCACTACAACTCAATATAAGAAGTGTCTGAAGCAGTACATAATTAGTGGTAGGATCTAGAAATGTAACCATATAACCCAATTGGGTTTTTAAAAAAATAAATTAAATAAAAAAAAAAAAAAAAAAATGACATGTGAAAAGTAGCTTATATTTCGCCAATTTATTGTCACGTGAATTCTACACAAAATCACAGAGAGTGTGTCAATCACACTGCCATCGCCGGGAATCGAACCCAGAACTGACACACCTCTCTAGATTCCTCCACATTCATACAGCAAGTTATACGCGCACGTCGATTCTTCCGATATCTAACATGGCCGACCTTTAAAATTTGATTAGTTTGATCATGCCAAGGTCTTCCACGACTCCGTACTCCACTCACATCGTTAATCTATACTTTCTTAACCATTCTTTCTTCATTTGTTTGTTCCATACGTTCAAACCAACGCAGTAATCCTTTCATAATTTCGTTCATAATACTTTCTTCCATAATATTTTGCATTTGAATGTCTGTCGTAAATCGTTTTACTACACATACCTATGTTTAAGGGATCTAATTTCTGCCGCATTTATTCTGCTCTCATCCTTCTTCTGCCAGTTCCGTGCTTCACTTCCATCATCGGCTATTCCTCGTGTCCCAGGAAGATTGAAAGTGATAGCCGATGATGGAAACGAAGTATGGAACTGGCAGAAGAACGATGAGAGCAGAATAAATGCGATTTAATAAATTCCCTTTCATACAACAGGGTTGGTACTTAATCTCCACTGTGAACGGCCATTTTTGCTTTCATTAATGTTTTTTTTATTTGTAGTAAAGAATTTTTCCCATTAGTTGGAGCAAACTGTATTTACCTCCCCGCAGAATGTGACCCAGATATGAAATCTTACGGACCTTAACGTCCTTTAGCAGTTGTCTACTACAATTGGCTCTCCTCAAAACCTCCAAATTGCTGACGAAATCTGTCCACGGTATGCGAAGCATTCTCCTGATACCCATGGAAAAAATTGAGGGGCAGCCTAGCTTTGGTAGAAGACAAACGTCTTGGCTGTGCAACATAAGAGACTGGACCGGGATGAGACATGTGGGGGAGCTGTTCCGGGTTGCGCAAGGTAGAGAAGCCTTCGCTGGAGTGATTGCCAACGTCGGGGGACCTGATACGGCACGCGAAGAAGAGGAAAAGCATTTTTGCTGTTACTAATCATTATTTAAAAAAATTGTATTATATTGTTATTAATAGTCTGTTATTTAAACATTTTCTATTCTATTGAATTATTAACTTTAAAAAACTATATAAATATACCATAAAGACATAATCTTATCTCGTAAATAGATCGTTGCTGCATTTATATGTTAACCTTTAATATTTATTTTTTTATCAGAAATTATTTATCAGAAATTGAATTATATAAATCCGATAAAAATGTATAATATTAAGATAAGTGGTTACATAAGAGTATGGCAATAAAAAAAAGATTTTAGAGTGGTTATATTTTATCTCTCACAATAATACTCTTGTATAAAAAAATTAACAAACTTTATAAACGTGAAAACAGTTTTTGAATATTCAATGCGAATGATTGAATCGTAAAATATTAAATAAATTTAATATATAAATACATATTTTTCAAATCTGGAGCAACTAGATGAGTTCGTGTATTTTGGGTAGTATGTTTACAAAAGATGGGCGAGTGGAGAGGGATATTGAAAGAAGGGTCGGGGCAGGCAACAAAGTGAATGGTGCACTCAAAGTTGTCATCGCAAAACAAAAACCTATCCAAAAAAGCTAAAATGGCAGTGCACAATGGTGTTCTTGTACCGACCCTTATGTATGAAAGCGAAAAATACTACAATTATGTTATTAATTGTTAAAAATTAAACGCTTTTATGGTATCACTTTTAATTTGCGACAGCTGTTGGCATCTTCAGGTGCTACAATATTTTTTTCGTGTATGTGGAGAGTTTCGGCAACTCTCCACATTGAAGGAAAATAAAATGTTGCTGAAGAAGGAAGCCGAGTATCAAACGACATCTGTCTCTTAATTGCTCAACTATTTTATAAAAGCAACTCGAGATCGTACCGCGCAAGCGCCGCGCTGACTCCTGTGGCCAGGTACCTGAACCAAAGATTTAAATAAGAAGGCACTCGTGCGAAAGTCCAACTCACCCCAGGCCGTTGACGAAGAACTTCTCCGTGATGTAGTCGCGGCAGTTGGAGTTCTCGAAGGCGAGGTAGAACTTGTAGTCCCTGTCGAGGATCTCGAAGCACTTGTCCGCATTGTACCGCGGGCAGCGCATGGAGCCGCACGCGCCGTAGATGTCCACGGGGATGTGGCGGGCCAGCTCGTTGGCGTACTGCAGCCGGTGGTTGCGCGCGCCGCAGTTGGACACGAACCACGCCACCTGCACACCGAGCAATAATAATAATACTAATAATGGAATTTGCAGCTAGTACACTGAGTCCAGTTCATACACAAACTCAGCTTTTCCTTCTTTTCGTAAACTCAATATATAGTACAAAAAAGGATTACACACATACATACGGCATTTCTCTTGGGTATGCTGGGGTATAACTCCCTCGAACTGAGGAGGGAAGGATTACTGTCAACACATTTTTTCAAACTGATTCGGGTCTCTATTGAGAACCCCTATGTTCTGGAGCAAATAGGTCTTTTTGTTCCTGATAACTACCTGCGACAGCGCCGACATCAATTGTTCTTTACTCCGTCACGCAGAACCAACCTGACTTTGGTGATGCCAGTAGGAAGAGCGATTCGGACGCTATCATCTCGGATTTGGACATTTTCAGTGTCAGTGAGGCAGTATTCTTAAATAAATATTGCAAACTCTGGAAAGAGTACTGCCTCACTGACGTCGACATATTTGGATTCCTTCTGATATGCATGATTTTTTTGGTCTCGTGTTGTTTTGTTTTATTTTATCTTTGTAATACCGTTTTGTGTCCAAATGAGTCACCTAAATGTTTTATCGTTTGTAATGTCTCATTTGTGTATAATGTATAAATAAATAAATAAATTATCACAAAAGTTCATTAAAAAAATAACAAAAATAGACTTATAGAAATCAGGAAACAAAATGGTGGTAAGTGAGAAGTAATAACAAAATAATAATAAAGAATTTTTGCAGCTACAACACTGAGTGCGATTGCACACATGTGTTTAACAAATACATTAAAGAGAGAAAGAAAGTAAGGCAAAATAAAAAAATAAAAAATAAACTTTAAAAAAAATAATACAGTTTGTAAGTTCAAATAAGGCACAACAGGCTTCACCGATTCAAGTTCACAAGTTATTAAAGATCACGGTTCATGGACAAGGGACGGGCCTAGAGATGATAGAGCGAAGCTTCGGGAAAGTGGTGGGACTCCTCTAAGTCCCAATGACTTAAAAAAAAAAATAATACTAATAATATGCTAACATTAAAAGCGCATATTTCATGATATAATCACCTCAAGGGCGCATTGAGTGTTTTACATCTAAAAATATAAATATGAACCATGCATCTGATATTCGCGATCGATTAGAAAATAATACTATGTGTCCCAAAAGAAGAAGAAGTACACAATTTGGGAATGTATTTCTTAACAATAATATCGTAAAAATCATAACAATAATATCGTATCGTCCAAATGTAAACCCTCGCGTTCGCGGCACTCATTTAGTCGAACAGTAAAATTTCTTATGACGGCTCGGCAGGTAGACTCCGTGATGGCCGCCATTTCGTTAGGAATATTTTCTTTCAAATGCGCCAGAGAAGTTTATTGGCGTAAACTTTAGATTTGAGATAATCCCAGAGTCTGTAGTGGTTAAATCACGACTGCGTGGAGGTTAATTTATGTCACCTCTCTTGGAAATAAATTTGCCAGGGAAAACTTAACGAATTCGTGCAAAGACGTATTAGACGTTGCTACGTCCTGCTGGAACCATATTCTTTAGTTATAGCCAGGAAAGTTTTGAAATTCAGGTAGCAAAAAGTCGTCTAACATTTTCACTTAACCTTCTGAATTCCAATTTTTTTTTAAGACATCTTGCATAATAAATCAAATACGCAATTTGGTTTTAATATGTGTATGAGATATGAAAAATGCAGGTTTTCAACTTAGACTTGAAATCTGTCGGATCATTTATCCATGTAAGGAAGATTGTTCCAAGCTGGTGGGCGGGCAGGATAAACTGATTTGATTTGAAGAATTCTAAGCAGAATAATCTATACTATTCCTACAGCTACAAGAAAACAAGGACTCTTATGTGGATGTATATTAAATTAAATTGCCGCACGGTAGTACTTTAAAACTCATACGTTCCGAAAAATCTATTCGAAAATAAGTTTATTATTTTTATTTCTATGTAAACTTAAATTTTGACAAAAACTCATTAAAAATATATAAATTTAAACTACTTTCACTGTTGTCTTTATTTCGACAGCGACCCGTTTCGCCAGGCTCGCTGGCATCAACGGACTAGTGACACTATTGCAAACTGAGTCCTTTATTGACATTCATATCAGGGGTGGTAAACATGATTATTTACAAAAGCAATCTTAAAATAACTATCTATTTTTTTCTGAATTTACTTAAGATTGTTGAATTTCAGAAGCGCCCCTGATCTGTATGTGTATAAAGGACTCAGTTTGCAATAGTGTCACCAGTCTGTCGTTGCCAGCGAGCCTGGAGAAACCGGTCGCTATCGAAATAACGACAAAAGTTGAAGTAGTTAAAAAACATCGTTTTATTTAATTATTAATTAAAATGAACTTCCATCCAGAGATTTCAGTAAAATCATTTGATTATCTTAAAAATATATTAGTTAAAGGTAGGATATCATGTGACATCTGCAATCTACTCGTACCCAAGGTATATAGAATAATATGGTAAGATATTGCGCACGTAGCATGCTATCCCTTTCTAATAATTTGCTGTCAAGTGACGTCATGTGGTGAACTCGAAATCGAAACGAAACTATAAACAAACCTAAATAACTATAAACAAGCTAAATCAAATGGAGTTGATTTGCCATATCCAGTTAAAAATCTTTTTTATCGATGTAAAATGTTTTTCAAAATAAGAACAATGAACTTAAAGCTCATTGAAGATGCTAACTCTAAAAAAAGAAAAATAAAAAAAACAATAACTTAAATAAAGAAAACGATTTGTCATAATTTATTTAATACAATTACAAAAACTTCTTTTAATTAGACGTAATAAATAAACAAAGAAAAATTCCATACCCAATGTATAAATATATACTCAACTCATACTACACAACCTAATGCTTGGGTCTCCACGTGACGTAGCTGCGCAGTAGATGTCAAAAATAAAACGCGGAATATCTTACCATATTTATTCTATATACCTTGACTCGTACCTATATATTAAGCCGATAGCAAAATATAACAACTATAGCTATAATACCAGCACCCACCACCTGGGTTGGATTGTTAGCCGTTATTTTGTACAAAATATCCGTCACTAATATTGATTTTGTGTTATTCAATTCTAATAATAAATTGGAAAAGTGCGCAAGTTTCGAATATGTTAAATTAATGATATAATCACATAGACAATAGCGAGTACTGTGTGCGCATGTAAATTTCGGTAAATAAAGCGCCGTACGTGTATGTACAAATGTAAATGCCTGAAAATATTAATTATTTTAATAGTATGTTAATCGAAAAAAGTCGCCCGTCAGATTTAACATACGGTGTGTCGCTATTACCTTAGTACAAATTTCATAACAGCTGAATTAACCTGCCTCTCGTAATGCTAGTGGGAGGAGGCAAAAAAATCTGATCAACAATTCGACATTTATTAGTGTGACCAAGCATTAATCAAGATATAAATAACATTTTGAATGTATACAAATACTTGTAGACAAATTTTTAATTGTATCTCAATAGAGACGAAGAAACAAACTGGAAACTGAATATGGATGATCAAGGTGTTTACAGGACTTATGACCTGTCATTGGTTGGGTTAAGCGCACGCTTTATGTAATTACAACATTCCCCATTCCACCATTGTTATTATGATCATGCATGATACATTTTTTTTGGAAGTTGTATATATACTCCAAATCCATACCAATCTTCACGTGTCAGTTCCAGTTAGCCATCTATGTAGATTTGATTGTACTAATTAATTTTTTAAGATTAATCTATACAATCCACCCACTAACGCCAAATACTTGTAGACAAATACTGGATTTTACCCATTGCGGATAAATTCTGATTCAATGGGATTTTTCTTGGCTATGGTAGGGTATACTTCCTTGAACTGAGGAGGGAAGGGTTCACAGCGACATTATTTCAAGCCTATTCGGGGTTCCATTGAAAACCCTTATGTTTTGGACAATGCCGAAATCAATTGCTCTATACGCAGAAACAACCTGCTTTTAGTGATGACAATGGAAAGAGCAATTCAGACATTGAATTTAATCACCTAGGATTTACATATTTTTATTGTCAGTTCATGTCAGTCAGGCAGTGTTCATAAACAATAAATTATCATTTTTGGAAAGAAAAAAAAAGTACTGTCTCACTGACGTCCAGATAGTTGGGATCCTTCTGAGATGATGTTTCTTGTTTTTATTTATGTCTAAATGTTGTTCGTTTGTTATGTCTCATTTGTGTAAAATAAAAATCAAAATGTGCCGACGTTACCTTTTTGGTTTTATTGGCGGCATAATTCCTGTCCATGTTCTCGTTCTGCGTCACGTGCGGGTTGAAGTAGTACCAGCGCTCGTACGGAGTCACGATGTCGCTGTCCCTCCTGTAGGTGGCCGTCCAGTTGAAGGCCTCGGGGCTCTTGATGTTCGGCGTGTGGTACGGGCACTCCAGGTGGTACAGCATCCATATCTGGAAGTGTGGACGACATTATTGAACGTCACTTCCAAAGTTAATCACGCATATCCTGGTTGTTGTCCACAGCAAAGGTGAATCCTTCTCCAAGGGGTATGCGAGTATATATGGTATAGGATGTTTATTCTATTAATTGATTTTAATATCTTAAGAAATGTGTTGTTTTCCGTTTTAATCCTAGGGTTTGCATGGGTTACATCTTTGCCGGTTCTTGGGATGCCACTTGACAATTTTTAAAGTGGTAGTTTCCCGTAAATGAAATAATTAAAGTGTCATTTAGATGATTTTGGACACATGGAAAGAATGAATGGTGAAGAAAGTATATGTAAACGACGTGAAATAGAGGAAGACCGATAAAACATGGCACGCGTCGGAAAAATCGACGAGCGTGCAAGATACGTTGTATGAAAAGTATGTCAGGAAAGAACAGTTTGGCGGTCCATTATTTCTGCCCATCCTTACGGGGAGACGGCGCGGCGTGGTGATTAGTTATTAAGTTTTATCAGAAATACGACTCACTTGATCTTTAGGTCTCGGCACGTTGGGCTGAATAAAGTGATCCTTGTAGATCACGGCGGCAGCGTCAGAGATCTCGTCCTGATCCGTGGCTATCGTGCAAGTGCTGACGGGGCAAGAGTTCTGCTTGTTGAACACCATCCGCCCGGGCTTCACGTTCCACGCCCCCAGCCCGTTCGGCAGCACAATCTTCTTCAGCACTGGGTTATCCTGGTTGGGTATGTACTCAGGCGGCACGAACATGAGCTGGTCGGGGATCCGGTCCCCAGGCGACTCGGAGGGGAAGAGGCGCGCGGTCCTCCGGTTGGTCTGCAGGTCGCGGAGCGCGGGGCTCGGCCGTCTGACGCCGCCTTTGACGAACCAGGGCCGCGGGAGGGGCGTTTTGGACTTGGCAGACTCACCGGCCGCTCCATCGATAGGGTCATACTCGGGAACCTTGGACACCGGCTGCTGGGCCTAGAACAACGATTAAAACACCCATTTATTACTGGAGTTTTTCTTCTCCTTTTAGACCCTTCATCTCTTGGGAAGTAAACTCACAGGTATCCTTCCATCTTTTAGTGGTCTTTCGGGGGGGCAGGTGTATGTAATAATATACAAAATCTCCACATCGAAGAATGCCTCGAATATCTTAGACGCCCATGTTTAGCAAATGGGAAATCTTTGAAAGAAAAGTATTTAAGGTGGGGTTATTGGACCTTGTGCAAAGAGGTGGAAATTCTAATATCCATAACTGATATTTCGCAGGACATTGCAAAGTTCACAAAATACTAATTACTTGGTGCATAAATATTTGAAAATAAACTGGGTTGAGTTATTTCAGATATCCGAGGATAAAGAGGTTTTCTAACAAGACCCGGAAAGAAGAGGAAATAAATAAAATTGAGCGTCTATCCGCGGTACTTAAAAATCAGGAAATATAATTATATATTGAATTTTTACAAAGTATAAAACATTTCCACATAGTATTATAGGTGGTAATGATTTATTGACAAAAAAACAATGATTAAATATTTGTCTATGAGGGTTGAGGATATCTTAATATAATAAGTAAATATATGTTAATATGTGGATACACTTTATGGTGTAACTAAACATGTTAACACAGAGAGTGGACCCAGATTTTATCCCTGTGGTACCCCTGAAGTAGCAAAAAATATATCAGATTAGGACTCACGACATCTATGTTGGGCTGGTTGACCAGCGGCCAGACGTTGAGCTCATCGCCCGAGGATGGGGCAATGATGAGCAGAGAGTTCTGCTTCTCGCTGTTCCAGCCATTGAAGATCGCCTCCTGGTAAGAAAAATCAATCAAATATTTTTTTCATAATATTGATATATTTTTCAGAAACGACTAAAAGCTTATATTTATTTATATCCATAGCAATGTATCTATTCAAATTTTGACATAAACGCCACAAGGACTTTTACAAAAATGACATGTTTAGTAACAAAGGTAATTAATATTTGCATAAATAAACAGACAACTTACATATAACGGCAAAACACAAAAACGATAATAAGGATAACATAATAGAAAATATAAAGTATGTGCATGAGATAGAAAAGAAACATTCATAATAATAATTTGACTGTGAAATGTCGAAAAGACAACTAACCATCACGCCATTTCCCCGGAGGGATAGGCAGAGAGGATGGATCGCCAATGCTCTGTCCTGGCATACCTTTCGGGCTTTCTCTACATTCATACATCGTACCATGCACGCAAGTCGATTATTCCGATTTCGAATGTGGCCGCTTTTTAGTAATTGATTAATTTGGTCATGCCATGTTTTCCTCGGTCGTCCTCGGCTTCTTTTTCCACTCACGCTGCTTGTGTACAACTTTTCAACCATTCTACTCTCATCCATTCGTTCCATATGTCCAAACCATCTCAGGGATCCTTTTTTTAATCCATAATGCGGTCATCTGCTTTATATTTCTTTCTTATTTCATCGTTCGGTATTCTATCATACAACGTTTACCCGCACATTCTTCTTAGTGATCTCATTTCTACGACGTTTATCCTGCTTTCATCCTTCTTTTGCCAGCTCCAAGCTTCACTTCCATACATGAGGGTTGGCACTAGAACTTCATTGTGTACTGCTATCTTTGCTTCTGTGGATATATTTCTATTTGCAGTAATGACTTTGAGTGCGCCATTTATTTTATTCCCAGCACCAACCCTCCTTTCGATGTCTTTCTCCATTTTTCGTCTCTTGTAAACATGCTTCCCAGATACGTAAATTCGGTAACTTGCTCCAGTTTCTCACCCATCGCACTTATATCGCAAATCTGTTGTGCATACCGCATAGCAGGACAAATGTATTGGCGCAGCATGCAATGACCCGGGGTATGGTGCTCTTGAATGAGGTGTCAGTCGATGTGGACATTCTCCAAATGACCTATACGTCCTTTAAGGAACATATAGATACATACCACAATTGCTAATATTTTGTACATACCACATTTGTTTAATTTTAACATGTATTTATGTAAAATGTATACAGTAATAGGGTTCTAAAGACCTGTCGTATATAACAACAAAAAATCGTAATACATTCTTCTTTCCCGAAAACCATCACTTTAGATTTAGACACATTCATCACCAGGTCACTATTTTTTTATTTTTTTATTTATAAAAAAAAAAAATATATTAGACAGGAAATTCATATATGTATATTCCTCACCTGCAGTACGCTGATCCAGAAAAGGGCGAATCCAAAGAGCAGGATTAGGGCAAGGAACACCCTCCTTAACGATACCCGTGGTCGCAGCATGGCGCATGCCCTGATATCTTCAGCGGAGAGGACGCACTCCGAGGACGATCTGCCAATCACCTCAGCTTCGGGCCTCAGCTATGTTCTCATATTGCTCGATCCCCCGATGCACTTCACAGATCACGTGACGGTGACAATCATTGCAAATTTTATAAAACACTGCAATGTCGATTTTTTAATTGTTCATTTTATTACTAAAGATATAATGTGCATTTTATTTATTTAAGATACTCTTGGTGATATGTTTTTATCAATTATCATAATTATTTAAAAATAAGCTAATTTTGATAACGCAACAAATTATTCTCGCGTTGGATCCAATTTGAGTAATACCTGAAAAGATAGAAATGTAAATTTGAGTAATGGTTTGGACATATGGAAAGAATGAATGAAGAAAGAATAGTAAAAAATTATATGTTAATGATGTAAATGGAACCAGAAATAGAGGAAGACCGAGGAAAACGTGGCACGATCAAATAAATCAAATATTGAATGTCGGCCATGTGAGGAGTCAGAGAAATCGACGCGCGTGCATGACACGATGTTGAGGAAGCGAGAGAAATATGTCAGGAAAGAAAAGTGTGGCCGTCCATTCTTTCTGCCTACCCCTTCGGGGAGACGGCGTGATGGTTAGTTAGTTAGTTAGTTAGAAATATAACTACATTAATTTCAATTTTTATTTTTTATTTTTTATGTATATTCAACAGGTCGTTTGAACCCAATTTCTTTTGAGCTATTATATTGATTTTCATGACATGTAATAGGTTGTTAATCTATCACCATTTTATTGTCACGTGAATTCTATTTATTCAGTATTTAACGAATTGCCAAATGAAGTAAGAGATGCCGGTTCTCTTGTTTTGTTGTTTTTTCATTTGTTTTTTTAAATATTATGAAATGTTATTTTATAAGTTGTAAAATGTTTTTGTAATTTTTTATAACTTTATTAAATAAATAAATAAAATAAATTCTACACCAGACCAAAGACAGTGTGACTATCGCACTGCCTTCGACGGGAATCGAAGGAAGAAAATATGGAATGCCTATATTAATCCAATTATTAAGGTCGAACATGTTAGAAGTCGGAAGAATCGACGTGCGTGTGCGACGAGCTGTAGGAATGCGGAGGAATGTAGAGAGGTGTGCTAGAATAGAGTAGATAGGCAGTCCATTTTCTCTCCCTACATTTCCAGAGAAACAGCATGATGATTTGATTACTTTATTAGTCTTCATATAGACATTTGAAATATCCAAAATTAAATAACTAACTATAATTATGACAAGAAAATATTTTAAAAATATTTAAAAAAAAAACTAACTAACTATAACGCCGTCTTCCCGGAGGAGGAGACAGATAGAACCGCCACATTGTTCTGTCCTGACATACTTCTCTCGATCCTCTACATTCATACATCGTGTCATACACGTACGTCGATTTCTCCGACTCCTCACGTAACCGACATTTAATATTTGATTGATTTGTTCGTTCCACGTTCTACTCGGCCTTCCTCTATTACTAACTCCGTTCGCGTCATTTCTATATACTTTCTTCACCATTCAGACTTCATTCGTCCTTTCATTATTTTATTCATAACACTTTCATTCGCAATGCAATCACTTCTTATTTTTGCATTTGACACTTTATCATGTACAGATTCGTCTAAGAGATCTCATTTCTACTGCATCTATTCTATTTTCATCTGTCTTTTGCCAGTTCGATGCTTCACTTCGATTTATAAGGCTCGGCACAAGAACACCATTGTGCATCGCCATCTTAGCTTTTTTCATAGGCTTGTTAGCGATGATAACTGCTCCGTTTACTTTGTTGTCTGCCCTAACCCTTCTTTCAATATTCCTTTCCACTCTCACATATTTTTAAAATAAATTTCCTAAATCCAGTAAATTTAAATAATAAACAATAAGTTCTCTTAACAACAAAAAATATTAGAACATGTCACCAATGATAACTTAGCTACGGTATATGGTAACATAATATGAATCGGTATTTTGACAGCGGCGTTATTGGGATTTATTTAAAAAAAACTTGGATTACACTACATAATTTATCATTAGACTATGGTACATAATTTATAAGGCTTGGATGATGTATGAAAATTCGATATTATATTTATTTAGTTTTAAAGATTTACTTACAATATGAAATAAGATAAAGTGGAAGCACAAACATGGTTGATGTATTATCACTTATAAAACTCATACGAGCCAAAAATCTAATTCAAATTGGAAAATTACTTATTTGAAGTAAAAAACTAATGTTTCCAAACACGAAAATAATGACTTAAAATGACAAGATTCGATTGTTTGATAAGTTTTAAATTGAAAATAGAACATTTCTACTTAGGTATACGTAATCATTATGGTAAATAGTGCGAATTTTATAATCATTATAGAAAATGGTGTAACTTTAATTCATTATGACGTTTCTATTCATTTGTTTGAAGTTTTAGAATTCGAATTTAGAATTTATCTTTATTGTGTTTTATTGGAACAGTTCTTGCTTATTTGTGAGTAAAGAGGAAATATTTTAATGAATATGAATCATATTATTTAGGTAAGTACGAAGATAGTTGTTAAAAATGGGGCACTTGCACATCAAATCTTATACAATAGGTACTTGTAGTTAAAAATATAAATTATTGCACCATTATTATAAAAATCAAATTTACAAATATTTTTTTGTGAATGTATACTTATACTTGTACACGAATCCTGGATTTTCTTGACCCTTGATCATCCATATTCAGTTTCCAGTTTGCATCTTCGTCTCTATTGAGATACAATTAAATTTCATCAAATTTACAGACGAAATTAATTCACTCCAACTCACACAATCAATGTTTAACACTGAATTTGATGGGTACGTTATTATATTTAAAAAAACTAGGTTATATACGTAAAATTAATTTTAATCACTGTTTTCCAAATTAAATTGATTATAACGTGTAAAATCTATGACAGTGACACATCACATGGACCAACAATATAATTTAAGTACAACTGTGAAACGACAAATACAGGTTGATTCACAATAAACATATACAGAGAGGTTCTTGCTGTGACTGGATGCGTACCTAATTCAATTATTCAGTGTTCCTAAAAGGTTAAACAGCAAAATAATACCTAATTACCAAAACATCATCAAACACATTTTATTTAAATGAGCAGAATAATTAGTTGAATATTGTATTAACTTTGTTACACAACACTCTATTTAAAATAGTAACAAAATCAAAATAATAATTAAATAAAACAATGTTTTTTTTAACTACTTTCACATTTCCAGGCTCGCTGTCATCGACGTACTGGTCTGTCTTTGCCAGCGAGCCTGGCGAAAAAGGTCGCTATCTAAATAAAGACAAAAGTGTAAGTAGCTAAAAAAAACATCGTTTTATTTAATTATTATTTAAAATGAACTTCCATCAAGAGATTTTAGTAAAATCATTCGATTATCTTAGGTACATTTTACCAAAATTTATTCATTTTAAATCAAGTGATAGTTGTTAAAATGTTTTTTTTTCGAACGTTTTATGCATTTGTTGTCACAAATATTTTGAATGAATCTAAAATAAATTTTTTAAATTCTTAAGTAATGCTGAATAAAAAAGGAATAATATTTTTAAGTTCTTAAGTTATGTTGAATATAAAAAGAATGATATTTTGATGTTCTTAAGTAATGTAGAATATCGAAAGAATAATATTTTTATTTTTTTAAGTAATGTATTATAATATATAGAAGGGATAATATTTTTAAGTTCTTAAGTAATGTTAAATATAGAAGGGATAATATTTTTTAGTTCTTAAGTAATTGTGAATAAAGAAGGAATAATATTTGTAAGTTCTTCAGTAATGTTGAATATAGAAGGAAACATATTTAAATGTAAATAAATGTAAACAAAATAAATGTAAAACAAATTACATAAAATACAATGATACAAAATAAAATAACAAAATAAAAATAGTATAACAAATAATGTTCTTTTAGATGGCGCAAATATTGTAAACTGGACGATCCGGACTTTTGTGTTAATTAATTTATATTCCACTTATCCACTGATATTTTAAATAACTGTAATTAGGCACTTTAAACAATCCAACACCAGTAAGAACTTTAAATATTATTGAAGAAATTATTCAAATTGTCATTTGAATAAATGAAAAATGTATTTTAACACCTGTCAAAATTCTTTATATCAACGAAAAAACTTGTGAGTAGCGTTACGAAATAACAGTGTGGCGGTCCATTCTTTCTTTCTACCCTTTCAGGGAGACAGCGTGATGGTGAGTTAGTTTGTTTTGAAAAATATTTAGATTTTTTTTTATCATATTATCATCGTAATTTATCAATATATATTTTATTATGTAATATTTACAAACATCTCTCTGCTTGTTTTGTGAAATTGATAAAATGTTTTTATCTCACCATATAATTTGATATGCACTGATTTTTAGTATGGATACTCAGTTATCAGATTTTAACTGAGTAATAACACAATAGTTGGTTTATCATATTCATTATCGAGTTCGCGTGTTAGAATAACGGAATTATTTCTTTGTGTGGTCGTCCCGTACTAAGTTATGCCACATCTGCATGTCAAATAAACGCAGCGTGAATGGTCCATTTACCTGGGCACTGCATGCCATGTTATTTATTCAATTTTTGATTGCTACTGGCAATAAAATAATTGATTTATGAGATTTCAAACACGGGACGCATACGGTTGTTTGGCGCTAATGAAGAAATGATTTGGTAAAATATGCTATTTTTACCAAATCATTTCTTCATTAGTGAAGTAGCCTGGAGACGCCTGGAGAGTGACATCTCCAGGCGTTATCTAGCAATACGTTAATGGCGGTAGCCTTCCACATTGCGTTAGTAAAAAGATCTTCTTTTGAATGATTGAAACAAACATGTGAAGTGTGGTGTTACATAGTAGCATATAAACAACTTCCAAAAATTTGGCAGACATGGTGGTCGTAAGAAGTGTGGAATGGGGAATGTTGTACTACATAAAGCGTGCGCTTAACCCAACCAATGACAGGTCATAAGTCCAGTAAACACCTCGACTACCATATTCAGTTCCCAATTTGCATCTTCGTCTCTATTGAGATACAATGAATCCTTGGTAAAATATGACACTGCAAACTCTCATATACGAGTATAATAATTGAATAAAATAATATAATATTCATTTCATTATTTAAATTTCACTTCTACCAATATAGTTCAATTAACAACATTAACAAAGGAACTAACCATCACGCCGTTTCCTCGAAGGGGTAGGCAGAAAGAATGGCCTGTTACTTTTTTGTAATTTCTGTATTAAATGTAAAAAAAAACATATATGTTATTATTATTATTATTGTTATTTCCTTTGTATGCAACAGGTCGTTTGAATCCAATACTGTATACAATTTATTTTAGCTATTATGTTGACTCTCATGACATGTGATAGGTAGCCAAATCTATCGCCATTTTATTGTCATGCGTTCCTGCAATGAACGGTGCGAATGAACTTGAACTGAATAATGAGTGTTATGAACAAAATAATAAAAGGATCATTAAGATGGTTTGGAAACATGAAAATAATAAATGAAGAAAGAATAGTAAAAAATGGAACTACAAATTGAGGAAGACCAAGGAAACGATAAAATAAATCATATATTGAATGTCGGCCACGTGAGAAGTCGGAGAAATCGACGTGCGTGCATGACACGATGTATGAATGTTGAGGAATCGAGAGAAATATGTCAGGAAAGAAAAGTGTGGCAGTTAGTTAGTTAGTTAGTTCGATTGTATCCATTGATGTTGGAAAAAAAACTGATTCTGTTCGTTTTCTGAATCAATTGTATTACAATATCATGATTTACCATGCTTTTATTTTGAATAGTATCAATTATTTTAAAACACCTTATAAATAAAAATATATTCTTACACGTTGCACGAAACGTTTATTAAAATAAACGTGTGTGTATACAAGTGGAATTTATAAAACATAATATAAATGTAAGTACCTGTCAGTTGTCTGCAAATAACAGATGCACATCAAGCACAAGATTGGATAAGTAGGGATCGCGATCCAAATTCACTCTGGCAACACTAATGTTTGAATGCGATATCGAACTAATATTTTTTAATGCAGCGTATACTTATCGGTACTGCCAGCCCGCCCGGAGAGTACGTGGAAAATAATACAAGCTCGCAACAGATAATGAATTGCCTTATCGTAGATAAGTTGATAACACAAGAGGTGGTCTGTCATTGGATCGCAGTTAACTAGACACGGCGAATCATATATCATAATAATAATAACACATCAAATACGCAGTATCAATATTTTTGGGCCTTCCTGGTAATCTCTCCTGGACTCCCTTCACATCCTAGCCCCACTATAAAAGACCTCTCAAATTACGACTCAAACACCTCTAGCCGCCACAAGCGCCCAAAATCGATTCTCCTTCAGAGGAACACTCCAGGCCACACAAATCATGCCCCGCATAAACTAACAACCCACCAAATCACCTTCCAACAATGTTCCCATCAGACTTAAGAGGAATAGTCACATAAGCTAAACCTCTGTAAGCCAGAAGATCCAAGTCCAAGTCCTTGTAATAAAAAAGATTACCAGGAGGCCGCCAAAAATATGGATAGATGGCTGGATATCATCATCCCAGGACAGCCCACCGTCATAAACAGGTTATACGACCTAAACTAAGAGGAAAAAGAAGAATATTTTTACGATTTCTCAATGTAGAGCTTAATTTCTTAATTACGAATTTAGAGCGGAAGAAGGTATTATGAACAAAATTATGAAAGGATGCTCGCGTTGGTTCGGACATATGGAGCGCATGGATGGAGAAATAATGGTTAAGAAACAAACTAACTAACTAACCATCACGCCGTCTACCCGATGGGGTAGGCAGAAAGAATTAACTGCCACACTTTTCTTTCCTGACATATTTCTCTCGCTTCCTCAACATTCATACATCGTGTCATGCACGCGCGTCGATTTCTCTGACTCCTCACATGGTTAAGAAAGTTTATATTAAAGATGTAAATGGAGTACAGAGTCGAAGTAAACCGAGGAAAACACGGCTTGACCAAATTGCTGTTACGACTCTCCCAAAAAGTGAATAATAAAAGTTGTGATGTCATAACAGTGTTATAAATTTTAACAGTTAATAATCTTGAAGTATCAAAGTGTTTCGATCAAAACAATGGACTATTCAAGAAAAAGTGTTCAAAAATTATTTTAAATAATGCCACTCAGATTAAGTGCTTAATATGAAAATATATATTAAGATGATTTTTACAGAATTCCAGTGTTAACGCCATGTTTCACAAAATTTATCATGACATTTGAGAGACAAATTATTTTTGTATTTCATTTATTTTTCATTTCGAGATTAAAATGTAATGTTACACCTTTAAAAAAATGCACCGCATGTTGCATTAATAATGCGCTGACAGCATTCCAAATTTTTGCAGATTATAATATGCTAACTCAAACGTAAAAATATGCAGATACAAACTATTTGATTACATAATAACCTTGGAATTGAATTAACAACACTGTTGTTATTCCACTTTAATTTATTAAATATTTTTATACAATAAAAATATCCAAATCAAAATGTTTTGGAGGTGACCTCCATCCTCAATCTTGTGCTTGTTATTTTTATTCTACAAAAATATTTAATAAATAAAATTGGAATAAAAACAGTTTCTAGAAGTTTTATTATATTTTATAGGAATGACATGTTTCACCCTTCTAAGGCATTATCAATTTTTTTTTCAAAGACATTTGATAATGCCTTAGAAGGGCGAAACATGTCATTCCCATAAAATATAATAAAACTTCTAGAAAACTGACGTTTTCATTCGTATTACTTATTTTTAAGTATTATTTATGTTTGGAATAAATAAAAAAAATCTAAAAAATATGTTTCTTAATATATACACAAAACAATCGAAAAAAATACCCCTGGAAGTATTCAATAAATTTGCACATAACAAGATTTATGATAAATAATTAATAATCTCCAAAGGGCAACGAATAACAACCATGGAAGTATTTTGTTTATAACAATGATAGAAACCATACTAAATGTAACTTATATTTTGTTAAGTAAGACACACACTAGTGAATGAAGGGGTATTTCGCCAAATATAATATTAAATCAAAGGTCCGGCATTTTGTTAGGAAACTAACGCCACACATGGAATGTTTCAACGATTAAATATAAAATTCAGACTGTTAAAACTAATGAAATATATTGTAATATTAAATAATACATAATAACATATTTTATGTTCCTTCATAGAAAAAGGTACTTAGCTAATCAATTTAAACGTGAAATAAATGTGTTCTACTTTCAAATTCTGAAATTGCAAACAATTGAATGGAAATGTCAAAAAATGTCAATCAATATTGTCCTTTTTTTCCAAGAGTAAACTAACACGCGTTTCTGTAGGCAGTAAACAGTGTACAAATAGCTTAAATCAATATAAAATTTTGGGTTTTACCTTCATAATTTTATATTTTAAAAAATACATACAAAAACCTAACTAACTAACTAACCATCACGCCGTCTCCCCGAAGGGGTAGGCAGAAAGAATGGACTGCCACACCTTTCTTTCCTGACATATTTCTCTCGCTTCCTCAACATTCATACATCGTGTCATGCACGCGCGTCGATTTCTCTGACTCCTCACATGGCCGACATTCAATATTTGATTTATTTGATCGTGCCACGTTTTCCTTGGTCTTCCTCTATTTCTGGTACCATTTACATCATTAACATATAATTTTTTTACCATTCTTTCTTCATTCATTCTTTCCATATGTCCAAACCATCTTAATGATCCTTTCATTATTTTGTTCATGACACCATCATTCGCACCGCATTCACTTATATTTTCATTCGACACTCTATCATACACAGAGTATCCACACATTCGTCTAAGAGATCTCATTTCTACTGCATTTATTCTACTTTCATCCTTCTTTTGCCAGTTCCATGCTTCGCTTCCATACATAAGGGTCGGTAGAAGAACACCATTGTGCACTGCCATTCTAGCTTTTTGGATAGGTTTTTGTTTGCGATGACAACTTTAAGTGCACCATTCACTTTGTTGCCTGCCCCAACCCTTCTTTCAATATCCCTCTCCACTCTCCCATCTCTTGTAAACATACTACCTAAATACACAAACTCAACTACTTGCTCCAAATTTTCACCATTCACGCTAATGTTGCAGACTGTCATGGTTTCTTCCTTTTCAAAAATCATTACCTTGGACTTATTAACATTCATCATCAGATCATTTCGCATGCATACCTCATACATACAATTCACCAGGACTTGTAGTTCATGCTCGTTGTCAGCAAGTAGGACAGCGTCATCCGCATACAAGAGACAGCTTACTGACACTCCGCTCATTTTGGCACCTACATCCAACCCTTTCAGCTCTTTCATACAATTGTCCATATACAGATTAAATAACCACGGGGACATTACGCAACCTTGTTTGACACCTTTATTGATATCAAACCAGGCTGTAAGATCTCCATTTACTCTGACACTAGCAGTGCTTTCGTGTATAGTGACTTAATGGCCGTGATCAGTTTTGTACTTATTCCATATTCAGACAATATTTTCCACAACTTTTCTCTATTAACGTAATCATATGCTTTTTGTAAGTCGACAAATGCACAGAAAAGTTTGCGATTTTTGGCCAGAAACTTCTCTGTCAATGTACGAAGTCCAAAAATTTGATCCATACATCCTCTGCCATTCATAAAGGCACCTTGCACATCCCAAACTTTGTCACTCGTCAATTTTCTTACTCTTTCTATTAAAATTCTGCCATAGACTTTACCAACGACACTCAAAAGACTAATAGCTCTGTGGTTTCCACATTCCATACGCGATCCTTTTCCTTTGTACAGGGGCATAATTACTGCTCTCCTCCAGTCTAGCGGCGTATATCCCTCCTCCAAGCACTGGTTAAATAACTTACATAACCATGTAGAAACCACTTCGCCACCGCTTTTAATAAAGTCTATGGCAATACAATCAAACCCAACAGCTTTTCCACTTTTCATTGCACTCACGGATCTTTTCATCTCATTCGTACTTATTTTTTCAATATTATCATTCATAGGTCCCGCACTCGCACTAGCTGTCATATTTTCGATCACGCTTGTATCACCACCATACATCTCCTTAAAATATTCCATCCATCTTTCTTGTATGAAACCTTGTATTGTATTGTTAAAGCGATAAATTCATATCGACTATGTTTTTTTTTATAGTATTTGTACTACATTCGTATATATGCACCCTAAATTATCAATTAACATATTATATTGTAGTATTTTAATAAATTTAATATAAAATGTAATGATTAATTGAAATTTGTGTATCATATTTAAAAATGTAAAAATGTAAAAAAAAAATGTATACGTCTGGTTTAGTATAGGGTGTATTTTTATAGGGGTTTGGTTTTTAAAGTGGCAATATTGTTTCTACAGACTGTCAATTTTGACAGTTGACAGTGGATTTTTAGTCAGTATGTTTTGCTATTTTACCCAGTTGCTCAATAAAGATGTCGAAAATTGGACTTCACAATTGCGCTTGTGCAATTGTAGCAATCGTGAAGTCCAACTTTATCAAGCAATTGAGTAAAATGGCAAAACGTACTGAATACAAATCAACTGTCATCTGTCAAATTGACAGTCTGTAGAAACAATGTTGCCAGTTTAAAAACTAAACCTCTAAAAAAAACATCGTATATTTGCAAATTGGCGTATTAATCGAATCGAGTGTTGACGCCATTTTGATGTGGTTCTATGAATTGCTAATAAAACCAAATTAATGTATTTTTTTATATTAAAAACTCAAGTCCAAGTTGAGATGAAGGGCCTAAAATCCATATAAGGAAAAATTCTCTGAGATCGTGTCCGTATCGCAGACATAAGAAAAACTTGCGAAATAGAGGATATCGTTCGGTGGAGTAGATCCAGAAGAAGATACTAGAGAGACCATGTACCAGAATGGTTAGCCCCAAAACAAACCATCACGCCGTTTCTCCGTAGGGGTAGGCAGAGAGAATGGATCCCCACACTACTCTATCCTGGCAAACCTCTCTAGCTTCCTCCACATTTATACAACGAGTCATACACGCACGTCGATTCTTCCGACTAACATGACCAACCTTTAAAATTTGATTAATTTGGTCATTCTATGTTTTCCTCGGTCTGCCTCGACTCCGCACTCCATTTACATCATTAACGTATACGTTCTTAACCATTCTTTCTCCATCCATGCGCCCCATATGTCCGAACCAACGCAGCGATCCTTTCATAATTTTGTTCATAATACCTTATTCCGCTCTACACTCCTTTCTTATATCAGCATTTGAGATTGTATCGTATATGATAGTGACAGACTCGCATATACCACCGCTTACCAGTGGCGGTACTCCCATAGAAGACCAGAAGCCCGGCATTTGTAAGAAATTTTGAATTAAAACCCCCAAATCTAAGTAATCATGCCCCCGCATAAACGAACAACCCACGAAATCACCTTCCAACAATATTCCCATCAGACGTAAGAGGAATAGCCACAAGAGCTGAACCTCTGTAAGCCAGAAGAGGTTTTGATTCAAAATTTCTTATGCAAGCCGGGCTTCTGGGTTTCTATGGGAATACCCCCACTACCGCTTACGAAAACACCTCCGGACACCGTCTATCTGGAAAGACAACCTAATAGATGGAGAGACAGCTGGTCCTCATCTTCCGAAGACACATGCTTTCTGTATCACAGATCGACATCTATTAAATAAAAAAGAAGAAAAAACTCAATACGTATTCTTGTTCAATTAAAGCCATGTTATATAATATGATCTCACACTTTGTCCATGCTCTCAAAGATTATTTTTTGATAAATACATTTCGTGTCTGTGTCAAGCGGCTTTTGCCAAACAACGAGAACTGAATACATGTTATAATATGGTTAATATACATAATATATACAAAGTACACATTTTATTGAATTACGAGAGTTGCGGTAGATAAGAGCGTGATGTGGCATATAAAAAAACATTTTCTGGTTCCCGCCTCACTCAATGCACGCATTATTCATTATTCAGTAAAAACAAAACGATATTTTTTTATTTTTAAATAGTCAATTCCGATTATTAGACAATAAAGTAGAATAAATGCTTTAGAAATGAGATTTCTTAGACGAATGTGCGGAAAATCTGTGTATGATAGAGTGTCGAATGAAAATATAAGAAATGAATGCGGTGCGAATGAAAGTGTTATGAACAAAATAATGAAAGGATCATTAAGATGGTTTGGACACATGGAAAGAATTAATGAAGAAATAATGGTAAAAAAAGTACATAAACTGTTAAATTTTAATCTTTGTTTTATGAATCACAATTGTATTTTTATTTTTCGCGACAGCTGTTTCGTCAACCTATGTTGACATCATCAGGTACTACAATAATATATCAAATGTCAAATTTTCGTGATTTTTCGAACCTTTATGTGTATTTGTTCTTATGTTTGAATAATTTCTTTAATATAATTTTAAATACAGTTGTGATATATAAAACAAAGTTTTTTTTAATTTAACAGTTTATCATGCTTAAGTATCATAGTGTTTCGCCCAAAACAATGGACTATTTTAAAAATTTATATGTTAACGATGTAAATGGAACTAGAAATACAATATAAATAAATCAAATATTGAATAAAGGCCGCGTGATGAGTCGGAGAAATAGACGTGCGTGCATGTATAAGAGTTAGATGGTATTGTAAACAAACAAACAAATCATCACGAAACTTCTTCGGGTAGACGGAGAGAATGGACCGCTATACTATTGTATCATGACATACACCCTAATTCCTCCACATTCATATAGCTCATACACGTGCGCCGATTCTTCCGATTTCTAACGTGGCCGACCTTTAAAATTAGATTTAATTAGTCATATCATGTTTTTTTCACCTCTAAAATACCACAATGCCTCAAGACTAAAGTCTTCAACCAGTGTGTCTTGCCGGTGATGACGTACGGAGCCGAGACGTGGACACTGACAAAAGGTCTAGTCTACAGATTCAAGGTCGCCCAACGCGCCATGGAAAGAGCCATGCTTGGAATAACCTTGAGGGGCAGATTTAGAAACGAATTTATTCGACAACAAACCAAGGTAACTGAGGGCGCGACTGGCGGGCTGAAGTAGCGATGGGCTGGCCATGTCTGTCGGAGAACCTACGGCCGAGGGGGGAGACGGGTTCTGGAGTGGAGACCGCGTACAGGATTCCGCAGAGTTAGACGTCCCTCTGCCCGCTGGACCGACGATATGAAGAAGATTGCTGGACATAGATGGATGGAAGCGGCAATGGACAAGGAACGGTGGCGTGCTTTTCTCGACTCCGTAGTTCACATCGTTAACGTATACTATTAAGCATTATTACTTCATCCATAGGTTCCATGTGTCCAAACGAACGCGGTGAACCTTTCATAATATTGTTTATAGTACTTTATCCCGCGCTACATCATTCCTGATATCGTCACATACGTCTTAGGTTTCTCATATTTTTCGTATTTATTCTGCACTCATCGTTCATCTGTCAGTTCTTCGCTTCGCTTCCATTCATAAGGATTAAAATTGTCTATGGAACAAAACAAGATTCTGTCAATTGTTTATTTATAAACAAGATTTCATAACCCGATTTGTAAACACGAGGTTTTCACACCGCCTTCGTAAGTTATGTAAAGTAGTGAACACGTTTTTCTTGTAATATACATAAATGAACATTTTTCGTTAAAATCAAGGTTGTGCTAACAGTGTAAAATACTTCCACTGTTAATAATAATTATAAAGACAATAATTATAAAGATCCACAATGGTGTTTTTTTTTATGTATGCAACAGGTCGTTTGAACCCAATTACTGTATAATTTTTTTTTTAGCTATTATATTGATTCTTGTGACATGTGATAGGTAGCCCAATTTATCGCCATTTTATTGTCACGTGAATTCTACACCAGACCAAAGACAGTGTGACAATCACACTGCCATCGCCGGGAATCGAACCCGGGACTTTCGGTATGGAAGTCAGAGCTCTTACCACTCTGCCACGAAGGTGTTCTTGTGTCGACCCTTATATATGGAAGTGAAGCATTGAACTGGCAAATTAAGTATTAAAGTAGAAATGAGGTATCTTAGACGATTAAATCATAGAGTGTCAAATTTTATATCAGAAGTGAATGTAGTGCAAATTAAAATATTTTGAACAAAAGGGTCGTTAAGATGCTTTGGACAAGATTGATTGAAAACAGAATAATGAAGAAAGTATACTATATAAACGACGTGAACGGAGCTAGAAACAAAGGAAGGCAAAGTGACACGATCAAATCAATCAAATATTAAATGTCGGTCCTGTAAGGAGGCAGAGAAATCGGCGTGCGTGCATTACACGATGTATGAATGTAGTGGAAGCGAGAGAAGTATGTCAGGATACCAAAATGTGGCAGTTCATTCTTTCTGCCTACCCCTCTATAAGACAGCGTGATGGTTAGTTATTAAGTTAAGATAATATCGTGGATTTAATGATAATTTATTTCTTCTATATTCGTCATACTTTGTGTTGTAGATGTTTTATTTTATTTTTTATATACATCACTAGCTTTAATAAAAAATTTAATTAAATATCAGACATATTTCGGACAACCCGGTCCTTCCTCTATGATATATATAAAGATTTTTTAAATACGAGTATTATAAAATTGTTTACAAATATGATCAGTTTTGACAGATGTTATAAAGATTTATTTTGGAACGTGTATAATAAACGTTCTAAAATAAATCTTTGTAACATCTGTCAAAACTGATCATATTTGTAAACAATTTTATAATATTTTAAATATCTTTATAATATCACTGAGGAAGGACCGGATTGTCCGAATTTTTTTTAAGGTTTGTGCTGTATACAAAGTATATAAAAAGTAAGATAATTTATTCCTTCAAGATTCATTTCACTTTGTGTTGTGAATTCGGATTTGAATAAATATTAGACAACTTTGTTTGCCCGCAACACTACATGTCACTGTTATATTTTTAATTTGATTGACCGTGAAGTGAACAAAATATGGCGTTGAAGCAAGGACAGACACAGTTAGGATCAAACAAGTTTTAAGGATTTCCAAGAATGACATTATTACTTTAAAAAATCGTATTGTTAAAAAAATCGTCACTCACTCACTTTGATTTCCATTTTAATCATTGACTTTAACTCACTATGACTATTTTGTTAAGATTGATCGGAATATTTTTTTTCTATCCAATTTTTCAATATTGCAACACTAATAGTAACGATATTATGATAGATACTCGTAAGTTGTAAGTAAACATTGCTTTTAAAATAAAATACTTAAGTAAATAATTTAATTAAAATTCATTCTGTTTGAAAATGAGACAATTAAGTTAAGTTAGAAAGTTTCAATCCTGGGATTGGTTTGCAGCAATTTATTCTATTCTTCTCTTCCATTCTTCCCTGTCTTGTGCGGCTTTTTTGAAATCTGTATTTGATGAGCGGCGCACGTCCACCAACAGGTCCTCCAGGTATTCTCGGCATGGACGTCCCCATGAGTTTGTCCCCTCGGTCATACCCTCCATTATGGCATGCAAGAGGCCTTCTTGACGTATTACCTACATGGCCGATCCATCTTGCACGCCTTTCGGACAAGGTCCTGAGCGATTCTCGATTCTCTGAAGAACCTCCTCATTCGTGATGTGGTCTCTCCAGGAAATTCCTAATAGTCTTCTATAGGACCACAATTAAGTTAATCCGAAAAAAATAAGAAACCGATCGAAGCCATAAAAATAAGTGGAATTAAACTAAATAAAATATCGAACAGTTTTTTATATAGAAATTTGTTTCTTCGTTATTTAAGAAGTATACAACAAATAAAAATACAGCTACAATGTGAATTTACATACAAAGTATTTTATTTATTATAAATATTTATAAATTTGAATAAGACAATGGGTATGTTTCAAAACATACCGGTTAGGCATTCGATTGTGCTCAAATAACACGTTTCTCAAGAGTGTTTAATTCTGGTAAATCCATACGAAAAATCGTCTTATATAGTAATATTATACAATCAATTAGTATAAAAAAAGTTTTTCGAGAATTTAGATGTCAGTTTTTAAGAATTGTGGACAAAAGTATTGTTATGTATTCTTAAAAATTACACTACAAACAATTTTTTACTCAGAAAAACGATTAAGCTAAATAAAACATCATTTTCGAAAAGCTGGGCAGAAAAAATTGGTAGTAAAGAAATAAAGAAAATAAAAATTTCTTCATAATAAATATTTAGTTCCAAATTTTTTAATCAACATTAATTTATTATATTTTTATCAAGGAGGAATACCACGAGACGACATTCGCGACCGAGTGGCAAGTGCTATGATTGTCACACCGAAGGTCCCGGGTCTGATTCCCAGCGACGCCGACGGCAGTGTGATTGCCACACTCTCTTCGGTCTGATGTAATAATAATAATAAATTGGATAATTTGTAGAGCGCCATTTTTATGAATTACTCATCTCAAGGGCGCTGTAGAAGATGCTCCGTTTTATCAACGAGATAATAATAATATTAAAAATGATAACAAAAATAATAAACATATTTAGTATGAGGGCTGCACCTGACGAAGTCGATCAGCCCTTCCTGTCAGGAAATGATAATTTGAAAAGGTGCGATTTGAGTATCGATCTAAACTCTGATTGATTATCAATGCACTTAAGGTCTGCTGGAAGACTGTTCTAGGCTGAAGGGCCGGCTACCGCGAAGGCTCGGTCGCCAAAGTTTGTGCTTGGACAGCGTTTTGGCACAGTCAATCTACCGATCGCAGAAGACTTAGCTGATCGCAGTGTAGACTGTCTAGCATTCAGGTTTTCGTTGATGCAGAGTTCAGATATATAATCTGGTGCCATTCCATGCAACGCCTTATAGACCGTCCAGCAGAGCTTGTAATGTATCCTTTCTGGACATTTCAGCCAGTGGAGATGTAGAACTCACGTGACAATTGAATGGCGATAGATTAGCTACGTATCACATGTCATGAGAATCAATATGATAGCTAAACCCTTTACATCGATTTGGCTCGCGCTGTTATAATGTAAAGAGCGATTCAATATAATAATTATATTATCCTGGTAAACAAAATGTTGTGAAAAGCAATGTTTTCAAAAAAATATTCAAATGTGAACCCACAACACAAAGTACCTAATGAATTAAGTTGAATTAAACTAGGCATTAAGTACCAAAAAAAAGTATATAGTTTCATTCTCTATGTTCAATAGAATGAAGCTGCATACTTTTTTAGTACTTAGTACCTATTTTACTCCAACCATTCAGATATAGAATATTTTTTTATTTATTACGGGAGATCCCTATTGGTGGCGACGAGGTCCGCAACCCATCACACCGCGTTTCCCGCGAGGGCGATAAGGGAAGGATGGAGAGCCCCATCGGTTAAAGTGTGGCAGTCCATCCTTTCTGCCTACCCCTTCGGAGAGATGGCGTGATGGTTAGTTAGTTAGTTAGTTGTATTTATTATATTAAAATTATTAGAATCAATCTGTTTTTAAGATTTGTGACACAACTAACATTAGGTATTTAAAAATGGTTACATAAGCAACAAAATGATTTAACTATGATAAATGTAACGATAATCATAACATCAATTCGTAAAGGTGAGCAGAAAAAATTGGTCAATTAAATACGAATACCTATATTGATTATAAAAATACCCTTTTAATAAATACAAATCGCAGTCCGTGAAATATTCACGGAAATAAAGAATTTCTACCCTTAAAAAACTAGGTTCACTGCATAATCGTAATCAGTGATAAGTTTTAACTTTAAATGAAATTCTTTTTTTTTTCACACACGTTAAAAATTTCACAACTAACAACACCGAATTGGTCTACTTTTGTTTCCTATTCTACTGTCCTACACAATAATCAGAACAAATTAAAAATAATCTAAAATGTTCTCGGGCATGCGCATTTCGAATTATTATACTTTCAGAGAAAATCAAAGTATTCCTGTCTCGCTCTCTTGTATTCAAAATATTCTCGTACTCTTTCTTGACGATATCTGGGTTTTTGCCTATTATATTATGATTAAGTTATTAATCTAGTACCAAATGATTTCGTTGGCTCACTGCTTTCTTTTGGGCATCATCTTATTAATGTGTTTTTTTTTATTATTCACCAAAAAAAATACTAACTAACTGACCTACCCCCGTCTCTCCGAAGGGGTAGGCAGAAAGAACATACATAGTGTCATACACGCGCGTCGATTTCTCTGACTCATCACGTGGCCGACATTCAATATTTGATTTATTTGATCGTACCACGTTTTCCTCGATCTTCCTCTATTTCTAGTTCCATTTACATCGTTAACATATATTTTTTTTACCATTCTTTATTCGTTCATACTTTCCATGTGTCCAAACCATCTTAACGATCCTTTCATTATTTTGTTCATAACACCATTATTCGCACCGCATTCACTTCTTATATTTTCACTCTATCATACACAGAGTATCTACACATTCGTCTTAGAGATTTCATTTCTACTGCATTTATTCTACTTTCATCCTTCTTTTGCCAGTTCCATGCTTCGCTTCGATTAAAAAAATACGATGAGCATTAATATTTTGATAGTCAAATAAACTATTATAACTCACCACTTTACGTGTAGTCTACACATTTTTTACAGATTGTCACGCTCGCACGTCAATCTTCACGACTGCATTATTCAGTAAGACGAAGGGTGACCCGAACTTCGCCATTCAGCTCCTAGCCAAGGATTAAGGATCTATCACAAATCGTGTCCAGCCTACTGTTGCCCAGACTTGCTAATTATTGGAAGAATGTTTCGACCTTTGTAATATAGCGGTCTTGCTGAAAGATGTTAAGAGCGTTGACCCATACATCACTCTACTTCTAGTGTTTACTTTTATATTCTTAACTAACTAGCTAACCATCATGCCGTAGACGTTGGTAGAGAAGATAAACCGCCACACTATTTTATCCTGATATACCTCTCGAACTTCCTCTATATTCATACTTTGTAATATGCATACTGGTCGATTTTTCAAATTCTAATAATAAAAATAAAAAACATATTGTACAAAATATTTTTTTTATATTTAGTTAAACCAAAACACTTAAAACTAGCGAAATAGAGGATATCATTCAGTGGAGTAGATCCAGAATAAAATACTGGAGGGACCATGTAACCTGAATGGATCGTGACAGACTTGCATATACAGCCGCTTATGAAATCCCCTCCGGACATCGCCCACCTGGAAGACCGCCTAAGAACAGCTGGAACTCGTCATCCGATAATTCCTGCGTCACAGATCGTCAGATGTATTAAAAGAAGAAGAAGAAAAATATATTTAGTTAAAATACACTAATTTTTGTGTCTTCCAACAGTTCCGGCAGCTCGCTGCCATCTTCTGGTCTAATATAGCCGCCTTTTGGTATTTGAATAATTTGGTTATGCCGTGTATTTATTGGCCGTCATCGGCTTCTTTTTCCATTCACACTCCTGTATACAATTTTTTAACCATTTTTCTCTCATCCATTATTTCCATGTGTCCAAACCATCTACCTAATTATTTTTTAATTTTACTTAGGACGTAATCACCTGACTTACATTCCGATTTTATTTCTTCATTTGGTATTATATCATACATTTTTTTTAAATACGTGTGTTACTATGGACGGATGGACATACAGAATACTTCAATACGGGCCTTGGTCAAAGTAAAAGAATGTCGGGAGACCATCAAAAAGATGGACAGATGACATTGCCCGAATGGCTGTCACGACCTGGATGCGGAAGGGATAAGACAGGGACGAGTGGAGAAAAATGGAAGAGCCTATATCCAGCAGTGGAGAGAAGAAGGTTAAAGAAGAAGAAGATATTTCTAACACTTACCAACGAAAATGCATTTTATAAACATTTTTAAATACAATATTTTCACAAAAACAGAACATACAACAAATAAAGTAGTATTTTACACAAAATCTCACTTTGATCTAACACAGGATCATAATTTGTATCAATATAGCGGTTCCTTCGTGACGAAGAAATTAGTACAATTTTTGCATTTTTCTTTCCGTTATAAACTCAATTAGAACAATATACAGAACGTACGAATGACAATAACACAACACGGGTAAGCACTTTCAAAGTGTGTTCCTACAAGAACGTCACTTTATTGTAATAATCAGTTCGATTTGAAACAGCCCGCGCCAAGCGGGACAGAATTAGCCAACTATGATAACAAAAATACATTTTATTTAACGGGATTTCCGCAGGCATATTTGTTTTCTTTTTATTTTCTGGCACGGACAGGGAATTTTAAATGTCAGGCACAAACGCGCTGCTGTAGCAACTGGACAACTAAGTATAAATTTAATGTATCTGTGGTCTAAGCACAATAATACGAGTAGTTCGCGTAACAGACGATAGGAAATGCGGTTAACTTTTGTGGGTGACGTTTTGAAAGAAGTACCCATTACTGCCTCCAACCAAAATATATTAAATAAAAAATATCGTCTGAGGTATCCAGTAAATAAATTGACCTTTAAGGGGAATAGCCACAGTTGGTACTTATGGTCTTGAAACTGATACATTGTCCAAACAAAGTGCCGAGAAACTACGAGTGACCCAAAGAGCCATGGAAAGAGCCATGTTAGGAATAAGCCTAAGAGACAGAGTCAGAAACGATACAGTGAGAAAAAAAACAAAGGTCACTGACATCATCCACCGGGTGGCGACTCTAAAATGGCAATGGGCAGGTCACGTAGCCAGAAGCTCAGATGAAAAGTGGACAAAAAGACTGCTGACTTGGAGACCGTGGACGGCGAAGAGAGGTGCATGGCGACGGCAACTACGGTGGAAGGATGATCTTAACAGACACTACGGAATAACCTGGATGCAGTCTGCACAGGATAGAATGACATGGAAGCAAATGGAGGAGGCCTATGTCCAGGAGCGGACGGGAATAGGCTGAGGAAGAAGAAGAAGAAGCCACTGTAACTGCCGAAAAAAAGTTATTTTCAGGAAGTTTTTCGTGTGAAACCATTGAATCATGTCGAGAAAAAAAAAGTGAAGAAGAAAAAACAGTGTTTAATTCATAAAAAATCGGCAATAATAAATTGGATGCTTAATTTTGTTTGAACTACATACATATACATGTAATTTCAACAAAGCACGGCAGATATACAATACATGTATGTGTACGCTGGCCGCCATGTCAGCATGGTCCATGACACGACACGCCACAATGGATACTTTTTCTACATTGAATAACTAGCCTTAACAAACTTAACTAATCACGCCGTTTTCTTAATGGAGAAGATAGAAAGAATTCACGAAAGCACTGTACTATCCTGACATACGAATCTCGTGTCTTCAACTTTCATACATGTCATGCACGCGCGTCGGTTTTTCTGACACTTCACGTGACCAACTTTAAAATTTTGATCGATTAGGTAATGCGCACTTTTGTACTCCCCATACGAATTGTTAATATTTCAAATATTTATCGTTTCTTGAACAATTATGTATAAATACAAATAAAAAAACTAATATGAATAAAAACGTATATTTTATAGACGCTGTTACATAATATTTTATGGGAAAGACGTGTTTCGCCTTACCGAATGCCTTAGCTAAGCAAAAACATGCAATTTCCAAAAAATACAATAAAACTTCTAGAAAACAGATGTTATAATCAGTGGCGGTACTTCCATAGAAGCCCAGAAGCCCGGCTTGCGTATGAAATTTTGAATCTCGTCTGACTTACAGAAGTTCAGCTCTTGTGGCTATTCCTCTAACGTCTGATGGGAACATTGTTGGAAGGTGATTTGGTGGCTTGTTGGTTTATGCGAGAGCACGATTTCTTAGATTTGGGGGTTTTGATTCAAAATTTCTTACGCAAGCCGGGCTTCTGGGCTTCTATTGGAGTACCGCCAATGGTTATAATTCATATTAATCTATTTCTTCGCTATTATATCCATGTAAAGAAACCACCTTTATGCTCTCATTTGGACTACATTCACGTATTACATCTGCATTTGACATGAATTCTAAAATTATTTTTAAGCATAACGATAAAAAGGATGTAAAAATATATATGATTTAATTTTATCGCGTTCCCAATAAATATTACATAGTTGTAAACACGTTAATATTACAAGTATGATTTATTGCATGCGGTTTTTCTTGTTCCGGAGTCGTAAAATATATATTGGGCGTCCTGGTTTCTATAAGTACGTTATGTGTTCGTGCATAACTTCCGGAACCATTTCGATTTTTTACCTGAAAGGTAGGCCGATCCACCTATTTCACTGTTTCGGGAAATCTAACTTTTTACAACTCATACACTCCGCGGTTTGGGAACTATGGTTTACGTAATAAAATAAATCATTAACCTATGTTACATCTCGTCTCTTCTTCTTCTTCCTAGCCTTGTCCCATTTACTTGGGGTCCGTTATTATCGTATAGCGTCTCCTGTCTGTCCTGGGTAAAGTCTGGTGGAACCCGACCACTTTTAAGACTTATTTTGATAAGTCCCATCCACGTTAACTTGGGCCTACCACGTCCTTTGGGTCGCTGGTGCGTTTCTAAGTAGGTACCATATGGTAAATCTCGTGGCTTAATATGAATGAAATTTGATTGCAATGTAAAAAGATGAAAATATTACAAGTTGGGATGGTTAATCCGCGATCACCTTCAACTTGACAAAGAAGTATACGACAAAAAGTCAGCCAAACCTTCCACCACAATGTCAAAATAAAGAGTAGAGATAAAGTCTTTTTTAGGGCAATCCTTATAATATACAGGACTAGCTTACCATTGTCACGTATTTCCCTTAAGTTATGATTTGATAAATAATATTTGATTTACATACATTTATCTAAGTGTATAACATGGTTCCTATTTTTTTATAGTTATAATTCTTCTGTTTGTTAGTGTTAATTCTTCTATATTCGCAGTTTATTTTGTGTTATGGCATCACATTTAAATAACTTTTCAAAACAATGTATCACATTTTGCAATTTTCACAAACATGTTTCGGGACGCAGACATCCTTCCTCAGTGCAGAAATTTAGAAAGTTCCGAAAAGTTTTATTGAAATGCGCGAGTGTGTTGTAACAATACGATGTTTTTTAAAGAGTTGTTTAAATATAATTATTTTTGTAACATCGATAGAAAATAAAAAAAACGTTTTTTCAGGAATAAAATAATAAATAAATCAAATCAAATCAGTTTAATAAAAATTGCTCAAGAAAAAGAACTATCAAAATAACAAAGGTCATTTCTTTTGAGATTTAGGCAAAGAGGATTGATCGCCACTTTCTTCTTTCTTGAAATGCTAAATACTAATAAAATTATAATACAATGCAGCTTTTCGTACAATTATTTCGATTTTTATGATTCCTTCATTTTCCTCAAGTACCCTGTAGGATCCCCCTAACGTTGGCGATCACCTCGGCGAACCTGCTGTGTCCTGCGCCGCTCGGAACAGCTCCTTCACATTTCGGATGCCGGTCCACTCCTTCACGTTTCGCAACCAGGACATTTGTCTCCTACCAGGCCCTCGGCGTCCCTCAATTTTCCACTCTAATATCAGTTGGAGAAGGTGGTACTTTTCTACGCAGTACATGACACAGATTTAAAATCTTCTGAACTCTTCCATTCTACCCTGTCTTGCGCGGCTCTTTTGAAATCTGCATATGATGAGCAGCGCACGTCCACCAACCGATCCTCCGGATACTATCGGCGTGGGCGTCCCCTAGAGTATGTCCCCTCGGTCATACCCTCCATTATGGCATGCAAGAGGCCTTCTTGACGTATTACATAGTCGATCCATCTTGCACGCCTTTCCGACGAGGTCCTGAGCAGGTGTCTTCCTCCTTCGATTCTTTAGAGAACCTCCTCATTTGTGATGTGGTCTCTCCAGGAAATTCCTAATAATCTTCTAAAGGACCTCATCTATTTTGCTCCCGAGGTAGACAAACTCCTTGGTGTTCTTTAGTGGAACTCCTGACATCACTACTCTCATCTGATAGGATTCCTAATATGACTGATTAATTGACTTTGTCGGATATTTTTTCGGTCTTCATTGATTCCGTGCTTTACTCACATCATCATTTTATCTAACGCATAAAATAACAAACGAATGGTCAGAAGCTGGCAAGGTAGATAGAAAACGTCACGAGCTGAATAATTCATTATCAAAAAATCGATATTGCTCCTCTAACATAATATACTCGTATATCCGGGGTGATATCAAGGGCACATTGCGATAAGTGGGCGGGAAAAATATGTTTGTTATTGAAATTTCTAGGTTCATTGGGTAAAAGCTTAATGTTACTAATGAAACAAAAAATAATGTATAATATTTTATATAACTTATATATAAGAAAGGAATGTAGAGCGAAAGAAGGTATTATGAACAAAATTATGAAAGGATCGCTGCGTTGGTTCGGACATATGGAACGCATGGATGGAGAAATAATGGTTAACAAAGTACTCGTATACGTTAACCGTCGCGTTGCCATGTGGTCAATTGAGTTTCCACTGCCAATTTAAAGTTGATTTTCTTAAAACCTATGGACCCTAATATTATAAAAAAAATTGTAATCCTCCATTGAAGTGTTCTCAATATTTCGCAATAAAAAAAAAGCAAAAAATTACTTCCTTCATTCCAAAAAAAAAAAATTTCTAAGACTGCCCTCACCTTCATTCGTGTTAAGGTAGAATTTGTTTTGCTAATATTTACAACTTTATCAAAAGTGACAAATACTAACTCGCTGTTTTGAACGTATTATAAATTATATGTTTGGCTTTTCAATAGGTACGTAATAATACCGACTGTGGATGGAAACGCAGCACGCAACTTAATAATATCAGAACTGTGAAAATATTAACACTTTACCAAAAGGGACAAATATTAATACGTACTCGTTGTCTTGAACGTAGAACGTCATTTTGCCTAGGTGCCTTTATCATACGTAAAATCTCGTAAAGTCTCGCCCCGCCGGCCGCGGCGCGGAGACAAGTTTATACTTGGTGTCCAGTTGCTCGTATGCTGTGACGCATTCCATATCAGAAATCGCATGGTTCCAGAAAAAAATTAATAATGATATGTTTTTCAAATAATCCATGTATGTTATAGATATCGATCTATTCCTAATGAAATTCCCTACAAGATGACATAAATTAAATTTTGATTCATCGAGTCATATGCTTGATATTTAGATAAAGTTAGCGGTAAACTGAATTTACCACATGGGAGCGAGCGTTTTGTTTTGAACACGGTACGTTAAGGGTTAATGATGTAAATGGGGTACGAAGTCGAGGCAGACCGAGGAAAACATGGCATGACCCTAACTAATCAAATTTTAAAGGTTGGTCATGTTAGAAGTCGAAGGAGTCGACGTGCGTGTATGACTCGTTGTATGAATGTGGAGGAAGCTAGAGACGTTTGCCAGGATAGAGTAGTATGGCGGTCCATTCTCTCTGCCTACCCCTGCGGGGAGACGGCGTGATGGTTTGTTTGTTTTGTTTGTACTAAAGGGGCTTTCGAGCACGTTCTCTGCACTCCGCGACGTTCGTCAGCGATAGATGGAAGCTGGAGAAAGAGACTCAGAAGAGGGCGGTTCCCCTCAAAAATCAAAACTTTCGACTGACATTCCAGAAGATGGCTGCCAGCATAATTAATAAATTAAGGACATTAAATAAACTAACTAACCATCACTCCGTCTCTCCGAAGGGGTAGGCAGAAAGAATGGACTGCCACACTTTTCTTTCCTGATATATTTCTCTCGCTTCCTCAACATTCATACATCGTGTCATGCACGCGCGTCGATTTCTCTGACTCCTCACATGGCCGACATTCAATATTTGATTTATTTGATCGTGCCACGTTTTCCTCGGTCTTCCACTATTTCTGGTTCCATTTACATCGTTAACATATTTTTTTTTTACCATTATTTCTTCATTCAATCTTTCCATATGTCCAAACCATCTTAATGATCCCCTCATTATTTTGTTCATAACACCATCATTCGCACCGCATTCACTTCTTATATTTTCATTCGACACTCTATACACAGAGTATCCACACATTCGTCTAAGAGATCTCGTTTCTACTGCATTTATTCTACTTTCATCCTTCTTTTGCCAGTTCCATGCTTCGCTTCCATACATAAGGGTCGGTAGAAGAACACCAACATAAATAAATAAAGGGGTTAACATTTTTGTTCAAAAAGCAATAACTATTAATTGTTTCATATACTGAAATCGCCTTGTTTTCGTTTTTACGTGTCGTCCAAACAACCCTGTACAGAGGTGTAAAATTTGATACTTAAAATGTGGTTTAAACATGGCGTATAATTTAGTATAATCCATAAACCGATTTAAAATAAATCGTTTCGAAATACCGGATAAAATATAATAATTTTATATATATACTTTTGACCTCCATTGTAGCCACTGTACGTTGCTATGCTCCCATTATATATATTATAACTTTTTGTACAATACATATTGTACATATTTTAATGGTTATCCAAGTATTGAACATAATTGAATAATTGAAAATGAGATTTCGTGTGAAAATTATGAAATTGTGTTATTTAAGTAATATTTTAAGTACCTACCTATGAGATGATGGGTACATAATTTACTAATTTTTTTGAACTTATAGATATAAAATAATAAAACACTTTGTATTTAACCACGGTATGGTTATTATAATTGTGCCAACTAGTTTCGCTTGGACCCAAGCTTCATTATTTTAAATAAGAATCACAACATTTTTTAAAAATAATAATGCATGACAGTCCGCAAAAATTGTGTGAATGAACAAGTGGACGAATTTGTATATTAAGGAAGTGTGCTTACAAAGTCTGGGCGAGAAGAGAAATTATAAAAGAAGGATTGGGGCATCCAAAAAAGTGAATGGTGGTGTATTTCTAACTGTCATAGCAAACAAAATGCTATCCATAAAACCAAATATGGCAGTGCACAACAATATTCTTTTAACTTCATTTATGAGTATGTCTTCGTGGCAGAGTGGTGAGAGCTCTGACTTCCATAACGAAGGTCCCGGGTGGATGGCAGTGTGATTGTCACACTGTTTTTGGTCTGGTGTAGAATTCACGTGACAATAAAATGGCGATAGATTGGCTACCCATCACATGTCACGAGAATCAATATAATAGCTTAAAAATAAATTGTATACAGTAATTGGGTTCAAACAACCTGTTGTATACATTAAAAAAAAATATTTAAAAAAAAACTAGAACAGGAACCATGAAAGTAACTAGAACAGGAACCAGAAAATAAATACAGTAGAAATGGAATCTCTTATACGAGTGTGTGATAAAACTTCATATGACAGAGTGCAAATTTCAGATTTAAAAAGTGAATGAAGTGCAAATAATAACCAACATGAATAATGAAATGTAGATTTTTTTTTCAAACGAAACACTCACTTGAAGTCAGACATTTAAAATTTATAAATATAAATAAAATAATAAGCTTTGGTACGAACCGAACTCTAATTACCATACCGTGGTTAAATAACAATTGAATTATTTTATATTTATAATTTTAGAAGGTTTGGTCACAGTTTAATAAAAATATATTGGTTAAGAAACTATTTTTCTCTCACTTCTTTAATAATCATTTATATCGGTCGTGCACGCACGTTTATTTTTCCGTCTCCTCGCATTGCCACCATTTAATATTTGATTGATTTGATCAAGCCACGTTTTTCTAGTTCTTCCTCTATTTCGTGTTCCGTTGACAACGTTTACGTATAATTTCTATATCATTATTTATTCATGCATTCTTTCCGTGTTTCCTTTTCATATTATAAATAATAATATATCTATGATATATATTGTGTAATAATATTTTATTAATACGATTTTTTATGAATTAAAACACTTTTTTCCTACATTTGATAATATTTTTTTCGACATGTTTCGAAGGCTTTACACTATCATCATCGTTCTCTCGAAGATGTAGGTGTAAATCCTTCGAAACATGTCAAGAAAAATACCCTCCAAAGTGGAAAAAACAGTGTTTTAATTCATAAAAAAATCTTTATGATGGAATTCCACAGTATTGACGTCTTAAGTATATCTAAAAATAAATTAATTAATTAATACCAATGAACACTTCTGTAATCTAGGAGTTTTATTTTATGTTTGATGAGAATGAAATGTTTTGCTTGTCTATGTAAAGCATATAAAACATATCATTAGTATTTTACGGTGTTTACGTATTATTTTCATCAAAGCGTGATTAATACATAATATTATATTTGTTTTCTTCTGAATTAGTAAACCTATGAATCTTAATCGTTATACTTTTGTTTTATGTAATGATAATAAAACACTATTTTTTGTGTCAAAATTTAAGATACATGTATAAATGTTAATATTATTTTTCAATAGTATTTGAATATGAATAATTAAACAATTTTTCAGATCAATTTTATATTTCAATATAAACTGGTCGAATATAATAGATTTCAATTGTGGCAAATCGTGCTATTTAAAAATTCATGAAAAATTAACACATTTTGGAAAATGTATCATACAATTTGAATAGAGACTTATCTATTTTAAGTTACATAAGTATATTTATGTATATAAATGCAGAAACGAAATGTCACTCACACAAAAATCCAAGTATCAGTTAATCCTTCCTGCGAAATGCACTTGAAGTCACGTGACACAACCAAAAATATCACAAGAAACAAAACACAAACGAAATTAGTCAACGATCACGACGAGTTTTAACAAATTCGACCTATTCAACTCGCGCGACAAGATAAGAATGGAACCGGCTTAGATTTTCCTTGTTGGCGAATGATTATTTTGACATTGCCGCTACCCCTGTGCCGGAGGGTGTGACGGACGCTCAGCGGGGCGGTCAGCATCCCTCTAATCGTGAAAATCCATAAGAAGACGTCGGCGCAAGTGCGCACGCGCGGGGAGCGCCGCGACGCGCCGGTTTTTCTTCAACGGTTGAGACTATTACTAATCAGATTGATTCAACCAAGGTATTGAATCAGTCTGATTGGTAGTATATGATTTTTGTTTATTGCGTCTCTGGTATACGCAAATATGTCTAGAAAAATTGCGCCGCATGACGATACAAAGTAAAATGTTTATATTTTTATTAATTATCATTACGATTATAAAATGTACAAGCTCTCTTAATTAGATATTTTTTAAAGAATTTTTTTAAACATATATAAATTGAAAAACATTATTAAAACCTTTTATCTTAATTAATTATTTATACATTTTAATGATAGAACGTTGAAATAATGTTCCCTTATGAATCGAAGTGAATCTTGGAGCTGGCAAAAAAGGATGAAAGAAAGATAAATGCTGTAGAAATGAGATCGATATATGATAGAATACCGAACGACGAAATAAGGAAGAAATGTAAGACAGATGATTGCATCATAAGAAAAATTAAAAAAGAATCCCTGAGATGGTTTGTACATTTGGAAAGAATGGACGAGAGAAGAATGGTTTAAATGTTTTATACGAGCAAGAAAGTGAAGCCGTGGAAAACCAAGGAAAGCATGACATGACCAAATTCATCAAATACTGAAAGGCGGCCACATTCGAAGCCGGAAAAATCGACATGCTTGCATGTTACAATATATAAAAATGTGGAGGAATATAGAGAGGTATGATAGATGATTAGTTAGTTAGTTAGTTATACAGCTTTATAAAGAAAACATTTACGATTAATTACGATATAAGGAAAAAAACAACTTCAGCCGATTTGGATTATCAAATTTCAATGTTTTTCATAAATAAAAAATTCCAATCACAATGCATTTTAATTTTTAAAATAATGTTACCTTTAAAAAAATATAATATTAATTAGCAAATATATTTTATACAAGAAATCATTTGGTATATAATTAACATGTTCATAAAAGTACCTACAGCTATAAATTTCTCGATATAGCACTTTACGAACATGTTATAAAAATAATACGAGTACTAAGTTGTTTACTAGACAAGTACTTACTTGTCATTGGGAAATAAAAAAATATTACTTGAATTTCGCGCCACTTCTTTCGAACTCTGAATGGTAATTGCTCCCTAGTATTAGTGAGTGAGAGGGATAACATATTTTCACGTCCCTTTTCATTCCAACTACTTCCCCTCCACAGAGAATTTGTACTAATGCATATTTTAACCCCCCTGAATAACGTTGGGGAAGCATGACTCATCTAGTAAGTGGGTTTATATCGGATTTTCTTTGAAGACGTAGGTACTCAAAAATGTACTGTTCTATAAATGAGTAGGTACCCACAACTTTTCAACCTTTTTATAAATAGAATTGCGTTTCCAGTGATACATAACACATATTAAACATTTTGTTTTCTGCAATAATTTATGAAGTGTATATGTATGTTTTTTTCGTTTATATAAAGAATTTTGACAGGTGTAAAAATAAATTTTTCATTTGTTTCAATGACAATTTGAATGATTTCTTCAATATATTTTAATGTTCTTGCTGGTGTTGGTTTGTTTTAAGTACCTAATTACTGTTAATTAAAAAAAAACGGTGGATACGTGGAACATAAATTAAATATACCATATGTGCACCTTCTAAAAAGTTATTATACGTGTTAAATTATTTTTATTTTATATCATTGTATTTAATATTATTTGTTTTAGATTTAATTTGTAGATGTTGAACGATCGAAGTGTGCGCGGGAGATGCCTATTGGTGGCGATGAGGTTCGCAACCCATCACACCGCGTCTCCCGCGGGGCGAAAAGAGAAGGATGGAGTGCCGCATCGGTAAAAGTGTGACAGTCCATTCTTTCGGCCTACCCTTTCGGAGAGACGGCGTGATGTTTAGTTAGTTAGTTATATTTAAGCAATCATCTGGTGAAACTCTTAGACCACATTCGAAGTAAATATTATAATTACTTATAAATATGTATTTTTATTGAAATAAATCAGATATTCCTGCAACGTGATCGAAGGTATTTAAAAATAGAAGGCAAACAAACCATCACGCCATTTTCTCAGAGGGGTAGGCAGAGAGATTGAACAGTCACACAACTCTGCAGACATCAAATGCATTAAAAACCCATCAGAGTTTAGATTGAGACTCAAAACGCACGTTTTCAAATGATCCTATCCTGATGTAAATGTTGATCGACTGCGTCAGGTGCAGCCCTCATACTAAATATGTTTATTTTTAACTAGTTCATGAAATGCAGTATTTTCTACAGCGCCCTTGATTTGATTAACTCATGCAAATGGAGCTTTATTAATAATCCAATTTATTATGACACTATTCTATAACACATCTCTCCAGCTTCCTCCACACTCATCCATCGAGTCATACACGCACGTCGATTCTTCCGACTTTTAACATGGATAACCTATCAAATTTTAAATGAAGTCATGCCATGTTTTCCTCGGTCTTCCTCGGCTATTTTCTCAATTCACATCGTTAACGTTCATAACCATAGAAGACGCAAAATTATTCAAATACTATTCTTTTGATAATCAATAAGAATGCAACGTCTGTTTTTTAGAATTTTTGTTATTATCTATGACATCCTTTATAGGGCATTATCAATTGTATATTTATATGGCAATGCCTAGAAAATAGATTTCTGTTTTCTAGAAGTTTTATTATAGTTTCTGAGAATGACATGTTTCACCTTTCTAAGGCATTGTCAAATGTCTAGTTTGATAATGCCTTAAAAAGGCGAATTATGGCATTCACATAAAATATAATTAAACTACTATAAAACAGACGTTTTCATTCGTATTAAATATTTAATACGGATTCTTACTTCATTGTTCAAGAAACAATACATACTATTCTTTTGTATTCTTGTTTTGTTAATGGAAAATAAATAGTAATATTAAGAACTTAATAATATCATATGACTACAAATGGCGGACATATCTAACCCCATACCAAGGGCACCCATATGTAAAAAATTTGAATTAATAATGATGGAAGCTTTTCTAGTTGTTTATTTGCAACCGTGGCCTTTCCATCGATTTTTCAATTTTGCTGCTATGGATTCTATCTACGATTATAAATTTATAATTCACGAGACAATGAATAAAAATGACAGTAAAATTATTTATTACCGACAGCCATAAAGTCTACAGTAAATTTTTGGATAGAGTGAGATGACCGTTCACAATGAAGTTCTGGTTGCAACGCTTATGTATAGAATCGAAGCATGGAACTGGCGGACGAAGAAAGAGGGCAGAATAAATGCAATAGAGATGAGATCGATAAGTGTATGACATAATTTTGAATGCTGATCATGAAGGAATGTAGAGCGGATGAAAGTATTATGAACAAAACAATGGAAGGATCACTACGATGAAACAGACATGAGAAACGAATGGATGGATAAGAAAGTATACTTTAATGATTGCTTGTCAAAAATACAATATGATCATATCAGTAGCAAATACCAAGAGTATGGTATTCTCTCAAGGTCTGGTGGGATGTAGCGTGTCTTTGGGGGGTGTTTCAGTGGAACAGGTGAAAAAATTTTGATATCTGGGTGTGGACTTGTGTGGAAAAACGGATCTACTGTGTGAAGTGATGGAGCAAGTAAACAAGGCTGAGGTCATTTCAGGATGCTCGAAGAATTCAATTTGGAAAAACCCTGACGTGAAGATCAGCAGCAAAGTGAAAATTTATAAGACTTGTGTGCGACCTATAATGACATGTGGGATCGAGTGCAGGGCGAACACCAAAATCACAAAAAACGCGCTCAGAGTGTCAAAAATGAAGATGCTCAGAAATATATCTGGCAAGACATTGCAAGAGAGGATAAGGAATACACGGATAAGGGAGATATGCGAGGTCAAGTATGTCGTCAAGTGGGTTAAAGCAAAGGAGAAGATACTAGTATACACACGTGAGGAGAATGGATCCATCTAGACTCTCCTTCATTGTGTTGCACGGTCAGCCCCATGGTAGACGACCCCCGGGCAGACCACCAAAGAGATGGATCGACAGCTGGGAGTCGACTTCGCAGGAGGTCAATTTCTCTTAAGAAACAGACCACTAGGCCTACACTAAGAATAAGAAGAAGATGAAGACTTTAAAGATGTGAACGAAGTACGAGGAAAAAATGGCATGTCCAAATCCATCAATTTTTAAATGCCGGCCATATTAGAAGTCAGTAGAATCGACGTATGTGTTTGACTCGCTGTATGAATGTGGAGAAAGCTAGAGAGGTATATCAAGATAGAGTACTATGGTGATTGCTGTGTTAAATGTACAGTACAAAATCATAATACCTACACTAAGAAGCATTTGTATGGTCTGGCCCGGAATGGAATTTTAACGTACTAAAAATCTGTCACTACTATCATAAATTATTTCGGCCTAAAAATCACCTAAGACTTGATGACTCTCATAATTATAAAATATTCAAATCAGTACTTACTTGGAATAAACATGTTTTTTTATATCTCCAACATTTATTTTATTTCAAATCACAAACACACACTTTTAATAGTATTTAAATTTTTAGACAAGAAAAAATTAACTCACTTATAATAACTTCACAATATTTGTATAATGTTTGATATGCATCACTAGCGAATATAAGATAAAATATATATTTTAACTCTCGTTTTAATGGATGTTAACATATTTTATGGTTGTATCGTAAATCTTGAATTCATTACTAAGTGAGAAGACTTCATTGCAGACATCTGTCTGGCATCACATCTTAATTAAACTGAAGAAATAACTGGTAAGTCTCTTATTATAGTGTCAAATTTTAAAACCTGTCCCTAATAAATACGATACTTGCATATTTGTACATCTCGGGTTTACCGCGTTAAGGAAACTCGAGGATAGAATCCGTTGACGAGAAAAAATACATTTGGCAATGAGGAAAACGTACTGTCGCTCTTAAAACGTTCGTTAATCTGATATAAGTTAGACTATATAGTGGCCCAAGTGACAAATTATTAAATTATTAATCATAGACAATGAAAAGGTTGTCTGAAGGTCGCAGAAGAGATGGACCGACGACGTAGCCCCAATAATGGGTAGACAGTGGGTGGAAAAGGCGAGTGAAAAGGCCAGAAAGGGAGATTTTGGATGAGGGTGAAGAAGAAGATGATATATAAAATACAAATGATATAAAACTATTATTATTATTATTATTATTATTATTATTATTATTACTTTTATTTTTATTATTATTATTACTTTTATTATTATTATTATATTATTATTATTATTATTATCAATATTTCCTTGGCAATGGTGAAATAAATTGGCCCTTAAAAAATATAAAACATTGTAAGCCGTTCAATTAAAAAAAACTTTGTTTGATGCATCACAATTGTATTTTTATTTGTCGCGACAGCTGTTTCGTCAACCTATGTTGACATCATCAGGTGTTACAATAAATATCAAATGAAAAATTTTCGTGATTTTTCGAACCTTTATGTGTATTTGTTCCTATAAATATTAAATATAAAACTTTTATAAAATAGACGTTTTCATGTATATTAATTATATGAAAGTAATATAGAATAAACGTAGTAGAAATGAGATTTCTTAGACGAATGTGTAGTAAATCTGTATATGATAGTGTCAAATAAAATTGCAGAGCGAATGAAAGTGTTGTGACAATTTTAAAAAAAAATATTATTATATGTTTCTTGAACAATAATGAAAAAAAACATATTAAATAATTAATATAAATGAAAACATCTGTCTTCTAGGAGTTTTATTAAATGTTGTATCGTTATATGGAATGACGTGTTTCGCCCTTCTAACACATTTGATAATTCCATATAACATTTAATAAAACTCCTAGAAGACAGACGTTTTCATTTATATATTTTTTTAGAAAATCATTAAGATGATGCGGTGCGAATGATGGTGTTATGAACAAAATAATGAAAGGATCATTAAGATGTTGGACACATGGAAGGAATGAATAAAAAAATAATGATAATTAAAGTATATGTTTACGATGTAAACGAAACAAGAAAAAGAGGAAGACCGAGGAAAACGGGGCACGATCAATTTAATAAAATATTAAATGGTGTGAACAGTCGCAGTCAGAGAAATCGCGTGAAACGATGTATGAAATTGAGGATGCGAAAGAAGTAGCGGTCCATTATTTCTGCCTACCCCTTCGGAGGACGGCGTAGTGATTAGTTAATTAGTTATTTAGTTATTTAAATAATATATTTTAATAAGTTTCATTCTTCCTTTCATATTGTTTGTTAATAATTTTTGGTTTATACATTTTGGGTCAATTAAAAAAACAGTTTTTTATTATAAAATAGGTCGTTTGAACCTTATTACGGCATCTAAATTTTTTAAAGCAATTATATTGATTTTCATGACAGGTAATAAATCGCCATTGTCACGTGAATTCTACAGCAAACCAAAGACAGTGTTACAATCACACTGCCATCGCCGGGAATCGAACCCGGGACTATCGGTATGGGAGTCAGAGCTCTAACCACTCTGCCACTAAGGTTGTCATTTTTATAACTAAAGCGATACAGTTATTTTAATTAAGATATTATTTCACACCGGGGCGGCCGTAAATAAAATTAATCATTGATTTATTTTAATTTTATAGTAAAGAATTGAATTTTTGATTTTTAATACTATTTATTTTCACTTGGACCACTATGTTTTTTTGTACTATACATAAAATATGAAACAACAATACATTTACAAGATAAATCGGTGGCTTTGATGATTTGTATGAATCTGCTATTATCCTGTTTCGTAAATAATTCCTAATTCAATTTTATCACACGACGAACATTTTATTCGTTTTTAATTTTCTAGGAAGTATTTAAAATAAACATCCTGTTTTCCGGAGAGATTTTTATCTATTGTGTTATTTCCAACTGGCAATACCTAAGAAAATATATTTTGGAAAAAAAAAATTCTCACTCTCATCATCATCATCAGCCGTCTGTCAACCACTGCTAAATGTAGGCCTCTCCCAAAGCCCTCCACCGCCCCCTATCCATTGCCGCTCCCATCCATCCATGTCCAGCAATCCTCTTCAGATCGTCGGTCCAGCGGTCACTCTCAGAAATTGAAAAATAATACTTTACCCTATTATTATTACTATAGAAAGCCTATCCAAAAAAGACAAGATGGCAGTGCACAATGGTGTTCTTGTGCCGACCCTTATGTATGGAAGTGAAGCATGGAACTGGCAAAATAAGGATGAAAGTAGAATAAATGCAGTAGAAATGAAATCTCTAAGACGAATGAGTGGCAAATCTGTATATGATAGAGTGACAAATGCAAGTATAAGAAGTGAATGTGGTGCGAATGAAAGTGTTATGAACAAAATAAGGAAAGGATCATTAGGATGGTTTGGACACATGGAAAGAATGAGTGAAGACAGAATGGTACAGAAGGTTTATGTAAACGGCGTGAACGGAGCTAGAAATAGAGGAAGGCCGAGGAAAACGTGGCACGATAAAATCAATCAAATATTGAATGCCGGTCACGTGAGGAATCGGAGAAATCGACGTGCGTGCATGACAAGATGTATGAATGTAGAGGAAGCGAGAGAAGTATGTCAGGACAGAACAGTGTGGCGTTCCATTCTTTCTGCCTACCCCTCCGGCGAGACGGCGTGATGGTTAGTTAGTTAGTTAGAAAAATATGTTGACGCTATCGAAATTACCTCAGCGGAATACAAATAGTGATGCTTTAGAAGTTCTTACATTTTCATTCGACACTATCATACACAGATTTTTCACACATTCGTCTAAGAGATATCATTTATACTGTATTTATTCTACTTTCATCCTTCTTTTGCCAGTTCCATGCAACGCTTCCATACATAATGGTGCGATAGATAGTGTTATGGACACATGGAAAGAATGAACGAAGAAAAAATGGTAAAAAATGGAACTAGAAATAGAGGAAGACTGAGGAAAATGTGGCACGATCAAATAAATCAAATGTTGAATGTCGGCCACGTGATGAGTCGGAGAAATCAACGTGCGTGCATGACACGATGTATTGAGGTAGCGAGAGAAATACGAGTATGTCAGGAAAGAAAAGTGTGGCAGTCCATTATGTCTGCCTATCCCTTCGGGAGACGGCGCGATGGTTAGTTAGTTAGTTAGTTAATAATTTGGAAGTTCTCTAAGAATTTATTTTTAAGTTATTGTAGAAGAAATGAGTTTGTAAAAATCCATCCATGCCCAAGAGAAATACGGTAGGATAAAGCCTTAGATAATCACCAAGCTACCTCGTGCACAGATAAAATACATACCTAATATTTCAATCTATGTAAGTACCTACCCATAAAGAAATTAGCAAATCACTGCAGGTACGAATATTCCGATTTGACGCATACTTCCTTTATCACCCATCAAGGAATGACGAAACCGAAAACATAAGATAAATTTTTAGTGTCCACAAATGGTTTACAAATAGGTACTATTTTTTAAGATGTCCGCCGTGACCTACTTACTTCATTTGATGATTATACATACTCCGCTGTTTTCTACAAATTTCGTGTTTATTTCTCAAACCAGTGTCACAAGTAAAAGGCATGTTAGATTTAAGTATTTACAACGTCATGTTATTTTCTTCTTCTTCAGAGATTCCCCGTCCACCCCTGGACAAAGGCTTCCTCCATTTGATTCCATGCCACTCCGTCTCTTGGAGACTGCATCCAGGTTATCCACCATAGTTGCGATCGCCCTGCACTTCTTTTTGCGGTCCAGTGACCTTTGTTATTTTTCTCATTCGTTTTTCTATTTATATTTTATATTTACCAAAAGATTATTAACCATAAAGTTAATATTTTATTTCTAAATGACAATTCTATAAATCTTCTGTATCAACTTCTGTATCCGTTGATAAGTGGATATTTTTCAGCGAAGCAAGCTATAAAATTTGCGGAAGTCGACTTGCAGGATTTTTATACAGTGAAAGGCATTTGCGGAACTTTTATTTTTAGTGAACGCCTCGATTTAGATATGCGAATTCATAGAATTAATTTTATATATGTAACTAACTAACTATCACGCCGTTTCTCCGGAAGGGTAGGCAGAGAGGATGGATCTCCACATTGTTCTATCCTGACATAATTCTCGCGCCTCTTCTAAATTCGCACATCGTGACATGTACGCTCGTAGAATGTTCCTACTTCGAACATGGCCGCCTTTCAGTAATTGATTAATTTGGTCATGCCATGTCTTCCTTGGCCTTCCTCGACTTCTTTTCCCATTCACACTACTTGTACATATCTTTTTAACCATTCTTCCCTCATCCATTCGTTCCAAATGTCCAAACCATCTTAGTGATCCTTTCTTAATTTTATTTATCACGCATTCATCCGCCTTACATTCCTTTCTTACTTCATCCTTAAATATTCTATCATACATTGTTTTTCCGCACATTCTTCTGAGTGACTTAATTTCTACGGCATTTATCCTACTTTCATCCTTCTTCTGCCAACTCCAAGGTTCATTTCCATACATAAGGGTCGGGACTAGAACTCCATTGTGCACTGCCATCTTTGCTTCAGTCGATATATTTCTATTTGCGGTAATGACTTTGAGTGCACCATTTATTTTGTTTCCAGCTCCGACCCATCTTCCGATATCTTTCTCCATTCTACCATCTCTTGTTAACATGTTTCCCAGATAAACAAATTCGGTAACTTTGCCAGCGCTCTACACTACATGTAACAAATTGGAAAACAAAGGGAGTAGGCATACAAGTGCAGAAGAGACTCATGGATTCAGCCAAGGTTCACCCAGCGCTATCTAGCTTATTGTAATGAAGATGATAGGTATGTATTGTTTTGTATTTTTTTATTGTCAATTTTTATTTAAATGAAAACCCGAGTATCTAAATGAAAATATAACATTTCAAATAAAAGTGTAATTAAACCTACATTATCTATCTGTTGTAATAAAAAATATTGTTTATCCTCTTTGTGAGGCTGACTTCAAATCCAGTAAAATAAGAATGGTCTCAAACTGAAGCTACATTTGCAGCTCAAACGGATTGTCCCAGTTCATTGTAATATTCCACAAAATTTAGTAGTAAGAAACCTTTGAGTTTGAGTAAAATCAAGTATTTGTCTACAAGAATTTGTATACATTCAAAATGTTGTGCAAAATTATTATTTTTTAATTACTTTTGTACTACCGCGTAGTGAATGAGAATGATTGTACAATAAATATGATCAATTACTCTATAGCCAGTGAGTGAGGATCCTCTCTTTGAATGGGCGTATATCGTTAGCATACTCAGGTGTCATTGAACAATGTTTCCCTCGTAAAACTAACTAATGAATTCGTAATAAAGTGCGAATGCTCACTTTGTTAGTTAGTATCGCGGATATTATAATATCATTATACTTGCGATAGACATGCGTATTGCCAGATATATCCTCTTGTCCGTAGGCTCCCAAACTTTTTCCGACTATCAAACTATCAAATAGTACCTAAATAGGTGAACGCATATTGAAAATTCTTTAAAAAGTACACATTTTTTTCTGATCTCTCTCTCTCCGGTCTCAATCTAGCGATTGGTCTGCAGCAAGGCGACGCATCTCATCTTCCACTCCGCTCGATCCTCGGCAACTCTCTTCAACTCCGCATAAGAGGTGCAGCCCGTATCTCAGTAAATCTGGTCTAGGTACTCTTGGCGAGGTCGCCCTCTGTCAATCGATCCCTCGACCATTCCCTTCAACACATTATGCAGGAAACATTATACACATTAAAGGGCTCCTATAAATTTACTGTTTCTTGAACATTGATGTAAAACTCCATATTAAATAATTACTTATTTACTTCCTTATACAGCCTTATCTCGGTACGGTCATGACGGAAGCCAATGATATGCACGCGGAGTTGGAACACAGAGTTCTAAAAGGCCTACGAGCTGCAGCCTCCATTCGCTTTGCTAAGCTATTACCAAATGCCTTAGAAAGGTGGAAAAAATGCTAAAATTCTATAAAATATTACAATAAATGCGTTTCGTTTCTTATAAATTGGCAAGTATAACAGTAGATACCAAGACTCGAAAAAATCATTGAAAGATAAGGGGCTCTAAAATGTAAACATTGGCAAATACAGATTGTACGATTACGAAGCTAACACATTATTTTCATATTTATTAAAAATAGTTTTAAAACCCCAGGTGATCATGAATTGAATCTCTTCAATGAAATCCATATAAAAATGCTGATTATATATATTTTATATTACTAATAAAAAAACGTTTTTATTGATTTATATTGGCGAATTAATATTACTTTCAGTGATTCGTTATTGCAAACTCCTTTGTTCATTGATTGCATATTAAACCGGTTGTAAAGATATGTACTCGTATAATGATCTAATGTCATAACCTTTAGTCGTGTTATATAAATATATAATACTAGCGGACCCGACAGACGTCCTGCCGGGATGCTGGCTTGCCTGCTACTAGCTGGTAGCACGACTGGTTTCGTACCGTTACCGCTACATTATTTCAATATGTTTTGTCGTTAAATAATGCGCTTAATATTCACGCGATTGTGTTACATGCCATACATGGAATATCGAAACACAGCGAACAGAATTTTAAATCTACGCAACGCTACAACCCAAGTGATTTGCGCATGCTTAAAATCAGCGCTATCTATGGTAAATAAACATTACTATAAATTATTCTCAGAAGGTCAATCGAAGACTACAGGGGAAAAACAAGGAATGTCAGTTAAAATTCAAAATAAATGTAATAATGCCATCTAGCGGCATTTGTACGTATCTATCCACAGTAAAACTTTCATATTCAAAAATCATCGGTGTCATCGACTATGGCCAGATAATCGATTGCTAATTGCTAAGAAATATATAGACTTTGATTAGCTTTATTCTCAATTTATTCAAATTAACCTTCTACTGACATTCCTTGTTTTACCCCTGTAGTCTTGTATTATTCATGAACTTCCCAGAAGGTTTTAATGGTCATCTACAGGGTCCAAATGTGAATCTAAACCATCCAGGTACCCACTCAAACATACACAAAAATAAATTCATCAAAATTGGTCCAGCCGTTTAGGAGGAGTTCAACTACATACGCCCGTACATAAGAATTTTTTTTTTGCACAAAAGTTGAGTAAGAAAAGTTTATATTAAGTAGGTACCTTCTGTAAAAAAAGTAATCACCTGGTTGAATACTAATTTGGTTTATCGCTCTAGACAAAAGTTATGGCAGGAACTAAGCGATTCACGATTTTACAATCGTGATACGTCTCGCTCTGAATGTATAAAAAAGAAGAAGATGTTTATTATTTCTTGAACAATGATATAAAAATCCGTTTGAAGTATTCAATATTGAGGAAAACGTATATTTCATTCCAAATTTATTAAATGTGGAGAAATCAAATTCGTTCTGCCTACCCCTTCGGGGAGATGGCGTGATGGTTATTTAGTTAGTTGCTATAAATAAAATTATAAATTTTATATAGTAAAAAACTACTTTACCATAAAATAAACTAACTAACTAACCATCACGCCGTCTCCCCGAAGGGGTAGGCAGAAAGAATGGACTGCCACATTTTTCTCTCCTGACATATTTCTCTCACTTTCTCAACATTCATACATCGTGTCATGCGCGAGCGTCAATTTCTCTGACTCCTCACATGGCCGACATTCAATATTTGATTTATTTGATCGTGCCACGTTTTCCTCGGTCTTCCTCTATTTCTGGTTCCATTTACATCGTTAACATATATATTTTTTACCATTCTTTCTTCATTCATTCTTTCCATATGTCCAAACCATCTTTTCATTATTTTGTTCATGACACCATCATTCGCACCGCATTCACTTCTTATATTTTCATTCGTCACTCTATCATACACAGAGTATCCACGCATTCGTCTAAGAGATCTCATTTCTACTGCATTTATTCTACTTTCATCCTTCTTGACCATCGAAATATAAGGATGAAGCATGCTCATCATAAGAAGTGGAAAGCTACTGGCTCTCGTGGTGAGTATGAACAATTCAGTCACTACCGCTCGATGGTGGTTCGCAGTGTCCGATTGGCCTTTCGAACATATGTGGGCACCATTGAGGGTAATCTCATGGACGATCCCAAATCTTTTTGGAACTACGTCAAAAGCTTACGCAAAGATGGTGGCATGATAAACACCATGATGCATGGGGATAGAGAGGTTCGAGGTGCCGATATAGCGAATGCATTCGCTAAGCACTTCCTATCTGTCTATAACAATATTCCCCCGCGGCTAAATCATAACGATGTGACCAATTCGAGTGCCGATACTACTCATAGCTTCAATGGTGTCAGTCAAATTGACATCTCAGACATAAAAATTTCAATTCAAGCCATGAAAAATTCGCATTCAATTGGCCCTGATTTTCTTCCTATCTTCTTTTTAAAAGGATGCTCTGAATTTTTGGTACCTCCTCTCCACTTCATTTTCAACCTCTCAGTAAATACTGATACCTTTCCCGATTTGTGGAAAATCTCCAAGATCAGTCCCATATTCAAGAGCGGCCCGAGAGAATCAGTTGAAAACTACAGACCTGTAGCAATACTGTCTGCTCCGGCCAAACTCTTCGAATCTATTATTTATAAAATGATTCTCCCTAGAGTTGAACCCTTCATAATTCCAGAACAACACGGATTCAGGAAGGGGCGCTCTACTGAAACCAATCTTATGATTTTCACAGAATATGTGACAAGGGCTTTGGACAATGGTCACCAGGTTGACTGCTCTTATAATGACTTTTCTAAAGCCTTTGATACCGTCAACCATGATGTACTTCTGCGAAAGCTGTCGGAAATTGGTTTCTCTTCTAAGTTGGTTTTATTTTTTATTAGCTACCTGAGGGAGAGGAAACAGTTTGCCTCATACGGTATATTTCAATCTGCACTTTTTCCCGTATATTCCGGAGTGCCACAGGGCTCAAACCTTGGTCCACTCCTCTTCACCATCTTCATTAATGATGTCGCGAGGGTTATACAATTTGCGCGATTTCTTTTATTTGCAGATGATCTTAAATTATTCCTTGAGATAAAAAGCCCCGAAGATTGCCTCCATCTCCAGTCAGATATAAATAATATCGTCCGCTGGAGTAAAACCAATCAAATTTATTTCAATATCTCTAAATGCGTAATTTTATCTTTTACGAGAGCATTGCGTACTGTTTATTACAGATACACAATGGATAACCAGCAACTTAAGCGTGTTTCAACGATAAAGGATCTTGGTATCGTTTATGAAAGTAGGCTGACTTTCCATGCTCACATCGAGAGAATATGTGGAGTTGCACTGAAAATGTTGGGATTTATTCTCCGAACTGGTAGAGTTTTCAAGAATCCCTATGTTTTGCGAATTTTGTACAACTCATTGGTCCGGAGCCGGCTTGAGTGTGGCTCGGTGATATGGAGTCCCCACGAGGCGAGATACTCGCTCATGTTAGAGAGGGTTCAGAAAAGATTTCTGAGATATCTCTACATGAGGGAGTTTGGTAGCTATCCGTGGCTTTATCCCACTGCATTCCTCTTGGGCATGCTGGGGACCAATAGTTTACAGATAAGAAGGGATGGGTGCACACTTACCCATTTCTTCAGACTTATCAGGGGATTCTTTGAGAACTCCGTCATCTTGGAGGCTATCCATCTTTATGTTCCGGATGGCTATCTTCGACAGCGTCAGCACAGACTGTTTTATCTCCCAGCATGCAGAACCAACCTGCCTCTGGTGATGCCGGTGGGGAGAGCAATCAAACTGCTGAACATGATCGCTTCGGAGATCGATGTCTTTCATATTCGTGAAAGTACATTCAGAAGACAAATACTCTTGACTTTGGAGAGTATTTTGTATTCCTAATGTCGAACCATCTCTCATGCGTTCCTGGTATTATATATTCCTTATGTTTTACCTGTTCTCAATAGATGCCTTAAACTATAAAAAATGTTTGTAATGTCTTTTGAGAAAATAAACTGATTTGATTTGATTTGATTCTTTTGCCAGTTCCATGCTTCACTTCCATACAAATAAACTACTATACTATTATAGTATGTGTTTTAAATTTATTTTGAAGAAAAGAGTTAAGTTTTTATCCTGCATTTCGCATTATTAGAATGCGGCTTGGTGCGTTATGAGACCGATTATTTTATGGGTTGAGAAATGTTTTGCAAACAGGTTTTATTCAATTAAATTAGTTTGCGTCACGAGACTAGTATTGATAGGATTTAACTTAGGATCTGGGTTTTAAAAATTAATTTATTTATTGACAGAAATTCCCAAATGAATCCATCTCATTCAGTGGCGTGCCTAGGGTCAACCAATAAGGCAAGCCCGTCCAACTTTTTTGTGTTATTTGTTAACACCGAAACACGAATTATAAATAAATGTTCATAAATAAATTACATAATCTTATTTTCATAACATTTCTGCACGTAACGTAAATAACAGATAACATTCTGACAATAGAAGTGAAGTTCGTGACGCATCGAATAGTAACATACTTCAGAGTGATAAAGCCCGGCTTCAAATCCATACAAAAAATTGTAGATATCTTCTGGTATATATGCACCGAGCTATATGATTACAATCCAAAAACACGTAAGTGCGACAAAGACTCTTTTACATTTTGCATGCCCAATATAAAGCCCATCGAAAACATGAAACAAAACATGTGGACGTAGGCGATTTCGCGGGATTTATGAGTGAAATAAAATACGGCGCGTATGAGTTGAACAAAACATATACCTACGTAGATTTCTGCACATGTCAGCGGAGTCATTTGCAACGCAACGAATTAAATCGCTTTAAGTCGCGCGAAAATTCAAAATATTACTTTATTTGTAGACGGCTCCAACGCGTAAAAAACATCGTTTTATTATAGATTTTTTAAGGCAAGCCCGGCTTTTCGGCCTGTATGGAAGTACCGCCACTGATCTCAATACCGTTCAGATCTGTCGATGCTGATTGGTAGCGATCATATTGGGAAACGAACAGCTACACCTATGTTAAATTGACGGAATCGAACATTTAAATCTAATAAATGAAACTGAACATTAGAGCTGGCAAAAAGAAGAACGTACTGTTTATTACAGATACACAATGGATAACCAGCAACTTAAGCGTGTTTCAACGATAAAGGATCTTGGTATTGTTTATGAAAGTAGGCTGACTTTCCATGCTCACATCGAGAAAATATGTGGAGTTGCACTAAAAATGTTGGGATTTATTCTCCGAACTGGTAGAGTTTTCAGGAATTCCTATGTTTTGCGAATTTTGTATAACTTATTGGTCCGGAGCCGGCTCGAGTGTGGTTCGGTGATATGTGATAGGTGAGTCCCAATGAGGCTAGATACTCGCTCATGTTAGAGAGGGTTCAGAAAAGATTTCTGAGATATCTCTACATGAGAGAGTTTAGTAGCTATTCGTGGCTTTATCCCACAGCATTCATCTGGGGCATGCTGGGGACCAAAAGTTTGCAGATAAGAAGAGATGGGTGCACACATACCCATTTCTTCAGACTTATCAGGGGATTCTTTGAGAACTCCGTTATCTTGGAGGCTATCCATCTTTATGTTCCAGATTGTTATCTTCGACAGCGTCAACACAGACTGTTTTATCTCCCAGCATGCAGAACCAAACTGCCTCTGGTGATGCCGGTGAGGAGAGCATTCAGACTGCTGAACATGATCGCTTCGGAGATATTCGGCTTTCATATTCGTGAAAGTACGTTCAGGAGACAAATACTCTTGACTATGGAGAAAATTATGTATTCCTAATATCGAACCATCTCTCATGCGTTCCTGGTATTATATATTTTTTATGTTTTACCTGTTCTCAATAGATGCCTTAAACTATAATATAATTGTTGTTTGTAATATTTTTTGAGAAAATAAACTGATTTGATTTGATTTGAAAAAAAAGAATGCAGGATAAGTTCCATAGAAATGAGATCACTGAGAAAACTGTAGGGAAAAACGATGTATTGATAGAAAACCGAACAACGAAATAAGTAAGAAATGTAAAGCAGATGAAAGCATCATATGTAAAATTAAAAAATATATCCTTAAGATGATTTGGACATATGGAACGAATGGATGAGAAAAAAATGGTTAAAAAGTTGTATACAAGCAGTGTGAGTGGAAAAAGAAGCCGAGTACGACCGAGGAAAGCATGGCATGACCAAGTACACTACTTTCGAAGTAATAAAAATCGACAAACGCGCATGCTACGAGGTATGTAACATTTAGAGTAAGCTCGTGAGGTATGTCATGACATGACGATAGGCGGTCCATCCTCTCTACCTACCCCTCGGGTTAGTGATCGAATATAAAAACGAACGTTTTAATTATTTAAATCGCTGGAACATATTAAAGAACAGATGATTCAAAAATCTCTCTAAAATTAGTTATCCATGCTAACAGTTTTCAAGTCAATGACACACTGACTTTTAAACGTGTTCTGTATCGTTGAGCTATGGTTATTGGTCAATTTGATTCTTATACTCAACACATAGTTAATTGATTTTCCAAAGTAACATGCATATTTTTAAATTTAAATCGAATAACCATTTTTTCAAAAATATAATAATAAATTTTTATAAATAAATTTTTCGTTTTTTTTTTTAGACGATATTCATTTAAACATCTTAGTTTATTCCAATATACGAGTATATTGCTTTTCTTGTTAATTAAATTTTTTAATAATTTATTATATTATTCATTTCTTAATTTATTTCAAATCGTTACTTTGTTAAGTGGTCATTTTTTTAATGCGGTGATTATAGGATAAAACATTTTTTAAACAAATAAAATTGTAAATAAACTGAAGGCATTAACACTGTAGAATTCCATAATGACGTTTTTTATTAAATAAAACACTGTTTTTCCACTATTGAGTTTATTTTTCTCGACATGTTTCGAAGGCTTACTCCTTCATCATCGGAAGAACGATATAAACAGTTTACAGTTTATAACATATCGAGAAAAATAAACAAAAAATTGGAAAATACAGTGTGTTAATTCATAAAAGAAAAGTCGTCAAATAATAGTGTTAATAAAAATATATAATTTTATTTGACAATTGAACATAAAAAAAAATATTGTATTATTGGATACTTATTAATATATTTTCTAGCACTTACCTGTAAAATATTAATTTAATCCTTTTTGTAACTGTTTAATTAGACACCTTAAATATTTTAACATATAATCTTTGTTGATAATATTGTTTTGATAACATTAGTTAAGAACTCTCTAATTCACACCCAAAGATAAGTTAGGTACTTTAATTTCTTTCAAATAATTAAATGACGTTTCAACAATCCAAATTCAAATAAGATAAAATACGCCCCCCACGCCATAAGTGCCTATCTACGCACTTTGCAGTACAAAATGACAGCACAAGTGCAAAATTTTGCGACATCGTAAAAACAAACCGGACAAATTACTCACGCCATATTTCAAACGAGTGTGAATTTCAACTGGCGTATGCTGTGGATCATGGAAAAGGTGTTTACGTTGAAACATGTGACTTTTACTGATATTCAAATGTACAGCGGCCGTGAACTGAAATCTGTCATTTCATTTTCGAAATATTAAATGGACGAAAAGGTCGGGAGAGTGTAACATCACATTTCGAAATGGTTTGCCGCATTCGGCGGAGGCCGAGAGCAATGTTTTAAATAGTCTTCCATTTATAATTTTAGCGATGTAATATTATATATCAATGCATTAATTTAAACTAAATTACAGAATGGCCAATAATATTAATTAATACGATTGAAAACATCCGTTTTGTTGGAAGTTTTATTATATTTTTTTCTAATGAAATGTTTCGCCTTACTAAGGCATTACCAAATTATTATTTTTATTTTTATCATTATTATTATTTTGTTGAATCGCTCATTACATCATTACAGCGCGAGCCAAATCGATGCAAAGGGTATAGCTATCATATTGTATTCCACCTTCCTGCTTATCGCACCAATTACGCTCAGAGCGCGGCAATGTATCGGATATGCGACACTTATAACAAATCTTTTAATGCAATTGACGTTTTTCACCTAAATGCTTATGATTTTTAAAAAATAGTTGTAGCAACTTTTCGATGTGTATAGTGTTATAATGTAATATTCCTTTACTTGTATTATTATTATTATCTTTTTGTTTATTATTATTATCCTTTGCGCGTGCATGACACGATGTATTGATGTTGAAGAAGCGAGAGAAATATGTCAGGAAAGAAAAGTGTGGCAGTGCATTCTTTCTGCCTTCCCCTTCGGGGAGACAGCGTGATGGTTAGTTAGTTAGTTAGTTTTCTTTTTGTTAATTTTTATACTATTGCCTTAGTTAGTTTTATTTTTATTTTAGTTTAGTTAAATTTCGTTTCATAAGTCTATAATGTTAACTCTGTTCATTCATTTATATTTGTGGTAACATGTAATTGGCCTTATTTGAGTACTTCTTTGTGTATTTTTATATATATACTTATTCGCTGTTTGTTACCCTAAAATAAATAAATATGGGTTCTCGTGACATGTGATAGGTAGCTCTAGTGTATCGCCATTTTATTGTTACATGAATTCTGCACCAGACCAAAGATAGTATGACAATCACACTGCCATCGCCGTTAATCGAACCCGGGACCTTCGGTATGGCAGTCAAAGCACTTATCACTCGACAATGAAGGTCGTCAATGTTTGATCGTCTTATAGAAAACATATGTTTTCTTTAGTAATTATTTAATATGGAGTTTAATATCATTGCTCTAGTAACTATAAATAAATAATTATATTTTATAAAACTGAATTTGTATGCCATTTATAGACTTTATTAAACTTACTGGAAATTATTAATAATATAAATTATAAATAATATAAACATAAAAATAATATGACATTACGTATTATATTATTTTTATTTTGTTATTTTACTTTATATTATTTGTTTTAGATTTATTTTGTGGGCGTTGGACGATCGAAGTGTGCGCGGGAGATGCCTATTGGTGGCGATGAGGTTCGCAACCCATCACACCGCGTCTCCCGCGGGGGCGAAAAGAGAAGGATGGAGTGCCGCATCGGTTAAAGTGTGGCAGTCCATTCTTTCTGCCTACCCCTTCGCGGATACGGCATGATGGTTAGTAAGTTAGTTAATTAGTTACTGAAAATTATACAAGTTATACAATGTTCACGCTTTTATTGAATTTCATCGTAGAAGTTCATTGTACTTAATAAAAATAAAAGTATTTGTTTTTGTTCTTAATATTATTATACCTATCATAAATAGGCGCCAGCGATGACGTACTGCCTGCATTTTGTTTACAGTATTTTTGATGTTTTTTACTGACAGAAAAATCCCCGTTTTTAGGCCACTAAGATTACCAAGTATACGATTTGTTTTTAGATATTATGTTGATTATCATATCATGTGATAGGTAGCTTATTTATTGTCACGTGAATTCTACACCGGACCAAAGACAGTGTGACAATCACACTGTCATCGCCGGGAATCGAACCCGGGACATTCGGTATGGCAGTCAGAGCTCTTGCCACTCTGCCATGCTCACGTTTTCAATGGGCAAATTTTAAAATGTTAAATAATCACGAAAAATCCAAAAGCAAATCAGACATTATTAATTTATGAAATTTATATTTTGCCGGACAAAAAAAAATTGTATTTTCTTCATTTTATTTCATAAGTATGACCGAGGAAATAGACTAAAGACCTCGTTAAAAAAATAACATCTGTTCTAATGCATTGGATTGGAAAGTCTGTATGTAGGTATGCAACATGAATCTTGTGAGGTTCATATTGAAGACGTTTCATAAAAAGTAATTCTCCGGCCGGTATGTACCAAGGTGATGAAATGGCGTTAGTCAAGTCATTGGAAATTGTTATTTCTAATAAACAAGTGACATTTAGCGAGCTTCGAAATTTAGAAACGAAATAAATATTGGTATAGTTAGATACGTACGGTAAATGATGATCGAAACGTGTCTATTCTTGATGTTTGCTGTTTATTTTTTATTAACATCAGCTGTTATGACTTGCCTTGGATATTGGCTGTTGGGGAGTACTAGCCCGAAGGCATTGCTCATACACATGACAGAAATTGCGTTGTTGGATGTTGAGGTTGGATATTGTTGAGGATTTCTTGAAGGATGTATTGGGTTGCTGTTCGACTACCCGGGTAAGGATGAGTGTGGAGGGTTTCAGGGTGGCGTTCGACAGGAACCGAGAGACTAGGACAGGGAGTGACCTTGAATAGAGGCAGGATGGTCCATGATATAGAACCGGGTGAGCGGGAATGATCTTTGGTGTAAGCCGTTTTGCCGGGTTAAAATACAGGATGGAGGTAAGTAAGGGCGTAGAACTTGGGGCGCATGAGTAGAACAGTGGCGGGATAAGAGGAGGCGACGTCGACAATAGCAGAAAAAGCAAGAGACAGAGGTTTCCGAGGAGAAAGGGAGCAACGGTAGAATAAGGATATACGTAAATGAATGCGGCAGATGGGATGTGTAACAGCGGTAAGTATGGAAGGTAAGAAACATATTCGCGCAGAGGTTAATTTTTTAGTTAGATAGTTGGCTAGCTGAATTTCTTTTATTTTGAAAAACCATAAATAAGCCACCCATTGCGATACACACACATATAAATGGAACTTTCTTAAACCTTATTGTGCGGCTGGCTATATTTGCAGTCCAAAATAATTGTTCCAAATTCCATCAAACTACATTTGCAGCCCATATGTGAATGTATCTTATAAAACTTTTTACATTAATTCCTTCAAACTAAATTGTGCGTAATAATATTATGAGCTGCGGAAATCTGTCTAATGAAGCCAGCCGCACAATAGGGGTTAAAGAGTATTAAAACAATGGCCAGAACATAAAAAAATCTTGTGAAATTTCGAACGAAAGCTGGCCCACGGACGCCATCTTGAAAATCTTAAATTATAGTTGAGCCACATTTACAAATTTTAATTACTTATCTTCTTCTTCTTGTTCCTATCCTATCGGAGGCTGGACAACATCATGGCTATTTCTACGCTTGATACAGCAGCTCTGTGTGCTTCAACTGAGTTCTGTGGGATGTTGTGCTGCAACTGAACCATTCTCGAAGGTTTCCTAGCTAGGATTTTCTTCTTCTTCAGACACTTCAATTTAAAAATAAACAAATAAAGTTATTTGAAATTTTATGGTAAACTTCGTTTTACCTTAATTTTGCCCTGGAAAATCCGTTGAAGCCCTTTTATTTAACGTTAAGTTTTTCATAACGTGCCCGAAGTATTCCAGTTTTACATTTTATTTTTCTTTCTCCTGAATTACTTATAAATATTGAAGAAACGTAATGTATAGGTAATTCCGTTAATGGTGTATTATTTTAATTACATTTTTTTTATATATTTAATACCTTTGACTTAATTTTTTTAATCCTTCAAAAGTAGATTTAGTATCCTACATTATGTATTATATAAAAAAAAATTTCATGTACTCGTAAAATAACACATACCTACATATTTTTTAACATTCACTGTGAACAGAGCATGTTAATAGAAGGAAGAAAAAAAAACACTTTCTTTGGAATTCCGTGTTGGTAATAACACTAGTTGATTATGTTCTGAATATTCTGTCAGTGAGATGAACAATATTTTGATCTATAAAAGTTTAATCAAAAAATGCTTTTCATTGTTTAAATGAAAATATGATTGTACATTAAAATATATTTATTAACTGCGAATGCTTAGGTGGTCCTCTGGAGTATCGCTGAGAGACAAAATAAAAAGTTCACGCATTCGGGGTAGTCTGGGAGTTACTGATATAAATAGTAAGCTCGAAAAAAGGCAGATGAGATGGTAAGGGCATGTAAAACGGAGACCACCATACCACACAGTAAATAGAGCTTTGTCTGTGAATCCTCCAGAATAAAACCTAGGAACACGTGGATGATTCAGTGCAATAACGTCTTGCAGAAAAATGGCTTGGAGTGAAGGCGATACTCAGAACCGTAAGAAATACAATGATTTTACTGAAATCTCTTGATGGAAGTTCATTTTAAATAATAATTAAATAAAACGATGTTTTTTTAACTACTTCCACTTTTGTCTTTACTTAGACAGCGACCGGTTTCGCCAGGCTCGCTGGCATCGACAGACTGGAGACCCAGTCTGTCGATGCCAGCGAGCCTGGCGAAACCGGTCGCTGTCTAAATAAAGACAAAAGTGGAAGTAGTTAAAAAAAAACATCATTTTATTTAATTATTATGTAAGAAATACAGCCTGAGATCGAGAAGAGCCGACCGAGTTGAAATAGCGCCAGGAAGAAGAAGAAGACACATTGTTTGAATTGCATTATATTGATCTTAAGTTATTTAAAAAGCACCACCATCCAGACACAGACCAGCAAGCTTTGCTAGATGATGTCATATTACCCTTGGGATTGTTAATTCATAGAAAATTACACTTTATAAATCATCCGATTTGCTTTTACATTATTATTATTATATCATACTTCCCTCCTTATCACTTTAAATAAATAATTGTGGAAGTATACTTAAGGATGGAATCAATGTATCCATAGATTCTTTTTTTTTTTGTGATATCTCTGACCATTTTTTTTACATGTAATGCTAAACTTGAATGCTCTTTGAGCCATCCACTCATATTAATATTTAAAATAGCAAAATATTGTGAATTCAACTGACCATACAACCAATTTCCTATTTTTTATAAGCAAGGCAAAAGTTTTCATGTGTGAAGTTACCAAAAATTAAATAAAAATGTGAATATCTATCCGTAAAAATACAAATAAAATTTGATCCAACAAGATGATGTTAAACTATCAAGGGATGTGGAAGCCAAACATCTTTAATATAGGAAAGCTACTTGTTAGTATTGTATCATAATAAAACAAGTAAATTACAAAATCATTTTATTTTCGTAGTTTTTCAAATTTACAGAAACCCAATAAAAATAATATAAAGCAATAACCATTATACAATAGTGTCTATTTTGTCACTGACAACTGTTATGATACAGAAAATTATAATCTATTGGAATCTTATTCACATTAGCCCTAAAACATCTTGTAGTTGTCATATAATTTAAGTTTATGACTGGATAATCAATGTCAATATATTTAACTTGAAAAAGTTTCATAGATATTGGCGCCCAGTATTTTGAGTTTATCATTCAAAACAAGTTGTTGAATCCAGTTTTCTGAGAGTGCGGACAGGCCGAGTTCCGGGGAATGTGAGATTAACTTGTTAATGCTGGGGATCAACTTAATAATCGGTATTTCTACTTTGTTTACACTGACAAATGAGTTCAACTGGGATTTACCAGCCGCACCGTTGGACACTCCAGGCGGACCGTTTAGTTCCCGGATGGAAATTTTACCATTCGGGGAAGGCGAAGAGCCGAAAAATTCAGCAATTTGATCCACGAGATAAGAGAACCCTCTACTGACACTCGAATGGCTCAAGGATACCACTTCCTCGCTCTCCAGTAGGTCCATTGTCTCGTTTAATAATGTTTTCAAAGCATCGTCCGTTATTTCCGCGTCATTCAATAAATACAGAATCATTTGTTTTATCGGGTCAGAGTCGAGGCACAAGGCGTTCTGGATCGACCAAAACAGCTGTTCCGTGTCTTTAAGAGAGAGCTTCTGTTTCAGTGGTATCGGCTGGATGACCGAGCGCACCTTCCCACTGATTTGTTTACACAACTTTTCTACTCCTTCGGATGCAAAATAATGGCAAAGAGATAAATATTTTTGCTGCAGATCAGGACTAATAAGAGGAGAGTCTATATGTGTACGGCCTTTGTACAAATATCCCCCGACAATATTCAATTGTATTCTTAAAGTGACTGCTAATATAGTGAAGGCGTAGATTGTGGAGGTGGCACGTGCGAATATGCGAACTTTAAGTTCGTCCCACAACTCCACCCTGTTTCCAGGATTGTTGCGGAGGCTGTCCAGGAGCTCCTGCGTGTCCAGAGACTTGAGAACAGCATCGCACACGGACGGAGCCAAGGAATTAATAGTTTGGTTGCATATTCTTTCTGTGCTCTCGAAATGCTGTTTTTTAGGAGTCATTTCCATAAATATTCTGGCCTCCCTCTCTTGCCATTCTCTCAACTTCCTGTTTGCATAGTTTAATGCTATTGCGGTCCCCCCTATAACGGCACCCGCGACCAAAAATTTATTTTTGTGCCTGTTTAAGAAACCTCTTAGACTGGAAAACATGTTGGTAAATGTATATACAGGCTTTCTAACTTGATCCGGAAATTAACGTCTTCTTACATTTATTTGTATATACTGCGAGTAATAAATATTCATAGAGGAAGTGAAGATAACTGTGAACAGCAACCTACAAAAGTACAGAAAATAAATATTCCAAACTGTCAATGTATATAAATAAGGTAAGCAAAATAATATGAATTAATATCTACCTTAATTATAATTAAATTCATTCGTATGCTTATCTCGAAAGATAACAATCATTATTGGTTTTAAACATGTCAAAGGATAAATGTTCGATAAATGGTAATTAACTTCAATGATCAACAATAATTCTTAACGTTAAAACTGTAAAATGATATTCTTACGATAAATTTAGGATCAAATATATTTCTTTTCTGATATCGGTAGACATTGGACTTGTCAAGTGTTTAATATTTCATCAATCGAAAGTAGTAGTGTCTGACAGTTGGCCAAACTGCGTCATGACATTTTGAATTTCTCTGAAATCCTTGTTTTTCTTCAGAAATATATTATTTTTGCTTTATATTTACACGCTATAACTTTTGTTAACCGAAGTACTAAAATTAATGTTTTGTAAATATTTATCAAATTTTCCATAGAACCGTTTTCCGTAAGTATCAAAATGTAAAAAATAAATAAAAACATTTTTCGTAAAAACGGCGTCCTAATAAGAGTAGATATTTCAGGTTTTGAGTGTAATTGTATTCCTTAATTGCTTCTATAGTTGACATTTTTATAGTCTCCATCATCAAGATGAATGATTAAGATAGTGCCAAAAACAAAAAACTTATGAGTAAAAGTACATTATATCTATTATAATAATATTCCATGGGTATCGCTTGTTCTCTGACATCACTCCTAATGACAAAGTCAACCATGTTCCATTCGTTAAAATTAATATCTGTCATAGAAGAAACAACGAGATGCAATTATACACAAGACCCAAAAAAACTGCTTTCTGTATCTAAAAAAGAAGTTTGCTTGTGTAGTCTCCATCATCAAGATATTCTCTCGAATGATAGCCAACGTCGGGGGGACCTGACATGATACGGAAATAAGAAGATCATCAATATGAATAAAAATTTGAAGCTATATCCATCCTGTTATGCTAAACAAAAAACATACATAAGTAAAAGCACATACGTTGATTAATATTATTCGGTTATTTCTTATTTTCTTCGTGCATTACTCATTCTAGTAACAGAGTCAACCATGGTTCATTCAATATAATAAATATCTTTCATAGAAGAAATAACGAGATTTGATAATTATACAAAGACCACAAAAGGTGAGCTCTCTACCTAAAATAAAAGTATACGTGTGTAGCTTTATATAAATATATTAATTTGATAGATATCCATCATTTTTTTTTTTTATAAAAATAGCTATACTCTATGCCTCTATGGTGGAGAGAACTTGTTTATTATTTGAAAATTGAAATTAGAAATAAGCATAAAATAGCTTCGTCATTTGCGTTGATTTAAAAATGTTGAAATTAAACTCAAATTTCGATTTAAATTCATATACATTAATTGTTCCGTGTGTGTCTGTTGGAAATGTTGGACAGCTGGCGGCAGATTTAATAATATCTTCAATGAAAATGGAAAAAGTTGGGTCTGTTTGGCATCCTGCTGTCATACCGGTAGTAGGCAGTGATCCATATGACTTAAAATCCCAATCTTTGATGGTGTCTTGTGAATTGTACGCAAATATAAATAAAAAGATTGCTGTTTTACAATTAAGGTCACCATTGGTGAAGAAATACTCTAAAGATTTCTTGACAAACATTACAGAAATTGGAAAACAATATGCACTCCAGCAGATAATAATTTTGTCCAGTAGTTTTGCTTCTGAAAGACACAGCATAAGTACAGTGCCATTCAGATATTTACAAAATAGTTTAATTAAAAATCAAGAGGTATTTCAAAATCTACATTGGATAAATTTTGACAACGGAGAAGAAGAAAACAAGAAAATTTACGGGGGAGGTTTTGCTAAACAACTTTTAGATTTGTGTACTGAGGCACAGTTACCCTGCCTTGTACTGTTTAAGTACTGTTCTGAAGGCGATAACATTCCTGATGCCGAAGAGATGTTAAGTTATCTTAACAATTGCATGCGTTTTATTGACAATACTGAAGTCAATCCACAATTCGTGCACCCACCTTCTTGGAAATTGCTCTTTGGAAATCCACCACCTCAAAGTATTTTTTAAAATTCTAATTCTAATGGTTTTAAGATACATATTCTGTATATTTTCATATTTAAATAAATGATTATTTGTACACAATTTGTTTTATTGGACCCTTATATGCTTGTATATTAATTAAATTCTTCATATTATCAAATCAGAATGTTTGCTGAACAGATTCTATTGCTTCTAGAAAACAAGTTACATGTTGTGACTGTCACTAAATAATGATTATTGGCTGCATCTTTGTTACTTTTTAAAAATTAATTGTCCGATGCTTTTTTGGATAAAAAAATTTAAAACTAACATATTTTTTTGTTATTTCTTCTATATCAGCGTTCATTTTGTGTTGTGGATTTATGATTTATGATTACCGACTGACATGTATGATGTTAACTAAGTTATTTGTGCTTATTTATACTTATTGAATATGTCACCACAGAGTTTAAAACATATAGAAGATTCTTTCTTCACAAAAAAAATATATGATTCCCTTTTGGGGGACAGGAAATCATGGATGTAATTTTTATGTTGGCCAGTGCTTTTGAGGAAATGCCTTCTACCTTTGTGAAATCGTGGAGAAAAAATTAGCCTGATATATAAAGTCTGGTCAAGAGTAGCAAAAATTCAGAGAATGAAGCAATTGAATATCAAGCCATTTTACATGATCTGCAGTTGTTACCTGGTGGGAACCAAATGCAGTTTGAGGATGTGGAGGAACAGATGACAAAAAGGACTCGAAATTGGTTTTTTTTATGGATGAGGAAATAATCGACATCGCCAGTAAAGATGAAATGCGTAGAGAGTAGCGAAAATGCAGATGTTGAGGACCTACAAGAAATAGGTCATGATAAAGAAAAAAAAATCTGCAGACATTTTATTGCAATATGTTGAGCAGCAACAAGATTCAACGGCATAGGATATTATGAATATACAAAAATGGAGAGACCTACAACAATAACAACAACAAACCGTCACGCCATTTCTCCACAGGGGTAGGCAGGGAGAATGGACCGCCACACTACTCTATCCTAACACACCTCTCTAGATTCCTCCACATTCATACAACGAGTCATACACGCGCATCGATTATTCCAACTTCTAACATTACCACCCTTTAAAATTTGATTAATTTGGTCATGCCATGTTTTCCTCGACTCCGTACTCCATTTACATCATTAACGTAACGTAAACTTTCTTAACCATTCTTTCTCCATCCATGCTCTCCATATATCTGAACCAAAGCAGCGATCTTTTCATAATTTTGTTAATAATACCTTATTCCGCTCTGCATTCCTTTTTTACATCAGCATTTGAAATTCTGCCGTACATCGTTCTACCACACAAACGTCTTAGGGGAGACCTATCTTTCAAAAAATATTTCACAGGTAGAAAAACAGCAAAAATAATTGATTTTTTCAAACAATGACTCAATATGTGCATTAAATTTTCCATGTTCATGTAACTCTATAATGTGTATTTTTTTCATGTTTGTTTATGTATATACAGTATATACAATCAAATAAGTTGCAATAACGTATTCATTGTTTTTTAATTAATGATACCTGATGAAACATGCAGGATGTTTTTGATTGGTTCTATTTTTCTCAGGAGCCTTGGATCAACTGGCCAGATACCGGTCCGGACCAGACCAGTTAAGAGAGGTTGTACTGTATTTAGAAAATTTAATTTAAATATATGATTTAGTTAAGAATATATGGTGGAACATAGTGCATCCTTAATCAGAAGTAGGCTTGAGAAAGTAGCTGTGATATGGAGTCCTCATTAGGCTCAGTATTCTCTAATGTTGGAGCGGGTTCAAAAGAAATCCTTCAGAACCCTCTACCTGAGAGAGTATGGAGTATATCCTTGGCTGTATTCAACGGCATTTCTCTTGGCTATGCTAGGGTATAACTCCCTTGAACTGAGGAGGGAAGGGTTCATGGTGACACATTTTTTCAAGCTGATTCGGGACTCTATCGAGAACCCCTATGTTCTGAAACAAAGAGGTATATTTGTTCCTGACGGTTACTTGTGGCAATGCCAACATCAATTGTTTTACACTCCGTCACGAGAATCAACCGGGCTTTGGTGATGCCAGCAGGAAGAGCACTTCAGATGTTAATTTCTATTGCCTTGGAATTGGACATTTTTTGTTTCAGAGAAGCAGTGTCCATAAACAATACACATATTATCAATTCTAGAAAGAGTACTGTCTCACTAACATCGACATATATGGGATCCTTCTGTAATATGTTTGTTAACTACTTACTGTGAAATACAATGCAACTTTGTGAGCTCTTCGGTGGTCAGCTACTGACTTGGCTCTTCCACGGGCTCATAAAGTTGGCGAAAGAGAGAAAATTGGTAATCAACATATGAAGTGCTGAAATTGTGTATTGGTTTTAAAATTTGAGACTTCTTGATATTCTCCTTGTCTTTCATTATGCGAAACGACACTCGTTAACCAGGTCATTAGTAAAACATTAACAGCGTTTTTTTTTTAAGTTCCAATGCTATTACAATGGAATTCCAATGTTAACGCCTTAATTTTTAATAAAGAAATGTATTTAATGACTAAAATTATTTTCGATATTTGAACAAGGAAAAAAACCTAAATCCTAATTGAAAATATCGTAATTTTTGTATTTAAAGGTATTTGTGTGATCCAAAAATTGGAATCCGTCTTTTAAAATATAAAAATGACATCATTTACCTGTTTGGTAGTGAGTTTTCTTGAATTCAATAAAATTAAAATAATTATATACCAAATCACAGAATACGAATATACAATTCATTTTTGCATAGCAATTATGATGGAAAAAATAAAATCTTTTTCTTAAATAGTCAACCATAGGTCTGTCAAACAAATCGCAGCCTGACCTCAAAAGGTTGGCAATAAAAGTGAGAGTGATGACGTCACATAATATTTAAAATGTGACTCAATCCGTCGGTATTACAGCTACATTGCTAAAACTTGGAACATTTGTGCCAGTATCGCTGGGTAATAGGAAAAAAATACGTTGTACATTATTTGTAGGCACCGGTATGGCCGTACCGGTACGGTCATACCACCGGACAGGTTAATCGTTACATTTTTGTACATTGTATACAACAGTCACGTTATTATTAACGAGTACATACTTCACAATTATTTGTGGAATTAAACTGATCATTTAATTCAGAATGAAAAGTCTGGAAAATATTTTTGTGAAAAAACCTAGAAACAAATTAATTTCCAATTTGGTAAAATAAACTCGTTTTTAATTAATCTAAAAAATGGTCACCCCATATCTTTATGATATTAGGCAAGTACTAGCCATTTTTTCCAATAAATATTTTGCTTTGTTATTTATCGTGTTTTATTATTGCGCCATTTTAATAATACATTATTTACATACTAATGAATAGTCTGTAAGGTTTTCTAGTAATTTTAAGTTCAAGTTCAGCGTTTACGTGGCCTAGTAAATTCAAACGTCAAACCCATAAATGGCCGACCAGTGACATTTGCTGACAAACAAAAAGCTGAAAATAACTTTTTGAAATATTAAGCGTGTAATATTTTGTATACTGAAAATGTGTATTTACCGACGTCCGCATCATAGTGGTCTATTTTTTAGATAAATTGATCACGCCTCCATTTAAAGGGGCGTTTTTGTAACGCGTTTTGCATCCTGTAACCTCCGTTTGGCAGGTACTTTACCTTTTGACCTTATTTTACATTGAAACCTTCCTTGTTCCGCGAGTGAATTTGATAAGTTTTAGATTTTTTTTGGTCATTGTGTGTGTTTAATTTTTATCTATTTATATTGACCATAATTTAATTAATAATCGATTTTGTTTTGTTTACATTTCAGCTTGTGTTGCCTTTTATTTTCGCAATATTTACTTGGCTGTAGTGCTTCGGAGAATGATTATATTCTATAATTGGAATTTTATTATTTTTACCAGTTGAAAAGTGTATTGAATTTCACAAGTAAATGACAATATTAACTTGCTTTCTAGTATGTGCCAGTGACATACATTTGTGAAAATTCCTGAGAAGTCTAATGGAGCTAAAGGTCTGGGTGGAAGGGATCCAGAGGATAGTTTGTGGAGTGACGGAGCTCACAACCTGCCAGGTACGTGATAGTTTATAACATAATGTAATTCAATATTTACTTTTGTTATTTTATAAAAGGTATTACATTTTTAGGTTAGTAGACCATAAAATCTTCCGACTTTTCAGTGAATTTCTAGTATTTTTTATCAACAAATTTTTTTGTTTCTCAATATAATTTTAATATTTCTTTGAATTTTCATTTGTTATAGTTTTTAATCACATTTTTTATCCATAATCTATTTAAATACACAAATTATTATAGATCTCACGGCATGAATCAAATTTTGGGCCAATGCCCAAAATCTTTATCTTCTTTACTTACTATCTGAAATAGTATTTTACAATGAAATCAAGATTTTTATAACAGTTAGTGTATTGATTTGGATAATTATTTTTTGTGTAAAACATATATTTTTTGTATTCAAGCAAAAAATTCAAGAATATCATATTGTTTTTATGTCTATTTCTAACATAAAATTAAATCCATTTATAAATCATCAGTTTTGTACGATGAACACTTGATACATAAATACATGAACACATTGACTGCCACGGTACTTCTCAGGATTCCGGTGTAAGAAGACAATTTAATTTAATTATTTTATGTTATTAAAAATCCAAATTATTACATACATAGTAATCGGTAAGAATCACATAGAATGTGTTTTTTTAATGTAAGCCAACCTTGAGTTTTGTTCCTTCCTGAAGCTATGTTTATTTACTGATCCTTCCTTCCTCCTTACTCAGCCATCTCTTCACTGTTGGATATAGGCCTCCTCCATTTTCTTCCACTCCACTCTATCTTGGCCTTTTCTATGCCACATTCTACCCGCGACAGGGATAATGTCGGCCCACATTTACTGATATTCATATTCACTTGTTCTGTAAATTTACTCATAGCAGCACAAATATGACAATTAAACAAAGTATGAGATTACTCATAGTTGGCATCCTAGGCAATAATGCAAAAAAAGACAAAAAGTGGCCACAGGAACTAGAGTAAACAAAGACAAATTTGCAACCCTGGGTAGATCATAAAGTAGGAACTGAGCTATAAAAGAAGAGGGGTATTTTAGCCGGTAGGAGTCTAGCATTACCCAGTCTGAAGGACTGGGTGTCCATGACGGATTTCCACAAAAAAGGCTCTAACCCAAACTACGAGTTACCTTATAGATGGCAGTCAGTTTGTTAAAGTGATAATTATTTTTTTGAATCATAGGATGCAATTGTTTTTTCAGGATGTCGTTTTCGCCTTAGCTCACGCCACCGGTAAAGTTGGACGTTTCACCCTTATCGAACGGTGGCGAAGCAATGAAAGACTGTTAGCTCCACATGAATTTCCACTGAAGGTATCACCATTACTTCTTTTTTCACGTTGTATGCTATTTGCTTTAAGAAAGGTTAACGATCATAATGTTTGCCAGTGAATGTGGACATGCTAGTTCCGGTAGAGTGAGTACATATTTCACAGCTGGGTACACTTTGTAATTACACACCTGGATATATTTACCATGTGTATTCTGATGTACAAAAATATTCTAAGGGAAAGCAGTCGGAGAGTGAACAATTTCTTTACGAGCCATTTGAAAATTTTTATACAATTCTACAGTTTTACTTAGATTTTCCACCTATGTACACTGTTGCTTCAGTGAGTTCAAATAACTTTTTATTCAAGTTTTTCAAATGACTCCTCCATTTACATTGTATTATATTGCAGATCTTATTATTTATTAGTTGTATTATATCTAAAAAATTATGCTAACCTTCACAAAACCTGTAATTTAATTATGAAAGTATCCGTAAATTATTTTGCAATTATTTTGTGGTGATTTCTAAATTTCAATTGTTTTACAAACATTTTAGTTGTTACCAGCTGTTCTACAGTGTGCATGTGAAGTTTAATGTTAGTAAATCATAAGATAATATTTGATTGTTTCCAGATCCTTATGAAATGGGGAGAATATTCAAACGATGTTCAGTTTATTCTGCAGCGGTCCGATTCTATCAATACTAAGTCAAACCAACAGCAAGCAGGAATCGGTTCTCCAAATAATTATAATTTAGGAATCAAATCACCGCCAGCAAATCAAACGCGGTAAGTGATGTTCATTTATTTTAAAGTACATAGTTGACGACCTTCGTGGCAAGCGGCAAGAGCTATGACTGCCACACTGAAGGTCCTGGGTTCGATTCCCGGCAATGGGAGTGTGATTGTCACTCTGTCTTTGGACTGGTGTAGAATTCATGTGACAATAAAATGGCGATAGATTACCTACTTATCACATGTCATGAGAATCAATAGCTAAAAAGTTGTGTACAGTAATTGGGTTCAAATAACCTGCTGTATACAAATGTGGAAAGCACCAGGAAACTACCACATAAGCGGCATCCCAAGAACCAATAAAAATGTTACACTTTACTGCAAACCAATTCCTTGGATTGAAACTAGTGATGAATAACACTTCTTCTCGGGTGACTATCTTAGAATTTGCCTGATCTTGCATGCGGAAGACCAGCTATCTCGGCATCTTTTAGGTAGCCTGCCTATGAGTATCCCATTTGTATGTGATTCTGTGAGTGTCCATACGATTTACATGGTCTTCCCAGAATTGTCTCCTCCATCTCACAGTATCCTCAGTATTACAGTTTCCTTATTTCCACATTTCTCACTATATCTCTGAGAGTTTTTCCTGTAATGGTGTGAATAGTTTTCATTTCTGAGGTTCTGAGAAGATTTTTTGCTAGAGTTGTATTTGTTTTTGTCTCCACATTGAAGATCATTATCGATCTGACAGGTCTTTTTGATCGATTTGTATTTTGCTGTCTGTTTGCATGTTTGTCTCTCCGTATGATGTTATTCAAATATAATTACACAATATACAAAATTATATTGTGCGTCCTGTCAACAGTTCGGGCAGCAGTCAGTCAGGCGGGAGTAGTGAGCTGGCAACCCTTGGACTAGAGAGAGCTAAAGATGGCCGCAAGAGTCTAACCCACGGGTGAGAACAGATTCTTGTTTTTATTAGCATTTGAGTTTTGATCATACAGTTAAATTTCATTATGATTCAGCTTTGTTAATCCGTTTTCTGAACTATTTAAAATAAATATTCTGTCTCCAAGCATAAAATTATTATCCCACTGGAATACATTAACAAATAAACCACATTTAACTAAATGACTATTATAATGAAATGAATATTACGATGGTTTGGACACATGGAGAGAATGAATGGAGAAAGAATGGTATAAAAGTATGTATTAACAATGTAAATGCAACTAGAAATAGAAAACAACACAAGAACATCGAAAGTAACATTCTGATATAGGAAGGCTGAGGAAAACGTATTGCGATTAAATAAATCAAATATTGAATGTCGGCCACGTGAAGAGTTAGAGAAATCGACATGCGTGCATGACATGGTGTATGAATGTTCAGGTAGTGAGAGAAATATGTCAGAAAAGAAAGCTTTCTGCCTACTCCTTCCGGGAGATTACTTAATTACTTAGTTACTTAGTTAGATTACTTAGTTACTATTATATTTATATATAAAACACATCATTTGTGATAATCAAATGATTAAACTGAAATCTCCCGATGGAAGTTCATTTTAAACAATAATTAAAAAAACAATGTTTTTTTACAACTACTTCCACATTTGTCTTTATTTCGACAGCTACCGGTTTCGTCAAGCTCGGAGGCATCGACCCACTGGACTCCAGTCTGTCGATGCCAGGGAGCCCGGTGAAACCGGTCGCTGTCGAAATAAAGACAAATGTGGAAGTAGTTATAAAAAACATCGTTTTATTTCATTATTACTTAATTTGTGGTTTGATATAAATATAAATAAGTAAAAATACAGATTATTTTGTTTTGTTAACACACCCTCAGTTACTAAATATTTATTAAAATGTACATTTGATAATACCCCAATAAGGCACCTTGATGTCTTCTTCAATGTAAAATATTGAATATGGAGTTTTATATCATTGATTAAGATACAATAAACATAAGTGTTGCTACCCTGGCGATGCTATAGTGTTAGCAAAACCAGTTGGTAGATTAGAAAACAAAATACAATGCGTACTGTAGTAAAAATTTCATTACTATACATTGTCACTTGCTAGAAGTCTTTCATTTTTATTTTGGTTTGGTGTTCCCTTTTTGAATTAACGTAAATGTGTTTTATGCAGCAACGCACCTAACCAGTGCGGACCGGAAGGAGGCGGGGGCCACCCGGTGGGAGTGGTGCGCGGCGTCCCACAGAGCAAGTCTTCTCCAGTTCACCAAAATAGGAAGGATGTCCCGCCATACAGGTAAGGTTTTATTTAAAACTGTATGTATTGTAACTTATTTGCCCGCTTCAACTGACTATTGTCAGATTAGTAAGTCGTGCGCATCAGCATCTCAAGTGTTTGTTTATCGATTCTTTGATATTCGAGGAAGATACTAAAATAATCAATTACTGCTATAATGATTTGGTTTATAAGAATATATCGTTTTCAAAGTACCATTCTATTAAAATTTAGTTCCATTCAAATGTGCTGTGTGGCGATGACATATAGAGTAACGTTTGCTTAGCGGTTAAAGGCGTTAATATGTAAGATATTCAATGGTTTTTTAATGAATTTAAAAACACTATTTTCTCTCTTTTGAGAGTATTTATCTCAACATATTTAGAAGATATCAAATTTCATCATCAGGAGATGATGTAATGTTTTATTAATAAAAAAAAATCATAATTATGGATTTGGTGATAATGACTTGTTTATCAGTTATTATTATATTCTCATCAGACATTATAAACAATATCAATGCTTAAGGCAAAATCAAAAACCTTATCAACACTATTTATTGTTTCTTGAACAATTATGTACAACTCCATATTAAGTAATTAATATGAATGAAAACGTCAGTTTTCTAGAAGTTTTATTATATTTTATGGGAATGACATGCCCTTCTAAGACATTTGATAATGCCTTAGAAGGGCGAAAAATTTGATAATGCCTTAGAAGGGCGAAACTTGTCATTCCCATAAAATATTATAAAACTTCTAGTAAACTGGCATTTTCATTCGTATTAATTACTTATCAACACTATCTGAACATACCTGTAACATCACACATCTCTTTAGGTAATTATAAAAATAGAATAAAGTAAATTCACCAATTGCTAAAATTTTTTTTTTTTTTTACGTATACAACAGGTCGCTTGAACCCAATTACAGTATACAATTTGTTAAAGCTGATATATTGATTCTCGTGACATGTGACAGGTAGCCAATCTATCGCCATTTTATTGTCACGAGAATACTACGCCAGACCATAGACAGTGTGACAATCACACTGCCATCGCCGGGAATCGAACCCAGAACCTTCGGAATGGGAATCAGAGCTCTTACCACTCTGCCACGAAGGTCGTCGATCTTCGGTCGATATCTTCAATTAAATAAAATGAAATTTATATTTCGGACAAAATTTATAGTAATTATTTTTTTATGGATTTATTTCACAAAATGCATGATATTAAATATATTATTTTGCTCTACAGTTTCTTAGATCTTGGGCATATCTGCGCGAGGTCACATAATAAACCACAAGACGCAGACCTACCTAAGATCCAAGGAATTAGTTTACTAACCATGATAGCTCATATTATTTTGTCCGTTCATCTATTTTTATTACGATTTAAGATCACTTAAATTCTTGTATCATCTCTGGAGGTGAAATAGAGGGCTGACGAGGCGTTGGCAGGAAGCCTGAAGCGAATCTCCTGGCTTCGCAACATATGATACTGAACTTGCCTAAAAAACGTTGAGCTGTTTCGAGTTGCCAGGGATAGAGACGCCTACTCACAAGTGATACTCAACATTTGGGGGGATCTGACATGACACAGAGAGAAGAAGAAATCCTTTATGAATATTAGATTCATGTATTTTTCTATCCTGTTTCTTAGCATTTTTCTATCCCATGGTTTAGAATACTGCGATTCTTTGTTACTGCATAACGTTGATATGAGTATGGCGCTTATTATGGCATATGCTTTTCAGAGATCCCCCACCCCCCTATCGTTCTCCGCCGCCCGTGGTGCCAGGAGCGCCCAGCAGCGAGGCGGTGGCCTATAGCCAGCAGTACCGCGAGCTAGTCACCCTTGTAAACTACCAGAGGGAAAAGCTGTCCAATCAGCAAGCTGACCTTACCAAGGTATACAAATATTTTAAACTAGAGACATCAGAACAAATATATTAATAAAATTAAATAAAAATAGATGATAGATTGGTGTCTTTGTACGAGGAAGGCCGACCGCATGATGGTGGGAAATGGCAAAGGGAAAGATGTTGTTACATGCTACCCATCTTATTCTATGGTATAGAAACATGGATCTTCACAAAAGGTGTCACCGAAAAGCTGGATGCTTTTGAAATGTGGATATATCGTAGAATATTTAAAATATCATGGACAGAGAGTCACAAATGAGCGGATGAAGAAAAAATAAAGAAATTGTCAAGTCCATAAAGAGCAGGAAACCGGAATACTTCAGGCACATTATGAGAAACGATAAATATGAAGTAAGTATTATCTGGGTAAAATTAACGGAAAACGAAGTGCCGGGAGAAGAAGCAAACCCTGGCTAGAAAACCTTGGAGAATGGTTCAGTTGCAGCACAACATCCCTGTTTAGAGCTGCTGTATCAATGGTAAAAATAGCCATGTTGTTGTCCAACCTCCGATAGGAGAGGAACAAGAAGACGAAGAAAATATATATTAAATTTCTTTATGCATTAATTTTCAGTATGATGCGGAGATAGTGTTCTGGGAGACCAAGGGGCGGGAGCAACAGCACCAGGTGGAGATGATCCAGCAGCAGATTAACTCCGGAGATGCCCAGCTCCGCATCAGCACCGAGCAGGTTATTCTTCTTTTTCATTTATATCAGATGCAGGGTTCATATTCAGATTTTTAAACACGTTTTAATGTACTCTTACATCACGAAAACGGCACTTTAAAAGTTAGCAGTTTATTATTATTGTACTTCAAGGTTCTTTGGGGACTTTGCACAGTTTATATCAAGATAAAACCACTCATTATCATGTGCATGGCCCTTATTTTTTATGTATTCAGATTAATTTTATTTCATCCAAGATTAGAAATTCATTAATTTTTTCTTGAACAGTGATCTGAAACTCCACATTAAATAATAATTTTCTAGAAGTTTCATTATATTTTATGGGAAGGACATGTTTTGCTTTTCTAAGGCATTATCAAACACATTTATGCCCTAGAAAGGCGAAATATGTCATTCCCATGATATATAATAAAACTTCTAGAAAACAGGCATTTTCATTTGTATGAATTAATTTTCATGTACCACAAAAGAATGTTAAATGAGTTTTTAAATCATATATAGTTGTCCGTATATTACAGATTACTTGTCATATTATATTATTTTAGTTGTCTTTATCTTGTATATTATTTGTCATATTTTTTTAATTATCCATATCTTTGGTTAACTTAGTCCTGAATATGTTATTATAATAAAATAATAATTTTGAAATGTTTCAGGTTCAAGCGTTGGCCTACATCGAAGACGAGGCGGAGATTGCCAAGCAAGCGGAGAAAACGGTTAAGTCTGAGATGACGCTGGTGCGGTCCAAGTTGGCCAACTGCGAAACTGAACTTCTGCAGTGTAAGAATAAGATTCGGAAACTCGTAGATGACATCCAATTTGAGCAGCGGGCACTTAGCAGAAGTCAGGACGCGAGGTAAACTTTTTAAAATATGTTTTTTTAAACTGGTGCCTACTTTAAAATATTTGTAACATTAATAAATGATGAAATGTTTATTATGTAGACAGCAGTTAGAGCGCTCTCTACTGGCAGAGGTGGAGAGGTTGCAGAGTGAGATTCAACAAGCCAAACATGCTACAGAGATGAATCACCTCACTGCGGATACGCTAAAGAGAGAGGTCAGTTTTGTGTATTTTTTGTAAATCAAGTATAATTAATATATCGGTAACTACAGTGACAAAGGTAACAAAGCGATAGCCATGGCTGGCTGCTTGCGCGACACCATATGGAGGAACAAACACATGCTAACCGAAAGTAAAATTTTGGGGGAGTTGGCCGTCGGGGTCACCACTTTGGGGGATGTGGTGTGAGTTAAAAGCAGTGTAAGTTTCAGCATTTATTGTTTGCTTCCTTTGCACACGATGCTCTGCTGGACAACCTCTAATAATCTGTGTGAATGAATCCAGGCCCTGATTCATCACTTTTGTCCCTGCAATGTATTTTATCATTGCGATATGTAGGTGCAACGTCAGGTGTTTTCGGTTGTTCGTGCAATGTATTTCATCATGAAATATGCTGGTACAGCAGTTGAAGTCCATTGTCTCCACTTATGTGGGTCATGCATTTCGTACTTTGCCTGCGAGGTCAATAACCTACAAAGTCAAGATATACAAGGCATGCGTTCGCCCCATCATGACGTATGGAATAGAGGTCAGAGCCGATACCAATAGAACTAAGAACCTTCTTAGAGTAGCAGAAATGCGAACCCCTCAGAGATCGAATCAGAAATGAAACGATAAGGTCTGTCTGTGGTGTTGAGGACATAGTGATAGTCGTGGAATAGTAGATAGATGGGGATGAAGCATAAGGCGCTTTTGGAGAGACCACGTGGACCGCATGGAGAATACAAGAATTGCAAAAATTGTTAAAGATGAAAACCCAAGCAGCAAGAGATTACCAGGAAGGCCACCGAAGAGATGGAGAGATGGCTGGACATCATCATCTTAGGACAGCCCACCGTCACAAAACTAACCTAACCTAAACTAAGAGGAAGAAGAAGAAGAAGTATAATTAAATAGATTCCAGACATCGGCCGCCAACTTCAATATGATGATCTCAGTTGAGAAAACAAAAACCATAACATTCTCAAAAGAACCCTTAAGATGCAGGTTATCCATAAATAACAGCATGTTGGAACAGGTTGTGAAGTTTAGATATCTGGGAATGGATCTGCTCAGTCAAAATGATCTTGTCAGTGAAATAATAGGGCAAGTCAACAAGGCTTCGGCGGTATCAGGTTGTCTCAAGGAGATCATATGGAAGAACAAGTATATGAGAACTGACAGTAAGGTCAGAATATACCAAGTATATATGTGTAAGGCCTCTACTGACGTATATAGCATTGAGACCAGAGCGGATACCACAAGAACGAAGGCTAAAGTGCAGGTGGCAGAGATGCGGACGCTGAGGATGATAGCAGGAAAGACTCTTCGAGATAGGGTGAGGAACATGGCTATCTGCGAAATCTGCAAGGCGGAAGATGTTGTGAGATGGGGCAAACAACGCAGAAGATAGATCCCTCCAAAATCCCACACGCTGTGGTACATCGGATTCCTGCCGGTCACCGTCCCCCCGGAAGACTGCCAAAGAGATGGAGGCATAGCTGGGAGTCGACCTCCCAAGAAAAGCCAACCTGATTACAGGAATGAAATAGTGCAATGTCCTTCAATCATTATTATTGTAGGTTTAATCTCGACTCATTCACTCCTGCTGATATTTATTTAATAAGTTGTATTATAATAGTTTTAAAAGTTGATACGGATGTTTAAACTTTCAAACAAATATTACCCCATATTACTGATGAGTTATTACTTATTCATGGATATTGTCTTTTTGGGAGTACCAGCCCCGAGGCTATTGCTTCCCCACATGTTGGAAATTTCTTTCTTGGATGTTACGGTTGGATATAGATATATAGATGTTGAATGATGAGAGGAGGGTTTCTTGGAGGATGTAGTGGATTGGGTCTAATATTTAGACCTGACTACTCGGGTAGGAAGGAGTGTGGAGGGGTCAGGGGGGGCCATGGACAGGGGCCGAGATCTCGAGTGGAAACCGAAGAACAGTGTCTGCAATTGTTAAAAAATTAACCCCATTTTCATAAAAAAATTACTTACTTTTTTATAAGAAATGAGTTCCGTTCCATTTTCAAAACTATGTAATGAAACAATAGACTCAAAATGTCAATTTGTGATAAAAAATATATTTTAAATCTTGAATGAAATCATGTTGGGAATGACAATTGTTTTAAAGCATCATTTACTGTACCTTGCAAGGTGGGGATGCTTGAAGCCGCCATCCTGGACAAGAAGCGGCAGGTGGAGCAGCTGGTGAATGAGATGAAAGAGGCCAACCTGCAGAGTTTGTCAGGGACCACGGACGAAATTCGTCATTTATTAGAGGGTGAGTTCTTACATAATACAATACTACTGTTTTTTTCAATCCTCGAAATAACTGTTAAAGTAGATTTTCGGAATGACCTTTAAAGGGCGCAGCGATTCGGTTTTTATCTCTTAAATCGTGTCAAAACGGTGCCCCGGAGAGGTAGCGAATAGCCAAAAGTCACACGGTGCTAAATCAGGCAAATACGATGGTTGTGGAACGATTTGAGTTGAATTTGTGTCATTTCAGCATTGTTTCACAGAGTTCAACGCGACGCTGTTTTTTGACAAAAAAATAATATTTTTGGCACCAAATGAGATTTCACTCTTCTCAGGCACAAAACATCTTTTAAAATGGTCTGGACTGATTCAAATGAAATGTTAACAGTATCAGCCAGTTCTCTAATTGTCAATCGACGATTTTTGAGCACCAAATCTTTGACGAATTGTTGATGATCGATCGTCCAGGGCGATTTTTGTCTTCAACGCCTTCTCTGACTTCTTTGAAATGTTTACACCACTTGTAAAAAAAATTGTGACATAACCTGATCACCGAAGGTCTTCTGCAACATTATCAACGTTTCTGCAATAGAAATTTAATTCGGCAAAAAAAAATTAATGCAACTTCTTTGCTCAACAAAATCAGAAATTGTAAAAATCACTAAAGTTACTTTTTGTTGAGAAGAAAAATAAAAGGAAAGAACAGCGTGGCGAGCAATGCTTTTTGCTTTACCCTTTCGGGGAGACAATGTGATGGTCAGTTAGTTAGTTTATTGACTGAGAAATGTGTTCTTTCCAGGTTCGAGTAAGCCGGGCAGCACCAGAAGAATAATCGGCTCTCCCAGGCAGCTGGAGAACGCCGTCCCCACCAACAAGAACCCGCACGGAGTTTGGGTGTGAGGGCGCCCACCCCACCTAACTTATTTATTTTATTAACCCTTATGTACTTCTTGCGAAGGAGCTTAGATGAATATTCTAATAGTGGTTTGATTTTGTCTGATCTATTGCATATATACCAATGAATAGCTTAAGTTTTAATATATATAGCTTAGGGAATTAAATTAGTTTGCATCGTCTATGTTTTAGTTTATACCAGTGCACAAAGTTTCATCTTTTATCTGAAAGGTTTTAGTAAAAATTATTGTACTTATGATATTTTTTTAAATTTAGAATAATGTAAGATTTCGAAAACAGTGCCATAACTTTTTCTTGAAGAAAATGTTATAATTAATCCACAATTCATATAAAAGGCATACAATTTATACGCAATATCTTCATAAATAATTTTTCTGGTATGCGTACTGATAGTATTTTTATTCTTTTATAAATTTTGTGTTTTATTATTTCTTCTATATGAACAAATTCAATGCATGTATTATTTTTATTATAAGAATTTAATATATTTCTGTCATGTATTTTTTTTACGAATTATATTTTATTTTAATGTGCAATTGTAATATTTACGAACTAAATGAATATTGATTATATTTTGACTGTAAAAAACTGCAATTTAAACTAAGTATCAAAAGTTTTTATGTGTTTTGCTCATAATATTATTTTTTATGAATTTATGATAATATTTCTGAGATAGCTTTTATTAGATTTCACCATTGATAAATTTTACAGACTCTTAATTTTCACTCGTATTTTTTCTACAGCATTTAAAAAGTATCTATTTTAGAGACCCACTGAAATGTTAATTTTATTTGTAACGAATTATTTTATTTTGCAATTTATCATGAATCAAATATAATACTTCTTAGAACTGTCTATTTTTATATAAATTTACATGGCTTGTAGCCTAAAATTTGATTAGCTTGTTTATACCGAATGAAACAAATTTCCAAGATCAATTTTAATTGAATAACTTGAAGTAATTAGTATATGTTTTACCTGTTTGCAATTTGTGCCTGATGATTAGTGTCTTAGGCTTTGTGTTTTAAAGCTGTTTTTATTAATTTATCTACTTTCTATTAAAATAGAAAGTAAAGATTTATGTGTTGAAATAATGTAAGATAGATATTATGTGAAATATGTATAAAATATAATAGAAAATATAGTAAAAACTTCTAACTTGTATACAATTCCCTAGATTCATTATCCTATAACAGTGGGTTTGGTTAAGTACTCGAACAATATTGTATCCACTGTAGGTAAATACTCTTTTAAAAACATTATTCTTATATTCTAATGTAATCATTTGAAATTTTGAATGAATCACACAACAGTTGAACAGTATAGAAAAATGTAATGATTATATTTGTAAACACTTGTATTATATTAATAAAATATGTCTAGTCCAATACGTATTGCCATTTTTCTTGAATCACGATATAGTGTCAGTAGAGTGAAAGGAGGGACGGGAAGATTACTGCTAAGACTGTAAGCTTGTGACATATTATTCATACCGCTGATGCCTGATTTTATTTTGGGGACTAATATGCGCATTAATCGATTTAATGGAAAGTACCTAATGGAAAATGTATTTTCCAACTTTATACGAATGCGATAATGTAATTTTTCATCTATTTTTATATCTTTGAATCAAATATTTGTATTTATGTACCTATCTATGTTTGTTTTCTAGTGCAGTGGCTAAAACTATTGAATCGAATCCTTAATATGTTAGTTCAACCTGGCGCAAGTCAGAACCTTTTGTGGTTAACTGGGGCTTTATCAATTGACTTTTTAACCCTTAAAGGCCGGCGAGAATTTGAAACATTGGAACGCTCTTGTTAACAATTAAATTACTCTTCACACAAAATACATAAAAATATCAAATAAATTGTATTTTGTAGTCAAATGTTTTACTATTTTTATCTTATAAAAATGATCAGATTTTTTTGTATCATTTTGAGTTTAAGAAAACAAATAAAAATATATTATATTGAAAATGTTCTTTATAAATGAAACCTAAACATCGGGCTGTTGATAACTGATATAGTGATATAAGAGTCACTCTAAGTAAACACACACTAAAATCGAAGATTCCGACACAGAACGAGAAACCATCACTCCGTAGTTCAGCGGTTACGCAATTGTGTGTGTGATGATTGGCCGCGAGCCGTGATCCGTATGGGACACGCGTTACAAGAAAATAAAATAAAAATTAAATCTTTGTACAAAAAGGATGAAAGTTTAACTCTAAATCGCAGAGAATACATAATAGTATAAAATACACATTTTGCTTTTGATCCGGGATATTACACGTTAAACACGGAGAATATATGCGGACTGCTATTGTAGCCAGCCGGACTATAAGGGTTAAATGTTTATTTTTATTATCAATTTTACACGGGGACTGGTACAAAAAAATATCACAGCAGTAAAACAATTGTAATAATTTATTGTATCCATTTTATATTCTCGGTTCAGTTTTTGCATTGCAACCGAGACTCTGGTGTGTTATTTTGTAGGAAAAATCAATTTTCTATTAAATCCAAATCAATTAATCTTAACATCAAATGTTTTGTTAAAATATACTGGGTATACTAACATTTTTCAAATGTTAAAATGTACAAAATCTGTAAACTAAAAGCAATTAATAAAATAATCAAATTTATCAGTGAAAATTTTTGTAGCATTGTGTTTTTAGGTTTTGTGTTCACTTTGGTGGCACGTAAATCAAAGTGTTTTGTTTCACTATTTTGGTGTGCACATTGTTTTGTTAGCACCGTTTGCTCACTGCCTAAATTTTGTGACTCCAGATTATTATCTTGCAAATCAATTTAGATTCTCTAATATGAATTATTGTATAGGTGTTTTTTTTAGAGGTATAGAATACATATTTAAAATGAAAAAGAAAAAACACATTAAAATAATGTTAATGTTTATGATATTGGCTTTATTTAATAGATATTTTTATGCCATTATTGTTTAAATATGATTTCGGGCATATGAGCACCATGGCTAGCTCGAATGAAGCGCAATCGCGAAGTCCAATTTTCGACAATTGTCGTCTTTGTAGGTACGTATTATTCACTAGAGTGTACGTGGTGCGAAGACGATCCATGGTCTTCCGAATAACTTGCTTGGATGGATGATTATGTCGACTGTAAATGGACGTAGTGCACGATAAGTTTGGCGAACTGTACCACGATTTTCAAAATAAATTTGCGCAATTTGCAAGCACTGTTCTGACGTGAAATGGCAAAACGTACTGACTACAAATCCACTGTCAACTGTCAAATTGATAGTCTGTAGAAACAATGTTGCCAGTTTAAAAACCAAACTTCTAAAAAAAACACCTATATATTAAAAGTTTATTTTAGATAAAGTATCCCAAATATAGTTGTCACTTTATATTCAGCAAGATTCATCACATATGAAATATGTAAAATACGGAGTTGTAAAGTTTAGTTATCGCTTTTAAAATGATTATATACAGTAAAACAGTGTATTTATTTTAAGGTATTACTTATTTAGTAACAAAATTTGGGTAATACAAAGGCAATGAGATTACGATTTACCAATTTTAAACAATGCTCTGCATTTCAGAAAATATGATCTCCTTTAAAAAATGTTATTTTCTATTTAATATACCTTTATTCTATGTTAAATCAATTGCATCTTGTGTGTTATGGAGCGAACGCCTCATAATGTTGGAATCTAATGCATGTCATGTAAAATATTGTATCCTATGTTCAATAAAGCCATGGTGTTCGAAAACGTGTATTTAATTAACAACTTTTGAATGTCTCCTTCGCTAGTTTCAAACTAAAATATTTGTTTGCAGTAAGTTGTAGCAGCTTGCTGGTTCTTGAGATGCCACTTGGGCCTTTAATGTGCTAGTTTCCCGTTGCTTTCCACATAATCCAGAAAAAATATTCTGGAACATTCGACTCAGGAATGAAATTGTTAAATGATTCAGTAGAATCAACATTTTCTAGGTATATTTATAGTTAAACATACTATTTACATGGCCGTTCATAATAGAGTTTTAGTACCAACCCTGATGTAAGGAAATGGCAGAAGAAGGATGAGAGTAAAATAAATGTGGTTAAGATGGGATCCCTAAGACTGATAAAACTAATGTAAGAAAGAATTTCAAATGCTAATGTAAGAAAAGAGAGTAGAGTGGAATAAAGTATTATCCATGAACTTATGAAAGGATCACTGCGTTGGTTTGGACATATGGAACCCGTGTGAATGGAGAACGGAGTCGTGGAAGACCGAGGAAAACTTGGCATGACCAGATTAATGAAATTTTAAAGGTCGGCCAAGTTGTAAGTCAGAAGTGTATGGAGGAAGCTAGAGACGTGTGTCAGGATTAAATAGTGTGGCAGTTCATTCTTTCTGCCTACCCCTTCAGGAAAATGGCGTGATGGTTTGTTTGTTGCATACTATTAGTTCATCCTATAAATAATGAAAAAAAAAATTATACAAAATTGGTTTATTATTATATATTTAGTGTGCTTCCACTTGTGTTTATTGTCGACCGGTTTTGGCAGCTTGTTGCCATCTTCTGGTCTTCAGATTTTCTGCAGCGAGCTGCTGAAACCGGTCGACAATAAACACAAGTGGAAGCACATTAAATATATATTAGTAAAGAAATTTTGTATCAATTGTTTTCATTATTTAAAATGAACTTTTACCAAGATATTTCAATAAAAAATATTAATTATCATCCTTTAAGATCACAAATGGGTCTTCTGTGTACACATATACAGTAAACTTCCGGTTAAAACAATTGAATTACTAAAATATCAATAATAAGCGAGAAAACAACATTTTTTTTCTGAAAATTTTGTACTATTGGTAAGGGCTGTAGTTTAAAGAGTTATAAAAATCAAGTCAGAAATTAGAGCAAGTTACTAAATTTGTTTATCTGGGAAGCATGTTTACAAGACATGGAAGAATGGAGAAAGATAGTTTGTTATCGGAAGAAAGGTTGGAGCTGGAAGCAAAATAAATGGTGCACTCAAAGTCATTACCGCAAATAGAAATATATCAACTGAAGCAAAGATGGCAGTGCACAATGGAGTTCTAGTGCCGACCCTTATGTATGGAAGTGAAGCTTGGAGTTGGCAGAAGAAGGATGAAAGTAGGATTATTGCCGTAGAAATGAGATCACTAAGAAGGACGTGCGGTAAAACAATGTATGAGAGAATATCTAATGATGAAGTAAGAAAGGAATGTAAATCGGATGAATGTGTGACTAAGATGGTTTGGAAATATGGAATGAATGAATGAGGGAAGAATGGTTAAAAAGATATGTACAAATAGTGTGAATGGAAAAAGAAGTCGAGGAAGGCCAAGAAAGACATGCCATGACCAAATTAATCAATTACTGAAAGGCGGCCATGTTCGAATGCATGTCACGATGTGTGAATGTAGAAGAGGTGCGAGAATTATGTTAGGATAGAACAATGTGGCGATCCATCCTCTCTACCTACCCCTCCCGAGAAACGGCGTGGTGGTTAGTTAGTAAAAATCAATAAATACAAACAAAAGAATTATGTTATACATTTATTTTATTGTTAATCAGACTCTAATACAATATTATAGGTATGTAATATACAGTAGAGTTTCAATTATCTAAACAGTGAAAGTATATCCACACAAAACAAATATTTGATAACGCAATTCGCTGCACCGATCACCTCCTAAACTCTGATATATTTTAATTACAAATAATTTTTAATGTTCTCACAAGATTCTTTGCTACTGCCAAACACAGTGATGATTTTCATTTATTAACTAAACAAAATACATAGTTGTGATGAATAATACGTAAAATTTCCTTGAAAAATATTTTAATTCGTGTGACCGATAAGAAATATTACTAGCTGAATCTAGTTGGAAACAACTGCACATATAAGAATGCAAGTGGATTTAGATAAAATAATAATTACATTGAAGTGTATAAACTAATAATGGATGTACTTTGGAATTGAAAAATAACACCGCTTATTTTCCACTTAAATATTAAATATCACAACATGTTTCGGAGGAGACCTCCATCTTCAGGTGTAAATATATAACAAAAATTTAAACAAAGAATATGTCGTGTTATTTAATATTTAAGTGGAATATAAATAGCGCTACTACAATGGAATTCCAGTGTTTATGCCTTAATTCTCAATAAATTTAATAATGGATGTACAAGTTCCCTTTTATAGAGTTTGAAGAAAACAATCCGTTCACTGCATCTTAAAAACTTTGTGATATAGAGAACTGCAAATTGTCAAATCAAATTCTACTCTTCATTTCAAGTGACCAACTGGCAACAATATTAATATTAAATGAAAGGTATTTATTTACTCACACTGATAATTATTGTCAACTTTTGAAGTGAAGTTGTAATATTTTTGATCCAATACAAGGTAAAAATGAAATGATCAGAGCTGCCATTTTCAATGTAGGTATCATACGGGGGACGGGTTAGTATAACTCCAGAATGGATAAAAAAATTCAAGGGCATATATGAAGTAAATAATTAATTTTATACTTTTTTATTAACGATACACTACTTCATCTTTTTTTAACTACCAACGAAGCTTCATTATGATAACAAAACAAACCTTTTATAATTAATACGGATACTAAGTCTGCTTTCTACAAGTTTTATTATATTTTATGTGAATGACACGTTTCTAAGGTTTCTGATGATTTGATAATGCCTTAGACTGGTGAAACATGTCATTCACATAACATATAATAAAACTTCTAGAAAACACACGTTTTCATTCATATGAATTATTTAGTATGGAGTTTTACAAGAAACAATAAACAAACCATTTATAGTTTGTTTTGATACCATGACGAAATTGGAGCCAAAAATGAAATAAAGTGAAGTAAAAACAAAATAGATAAGGTTTTTTTAAATTTATTTTCATTATATTATTATAAGGGTCTGAGGAGGAACCTAATCACATCCAGATTTAATTCCACGACCACAATAATACATGTATAATCAGACCAAAGTTTTTCTTTCGGTTTATATATACTCGGCAAGATCTATCTGTTGGGAAAGATGTCCCAGTGGGGAAAAATGAAAACCACATGCTCGGTAAATGATAAACAAAATTATTATTTCAACTATGAATCTATTAAATGATTATAACTCTTCTCTTAAATAATATTTACACCCATTGGTTGTACTCTCAACAAGTTGTGTTCTGATGAATCAGTACAAAATAATAGGAATAGTCAAATGTTACACAGTAAATTACACTTAAAAATCAATAGAACAAACCGAGGTTAAATCTTTTATTATTTAATATTCACAATATGTTGACTTGTAGTCCAGTTACTACAAAGCTAATATAATTCAAGGACTTTGGATTCGGTAAGGAATAAACCATAAGAAAAGGACTTCTATATTTCAGATGCTCTGACACTACTGATAATGTATGGAGGGCGACAATGGTTCATTAAATGATTTATATTAGCCCTCCATTACTTGAACAAATTAATCCATAACAAATATAATTAATGAATGATATAAACAGGTGCAGGAAGCTTGAAAACAATAACACAATTGAATTTGCTTAGAAAATAAGGAAAATATTGAGTATATATAGTTCACGTTAGATAATTTAAACTCCGGGGGGTCTTAATGCTACGCCTTCTCTTCTTTCTCCTTGTTGTACCGCACAAGTTCTCTTAAAAACTGCGATTTGGGCTTCATAACGTTGGGCCGATCGCCTCGACATTTGGGGCAGAACCATTTGCCCTTGGGCTTGGTGGTTAGGGACACGCACGAGAAGTGGAACCACTCGATGGGACAGAGGTCGTTGTCGCAGAGGATCATTTCTCCGAAGGAGATCTGGTCGCATAGGCAGTAGGTAGGCTCGTCCGGGTCGATGGGGTCCGCCTCCTCCGGAGGTGGCGTCGTCTCGTCCCGCTGGGAGTTTTGTGCAGATTGTCGTGACTTGCGTTTCTTTTTCTTTCCAGTTCCTAGAATGAACAAATACCAATAAGTTGAAATAAAAATAGTATTGCAGATACTAATTCAGCTTTCAAATATTTACTTTATTCTGTAACATATACATTTTTTAATAAATATGAAATAAGTGTTTACTGGAAATAATTATTTGTTAAAATGCTATACGAGGTCTGTTCAAAAAGTATCGCGAATTTTGAATTTCCGCTGGCTACGTATATTTGATTTTCGATTTTTTTGTAGCGTTATGTTGGTACTCATGTCCCTTACTTATGCTGACAAGGTCGGCCATTTTGAATGTTTAGTTAATTTTTGACAGCTGTTTTGCTTGGATGTGTTTTGGCTCGTCTTCGATTTTTGCCTATTCCAAAAAATGGATCAAAGAATCTGTATCAAATTTTGTGTGAAAAACAAAATAAAGTGCGCGGACGCATTTCGAATGTTGACTGTGGCATATGGTGAAGCTACCTTGGACCAAAGCAACGTTTATCGGTGGTACAAAATGTTCTCAGAGGGCCGAGAAGATATGAACGACGAAGAGCGTGCCGGACGCCCGAGCACGTCAACAACAGACGAAAACATTGATAAAGTGAAGAAAATAGTATTAGCCAATCGTCGAATCACCGTTAGAGAAGTTGCTGAGGACCTAAACATATCGATTGGCTCGTGCCATTCGATTTTAACCAATGATTTGGGCATGAGTCGGGTCGCCGCGAAATTCGTGCCAAAATTGCTCAATTTCGACCAAAAACAGCATCGCGTTAACATTGCTCAGGAGATGTTGGACTCGGTCCGTGACGACCCAAATGTGCTCCAGAGGGTCATAACTGGTGACGAATCATGGGTTTATGGTTATGACGTGGAAACCAAAGCTCAATCATCCCAATGGAAGCTGCCGCATGAGCCAAGACCAAAAAAAGCGCGCCAAGTTCGGTCGAACGTGAAGGTTTTGCTCACAGTTTTCTTCGATTGCAGGGGCGTGGTGCATCATGAGTTCTTGCCACAGGGTAGTACGGTCAATAAGGAATATTACCTGCAAGTTATGCGCAATTTGCGCGAAGCAATCCGCCAGAAACGCCCGGATTTGTGGAAGAACAAAAACTGGCTTTTGCACCATGATAACGCCCCTGCTCACACATCGTTGCTTGTGCGCGAATATTTGGCCAAAAACAACACAGTAATGGTGCCGCAGCCACCGTATTCCCCAGACCTGGCCCCCTGTGACTTTTTCCTGTTTCCAAAACTGAAGAGGCCCATGAAAGGACGACGCTACGCCACGATTGAGGAGATAAAGACGGCATCGAAGGAGGAGCTGAACAAGATCACAAAAAATGATTTTTTTAAGTGCTTCGAGGATTGGAAAAAACGTTGGCATAAATGTATTATATCCGAGGGGAATTACTTTGAAGGGGACAAAATAGATATTCATGAATAAATAAATACTTTTTGAAAAAATATAAAATTCGCGATACTTTTTGAACAGACCTCGTATATGACAATGTTAAATGTTAAGAAATATATACATAGAGGACAGCCCTTGGCAATACGGGGATCATCTATCAAGACAGAGTGTCCCTGGAATCATGTTAGGAGGGCCGACCCCACTTAGTGGGAAATAAAAAAGAAAAAGTTGAAATGTATACCAATTGAATGTTTTTAAAAAAAACGATAAAGAAGTGAACTAAAAATAAACTATCGGTACTTTCAAATGCAATACATATTGAAAAATTAACAGGCTGACTAACTGACTAACCATCACGCCGACTCCCCGAAAGGGTAGGCAGAAAGAATGGACTATCACACTTTAACTGATGCGGCACTCCATCCTTCTCTTTTCGCCTCGCGGGAGACACGGTGTGATGGGTTGCGAACCTCATCACCATTTTAGATTTTAACCACCCTACGTATTTGAATGTATGTGATACATTCCCTTTGACTGTACCATTCTGCGCTTTCCCGTATCACGTACGTGCTTAAGAAAAAGTAATGTACCTAAAATGTACAAACTGTTAGGGATACGTTAGTTTAGTTTAGTTTTAATATATAATTAAATTTCATAAATAAAAAACCTGCTTTTTTTTGCACGTTTCTTGGAAAATAACCTGAAGGTAAGGCAGTTAATATGCAAACTGCAACAATCACAAATAACAGAACAATAAAATTTTATTCTTGTAAAAAATTTTAAGAACCAAATCGACCTTCGTGGCAGAGTGGTAAGAGCTCTGACTTCCATTCCGAAGGTGGCAGTGTGATTATCACACTGTCTTTGGTCTGGTGTAGAATTCACGTGACAATAAAATGGCAATAGATAGGCTACCTATCACATGTCATAAGAATCAATATAATAGCTAAAATAAATTGTATACAGTGTTGTTCTCGTTGTTGTGGGTTCAAACGAACTGTTGTATAGAAGAAAAAAAAATTGTCTAATTTATTAAGATTATAAAAAAAAACTAACCTAGCTTCCCTGTACCAGTTTTCTTGTTGCTGTTGTTGTTTGTGCTGCCTCTTTGCGGGGGGTCGGGTGGAGGGGGCGGGGGTGGTGGTGGTGCGGGGGGCTCTCGGTCACCGCCCGCTCCTCGAGGGTCACTCCCGCTGCCACGGGCATCTGTTGCTCCGCTGCTTCTCTCACACTCATTCCCCCCAGCGTCATTACGACTGCGACGGGCACGTTTTGATGATCGTTCCCCTAAAAAAAATATAAAAAAGCAGATTAATTAACCGGTAGGCAAAATGTGCCAATTTCATCATTGGAATCTTCTTCAATCAATGATGATGATGATGTTTTTTTTTTTAGAGAATTCAATTCAATCTAAGGGTGCTCTTTATCTGGTAAGTTTCTCTTAAAATGAAGGTTTTAAAAGAGCTCCTTAACCGCCCTACCTTAAGGTAATTTTCCAAGAAATGTGCAAAAAAACAGTTTTTTTATGAATTTAATTTAATTATATATATGAATTTTATTTTTTTAAATTACGAAACGCCAAAGGCTCGACCGCACACTTCGACTGCTCCTTGTAAAACTATCATATTTGTGAAGACTTGTACTCAAGTGTTTTTGGCACACGCGTGTATCCCTAACAGTTTGTACATTTTTAGGTTCATTGCTTTTTCTTAAGCATGTACGTGATACGGGATAGCGCAGAATGGTACAGTCAAAGTGAACGTATCACGTACGTTCAAATACCCAAGGTGGTTAAAACTACTTCGTTGTCTTGATCGGAAATTTGATATGGCGGTTTGTTCCATGCCGCCAATCCTGCAATGCCAAAAGCAAGATCGATGAAATTTAAAGCTCCTTAGCTACGCGGGACAAGAAGTTTATTTATAGATTCTTCTCTTGCAGATTTTAGCGTTGACTGCCTTCATGCCAATAAGCTTGCAAAGATCTGTGAAGTAGTGGGGTGTTTGTCCATGTAAGGCTTTGTGAACAAGTAGAAATAGTAAATACTCAATTTGTTCAGGTAACCTTAACCAGTGAAGTCGGCAGAGCATGTGAGCGAATTTGATGCACTAAAATTACCCCTGAATTAATTACAGATTGAAATCTATCCAGTCGATTTTTGGGTTATCCAGCATACAGTAAGTCAACTCTATTATGTATGGAATATCTTAACATAAAAAACTTTGAATAACATGACAAATGGACATAGAAATATCTTCTTAATTCGGTAACTGGAGATTGAATTCAAAATCTGACCTGTTCTATCTTTCTCTCTGTCCCTGTCTCGGTCGTGGTTGTGTGGGGGGCTAGCGGGTGCGCGCGGGGTGGAGCCTCCGTTGTTGGTCCCGGCCCCCGCCTGCACCGCGCTGCTTCCTACAGCACCTGCCGCTGTCTCCTTCACGGAGGCGGGCTCCACCGATAGGGATTCTTCCTTCACACTGTTACCATTGCCATAATGTGTCACTGAAAAAAAATGGCATGTTTAATAATGTTGAGAATTATTCAACATATTTTGAATAATAATAATAATGAGGAAAGAAAGATAAAGAAAGTATATATGAACGGTTGTTTAATGGTTTTACTTGGATTTAATTTAAATGAATACCAAGGAAAACGTGGCAGAATAAAATATTAAATATCGGCTACGTAAGGAGTGGGAGAAATAGACGCGAGTGCTTGACACAATGTTTGAATGTTGAGAAAGCGAGAGAATCACAAAGGAACAGTGTGGGGGTCCATTCTTCCCGCATACCTCTTCGGTAGACAGAGTGATACCTTAAATTTAAAAAAAATTGTTTTTAACGTCTTTTGAGAAAAAAGAACTGTTTGATTTAGTTAGATTTTAAATATATTTTTATACATATGTAGATAAAATTTCAAATGAAGCATTATTTGAAATAAACGATTTGATAGTATGAGACCACTTCTTAAAAAATATATTATGCGCATCAGTCCAATTCTTCTCCACTGATTTTGGCACATTTTCATTATGAGTTATCAACTAATTTCACAGAAAACACATTGCTCTAGTTGTAGTATATAACAAAATTTAGACTTGCTCAATTAAAATTATAGTGGCATATCAAATAATAGAAATGGAACGATGACTATATTGTGTATAACCCAATTGCACAAAATATTTTTAAAGAAATAAAAAATTCGAACACAACAGGGTAGAATGCAATTTTTATAGATAATCAAAGGAATAAACAAAACATTAATTTTGTTACTGCACTTTGTTTTGATATGAAAATTACATAAAAATAAAATAAAACACAAATTAAAATAATAATGTTTTTTTGATTTGATAATAATGAAACAAAATTACTCAATAAATCTTTTTAATAAGCAGATCGTGCAGTAATAGAAACTTCTAAAAATAGAAAAATTACAAAACTAACCCAAAGTTCTGTGGTCGTGGTCGAGCTGCCGGGACTTGAGGTCTATGAGGTCCTGCAGTAGCTGCACCACCTGCAGCTTCTCGTCCCCCAACTCCTGCGCGGTGATAAGGGACTGTTGTATCCTCACGATAGCTCGAGTCCTTTTGTTAGTATGCACTACATTTGCTTCTTCTTTTACTATCATACAATTACTCAGATTCGTCTCTACATCACGCAAGCAGGCTGAAACACAAATATCAGTATGGTTATCTCATGCTGCGATTGAAATAAATTAAATGCGTAATTTCAACGAATGTTTACCTCTATACTTGACGTCTAACTCACGCATACGCGTCAAATATCTCTGTAGATCGTCTGGCAGGTTTTCCACACAATCGAGATAATTCTCCACATAAGTAGCCGAATGTAATGCCTCCACTGAGACCTGATTGAGCATTTTTAAGTCTTTTTACATATTTCACTAATAATTTGATGTTCAACAATTCACAAAAACTATTTGCCACAATCGAATACAAGCCGATTTTGTTGACAGATTTAATTTTTTCACATGGCCACTTTTTATTTGGACAGGTGGTTGACTGTGAGATAAAAATATTTGTTAAAACAACTTGGAAAAAAAATCTATAATTTTCAACCGAAGAAATATTTTTTTTGAGTCTAAGAAAATCATGAATAGTTGTAATCAAATTGTTTAATAGCTGTGAAAAGAGATTTATAATTTGAAAATAAATTATATCAATGGCAGCACTGACGCGCATGTGTAGTGAGCCCTGTCGGAGAAATTTTCAAACAATATCTAGCCAATAAAATTAGCTGCGTGCATTGCATTTTGTTTGATTTTACGGGTCGTTCGCAGGTTTATTGTTCAGTGAATTCGTAAAATTTTTCGTCTTATTTTTCAAATATCGTTAATCTTTTGAAACAATTAAGATGACTTCTACAAATATCTTCGTTGGATTGGCTGAAAACGGCAAGAGCTGCATCAAGTATGTGATATATTATTTTTTAATTTGACAGTTAATTTTAACCGTGTGTTTTTGTTGATTTTTTCATTTATTATTGTTTGAATTGAGAAATACATTTTTATAAACGCCCAAGTGAATAGAAGTGGGAATAAGTTTATTAAAGTAGAATATTTTATTACTTATGTGTTGTTTAAACTCGATAAATGAGTTTAAATTTTCTAAATGCTTATTTGCAAATTGGATTCTTTAATAGAAAAGCAGATTATTGGGTGATAAAAATAAAAGTGAACATTATGAATCTTTTCACGTAATAACCACCTAATAGTATTTATTGTAATTGTTAATTTAAAACACACAATTAAACTAGTCAGTTAGTTATAAACTTTATTCAACGGCTAATCTAATAAGTCAAGTTGAAATATATTTAGTTTCAGACAGATGTTGTTTTGACATCAACATTTTTTTTTTTCGGATTTATTCGGATTTTAGAAATATGTTTTATTTTCGTTTATGTCTACATTATTAGAGACAGAATAACGTTTTTTCGTAAATATTTATTTGCCTTCATCTTATTGATTTCTGCTTGAAATATTTGTATAATTTTACTAAGAATTGCGCCATCTAATTTTGATTTTTAATTTTTTTAAATCTCATTGGGATTTTTGTATTTAATTGTTTTTCTCATTTTAACTACACATTTCTGGAAAAAAGTTAACCCTTATATTTTTGTGTTTAGCTATAAGTTATCTAAATTATAGAAAATATTACATTTACTATTTATAATCATTGAATAAATTTAAAATTAACTTTCGATTACGTACGTAATACGACTCGATTACGTTGAATCAAGATTGAAACTGCAACTCTATGTTAAAAAACCAAGCTCAAATATAAAACTCGTTTTATAGATATTTCATTTATAATATTATGTATTTATTTTCTTTTTGCATTCTTCTCTCTTAATAATTGAAGAAATAATACGAGTACTTCGCAAAATGGCATAAAACTCATAATTTAGTTAGTAACATTTTTTTATGTTACACTATTATAGAAACAATGTATTAACTATTTTATCTTGCTTTTTTATAACTTATGTTTTCAAATGATGTTTTTGTAATTACAAGTCCAAATGTATATCAAATTCTCCACTATAATTTATAATGTACAAAATTCTAAAGATACATTGAATTATAAATACACATTAACCCTTAAGGTACTTATTCTAGTACCTAAGCAAAGTAGTTACTTACGTAGGCATTTCCAATGTTTGTATATTTCGTCCTATGCAACGCGTGACATTATTTTGTGTCTATGACTCAGATAACAGATCAATACAGGGGTTATAATTCGGTTGCATTCCCCCCGAATGCAATCAGATTCCTGTAAATGTTGAATGAAGGGTCTTCAAAGGTGGGATAGGAATAGGGGAGAGGAGACAGGGGGACACCATAATGCCGCGGTATTAAGGGGAATCGACTATTTATGAACTTAATGTTGCGTTATCACATTTTTGTATTGTAGAATCGATAGACCTGATCGGCATCGCAAATCGAGTAAATCGACGTCTGTAATTGAGTTACTAGGATCCACACCCCTATTTAAATGAAAAGAAATGATATTATATAAGCAGTGTATTTCGATTCGTTTTTATACTATTATTTTATATTAGTATCTAGTTAATAATTATCCCTTGAATATGTCCCATGGTCACTTCTATTCTACTGTTATACACGGAAAACAAAATATAACATTTAACTCAATGCCACTATGCTCTTCTCCCTATCAAATGGACATTGGTTCGATTCTTAATACAATTCAAATCCTTTTTAACAAAATATATATATTATTGGACAAGTTTGATGATTGTAAATATTTTTCAAATTCCATTTATCACATTTTATAAATAGAATTCGCTCTTGCCATAACGGTTTCATATATTTGAGATAATATTAATATTATTAATGGAGATATGAAATGAATTGTTTTATATTGTGTATGGAACACTTACTTTGCGTGTTATTAAAAATAATTTAAAACACTTTATTTTGTGGATTAATTGTATCTCAATAGAGACGAAGATGCAAATTGGAAATAGAATATGGTGATCGAGGTGTTTACAGGACTTATGACCTGACATTGCTTGGGTTAAGCGCACGCTTTATGTAATACAACATTCCCCATTGCACCCTTCTTACGACCACCATGTCTGACAAATTTTTGGAAGTTGTATATATGTTAATATGTAACACCAAACTTCACATGTTAGTTTCAATCTACACACTAGCGCCATCTATAAAGATTGGATTTTGTATTTTCGAATCAACCGGTTTCGCTCCTTCCGGAGCTTTTCAAAAACAAACTAGTTTGACACGATTGACAGTTTGTTTTTATAAACCCGACGAAACTCGGTGTAAAAACAAGTGTTTTAAATTATTTTTTAATCGTTTTATAAATAACATTTTTGAAATGTATGAATTACGTTTGATTATACAGTACCGTCGTAGTCTACCGGCTTCCGTCGTCTGGTGACTAAGAAGAGTATTTCAGATTAAAATAAAATAAAATATTTATTCCAAATATTATTCGGGGACAGAACGCTTGGCTGCTGATGCATGGGATTTTGATTTAGTTCGTGGAGATTTCACCTTGCTTGTGAATTGATAATGACGTACTCGTAGTAAGACAAAAACATGTTACATTGTATGTCACACGTACTATTGTCGCGGCCTAATAATTAATTAACATATCTAATAGCACAATATTATATAGACGGGTGATGATCTAGGTGAAAGAATGCTTGGGTCGTGATCCAGGGTATCTGGGTTAAATTCTGGATACCACACGTATCTTTCTTTATAATAAAGAGCTTTTATTACGGCTTGCATTAGGGATTGTATAACAATTCTGATGACATTGATTTATACGTTTTTTTGTGATTTTCAGCATTAAATTCTGTTTACTGTTTTTAAACAATGATGCAAAACTCCGCGTTAAATAATTAATACTCGTACGAATCGTAAGTTTTCTATGGAATGACATTTAATAATGGCTTAACAAAGCGAACCATGTCATTTCCATAAAATATTACAAAACTTCTAGAAAAACGGTTTTAGTTCGCATTAATCAATAAATTCAACTAACCAACTAACTGTCACGCCGTCTCCCCGAAAGGGTAGGCAGATAGAATGGACTGTCACACTTTAACCGTTGAGGCACTTCATCCTTCTCTTTTCGCGCACTTTTCGGTCGTCTCACGTCCACAAAATAAATTCAAGTGTTGTTATTTGAAAATTCTTGGTATAAGTTCACTGTAAATAATGAAAAAATGATTTTTAAATAAAAAATATTTATAATGTAGGTATATTTACTTTAAATCCACTTGATTTTATGGCTTCGACCGGTTTCAGCAACTTGGCTGAAACAGGAGATGACAGCGAGCTGCCGAAACCAGTCGAAGCCACAAAATTAACAGGAATTAAACTAATTTTTTATTATAAAGGATTTTATTTTCAATAAATTCTAATAAGAATTTTAAATGTGAAACATAGGGTCACTTTATTTTAGCGTTATTTAAGTCTCACACCAAGGGTTAAGATCAATGGCATTAGAATTTATTGTACAATCTCCAATAGGAGCAGGAAATAGATCATTATTATGAAGAAGGAATCTGGTCGCGTCCAGGTTTGAACCCATGACCTCTGAATCAGGAGCCAAGCATTCTATCACCTAGACCACCGCCAGAATCTTGTTTGATGTATTATGATTGCTGAATCCTATCCAAAAAAGCTAGAATGGCAGTGCAAAATGGTGTTCTTCTACCGACCCTTATGTATGGAAGCGAAGCATGGAACTGGCAAAAGAAGGATGAAAGTAGAATAAATTAAATGCAGTAGAAATGAGATCTCTAAGACAAATGTGTGGATACTCTGTGTATGATAGAGTGTCGAATGAAAATATAAGAAGTGAATGCGGTGCGAATGATGGTATTATGAACAAAATAATGAAAGGATCATTAAGATGGTTTGGACATATGGAAAGAATGAATGAAGAAAGAATGGTAAAAAAATTATATGTTAATGATGTAAATGGAACCAGAAAGAGGAAGACCGAGGAAAACGTGGCACGATCAAATAAATCAAATATTGAATGTCGGCCATGTGAGGAGTCAGAGAAATCGACGCGCGTGCATGACACGATGTATGAATGTTGAGGAAGCGAGAGAAATATGTAAGGAAAGAAAAGTGTGGCAGTCCATTCTTTCTGCATACCCATTCGGCAGACGGCGTGATGGTTAGTTAGTTAGTTGATTGTTGAAGTGGTTAATAATTTACAGTGTGTATCGGGTTACGGTAAAGTCTCCAGACTGTCCGGCGTCCAGCTGTAATGTTCCCAGCTAATCGGGGAGTCCGAGGATCGAGCAAAGGACCTCCGATGGCGCCTGCGTGTCGCTGGTCCCCTGGACGCCGGTTGTCCCACGCCATACCGACTGCACGCGACACACCGGTGTATTGACCACTCCACTTTATACCATCACCACGTATAGCCTCGGTGTAATTACCGCGAGTACCTACCTCGCAATGATAAATCATACTGGTTTCATCACATTTATTGATTATTTCAAATAATTTATACAAATGAAAACGCCTGTTTTATAAAAGTTTTATTGTATTTTATAAGAATTACATGTTTCGCCTTGCTAAGAGGCATTGTAAAATATCTAAAATATAATAAAACTTGTATAAAACAGATTTTATTAACAAAATAATGAAACGATCATTAATATGGTTTGGACACATGGAAAGAATGAATGAAGAAATAATAGGTTAAAATTATGTTAACGATGTAAATGGAACTAGAAATAGAGGAAGACCGAGGAAAACGTGGCAAGATCAAATAAATCAAATATTGAATGTCGGCCACGTGAGGAGTCCGAGAAATCTGAGTTATCTGACCGGGACGCATTATTCGTCATCTACTCAATATGTGCGAACTTCAGGGCGGTTGGTTAGATTCAAGACTTCTGTATGTTATCTGAGAATGATTAAAACCCATTAGGGTGTTTATATAATAATTTAAACAATTATATAAATATAGACCTTAATGACCTATAAAGGGTTAAATCATTGTTCATGAAAAAAAAACTAACCATCACGCCGTCTCCCCGAAGGGGTAGGGAGAAATGATGGACCGCCACACTGTTCTTTCCTGACATACTTCTTTCGCTTCTCACGATTCCTCAACACTCATACATCATACATCGTGGCCGACATTCAATATTTGATTGATTTAAACGTGCCACATTTTCCTTGGTCTTCTACTGTTTATATAATAGTTCCGTTTACATCGTTAACATATACCTACTTAGTTACGTTTACATCGATAAAATCATATAATTGCGTAAAAAGAGTACAGTAATTGTTTTTTGTTGTGTCATTTTGCAAAAATAAGAAATAGGAGTATTAATTTATGCTATCGAAATGATCATTGAACATGAGAATCGTGATGCATATGTATTTACGTATGCATACTTAAATACATATTGTTATTATACTGTATTTTTTATTGAGAAGTTAGACGTATGAGACAATGTTGATCACATTCTCTCGCCAATTACTCGTAAGGTTCTTCCGGGACAGTAGGTACTTGAAATTAAACTTGCAAATGCATCGACGGGCGTCAGTGCTCATTATATATTTCGAGCTTATTAATTATGTATTACATATAATGTAAATACGATGCTAACGATCGGTTGAAAATAGTTATGCAGAAAGCATCTCGAACATATTTTGTAACAAAAAAAGAAACCATTTAATCTTCAATAAATAACTTAGACGATCTCTTAGACGAATGTGTGATACTCTGTGTATGATAGAGTGTCGAATGAAAATATAAGAAGTGAATGCGGTGCGAATGATGGTATTATGAACAAAATAATGAAAGGATCATTAAGATGGTTTGGACATATGGAAAGAATGAATGAAGAAAGAATGGTAAAAAAAGTATATGTTAACGATGTAAATGGATCCAGAAATAGAGGAAGACCGAGGAAAACGTGACACGATCAAATAAATCAAATATTGAATGTCGGCCATGTGAGGAGTCAAAGAAATCGACGCGCGTGCATGACACGATGTATGAATGTTGAGGAAGCGAGAGAAATATGTCGGGAAAGAAAAGTGTGGCAGTCCATTCTTTCTGCCTACCCCTTCGGAGAGACGGCGTGATGGTTAGTTAGTTAGTTAGTTTATAAATAACTTTTGTTTTCCTCTACCGAGCCTTATGTATGGAAGTGAAGTATGGAACTGGCAATTTAAGACGAATGTGTGGTTGATATCTATAATATAGAGTGTCAAGTCAAATATAAGAAGTGAAAGCATTGATTATGGAATTGTTATCAACAACATAGTGAGTGAACATGAACAATTTTAAGACGGTTTGAACGCATGGAAATGATAAATGAAGAAAGTATGAAAGAAAGTGTAAGTTAATGATGTAAACGGAACAAAAAATAGAGATCGCTCGTTGCCATCTTCTGGAAGATAATGAGAAGAAGATGGGGGCTCGCCGTCGAAACCGGTCGAATACACAAAAATTAGTGTATTTTAACTAAATATACTTTTTAAAAAGATTTTGATCTACAATGAAATTTCAAATAACATAATTTTTTCGCTATAATGTGCTTTCTTCTTCCGTTCTTCTTCTCCTGTCACACCAAGGAACCTTCTCTACCCGAATCTATCACACGCTTGATGCCTAACATCATCCCAAGTGAGCCCTGCTACTTTAATCTCGTCCTGCAGGGTTCTTCTTCAGATGGCTCTAGCTCTGCCTCTCCTCGCCTTGGGGTAACCATTTATAAGGATTAATTGTATCTCAATAGAGACGAAGATGTAAATTGTTTTTTTTTAAACAGAATATGGTAGTCGAGGCGTTTACAGGACTTATGACCTGTCATTGGTTGGGTTAAGCGATCACTTTATCTTAACAAAACCTTAAAAATGATTAACCCGCAATGGGTAAAATCCAGTATTTGTATACATTCAAAAAACAAATTGTAACCATTTATGTTAATGTTACATTTTAAAATAGATTTAAATGTATTTGACATTAATCTCTAAACTACATATTTATTAAAGTCAGTGTTAATGCAAATAATAATAATAATATGCTAACTTTTAAAGCTCCGTTTTTGTGATGTAATCACCTCAAGGGCGCATTAAGACGTGTTTTAAATTTAAATTTAATGTGAACGCTGCAAACTTGAGAATGTTAAAATTTGATTATTACAGCATTTCATTATTGAAAAAAAAATATTATATATCTCGGTGCTTTTTGCAGATCCTCATTAAATTGTCGATTATGTACATAATTTGTAAATTACTAATAACACGAATCAATTAAACGTCTCGTCTCTCGATATTTAAATATGTGATATCTCCGTACTGAAATATTTCAATGCACTATGTGTTTTCGTCTTACGTGTAAAGTTTTAAAATTGTCGGCATCCAGGTAATTATAATTATTGTGTTCTCCATAAACAATGAGCGATTTCCGTCGGAATCGAATCGCATTCTTCTAGAAGCTTGTCACATTTTATGACGAGTTACCTCGCTGCATAATAGGACCGAGAAATACAGCATTATAGTACAGATTTTTTATTTTGAGATAACTAACTAACTAACTAACCATCACGCCATTTCCCCGGAGGGGTAGGCAGAGAGGATGGATCGCCACAATGCCCTGTCCTGGCATACCTCTCGGGCTTCCTCTACATTCATACATCGTACCATGCACGCACGTCGATTATTCCGACTTCGAATGTGGCCGCCTTTTAGTAACTGATTAATTTGGTCATGCCATGTTTTCCTCGGTCGTCCTCGGCTTCTTTTCCCACTCACGCTGCTTGTGTACAACTTTTTGACCATTCTATTCTCATCCCTTCGTTCCATATGTCCAAATCATCTCAGGGATCCTTTTTTAATTTTATTTATGATGCAGTCATCTGCCTTAAATTTCTTTCTTATTTCGTCGTTCAGTATTCTATTATACAACGTTTTCTCTACATTCTTCTTAGTGATCTCATTTCTACGGCGTTTATCCTGATTTCATCCTTCTTTTGCCAGCTCCAAGCTTCACTTCCATACATGAGGGTTGGCACTAAAACTCCATTGTGTACTGCCATCTTTGCTTCTGTGGATATATTTCTATTTGCAGTAATGACTTTGAGTGCGCCATTTATTTTATTCCCAGCACCAACCCTTCTTTCGATTCCTCATCATTCCTCATCATTTTCCTCATCGTTTTGAGATAATTTACTAATAAATACATTTCTCTCGCAGAAATGAAACCTTATATTGCACATAGATTTTTCTTCACGTTAAAGTGCGGGCCACACTGTGACAAACAAACCGCATAAACACGTGAAATCCATAGGGATTCGTGTTTATTCAAACAGTTATCTATCTCATTCTACGCCGGGTAAAATAATGCGAGGAAGAGAGATAAACGTACCATGTGCAACAAACAAACTATTCAACAAACATGGTACGTTTATCTCTCTTCCTCGCATTATTTTACCCGGCGTAGAATGAGATAGATAGTCTGGCTCGTTGGTTGGAAACCGATGTTTTTACACAGTCTGGCCCGCCTTTAAAGGAACCTTCGGTGACTTCGTGGAACGTAATTACAACTCGGAGTATTGATAAACGTACTATTAAAGAATGACGTCATGTTAAAGTATTTTTTTTGTATCTAGAGATGTTTCCAGAATTTAACGTGTGTCATAAAATCTACGAAATACAAGATCGTAAACAGTGTAAAACTAACTAACTAACCATTACGCCATTACTCCGAAGGGGTAGGCAGAAACAATGAACTGCCGCACTTTTCTTACTTGACATACTTCTCTCGCACTTCAATTTCTCTGAATCCTCACGTGGCCGACAATCAATATTTGATTTGTTTGATCGTGTCACGTTTTTCTCGGTCCTCCTCTATTTCTAATTCCATTTACATCGTAAACGTATACTTTTTTAAATCATTATTTACTCATATATTGTTTCCATGTGTCCAAATCATCTAAATGTTCCTTTCCTTATTTTATTCATAACACTTTCATTCGCAGTACATTCACTTTTTATATTTTCATTTGACACTCTATCATACAGTTAAATCGCTCTTTACATCATGGCAGCATAAGCCAAATCGATGTAAAGGGTATTAAAGCTATCATTGTGATTTTCGTGACATGTGATAGGTTGCTAATCTATCGCCATTTTATTATCACGTGAATTCTCAAATCAATCAAATCAAATCAAATCATTACAAACATTTTTTAAAGTTTAAGGCATCTATTGAGAACAGGTAAAATATAATAAATATATAATACCAGGAACGCATGAGAGATGGTTCGACATTAGGAATAGGAATTCTAATACCAGACCAAAGACAGTATGACAATCACACCGCCCTCGCCGGGAATCGAACCTGGAACCTTCGGGGTGGCAGTCAATGCGCTTACGAAGGTCGTCGATATCATTTCTACTGCATTTATTCTACTTTCATCCTTCTTTTGCCAGTCCCCAAATTTTACTTATTATTTCATCGAAAACGATTTTTTCCGCAATCGCAGAATGCTGCGTCAGTTGTACTCGTAGAAGCATAGAGATTGTTCAGTTAGAACCCATCTGGAACGTTCTACGCGCGTTTCCTCCCGCCCACGCCCGCGGCCGGATTCCGGTTTCCCGTCACACCTGATCGGGTGTCGACGACTTTTGTTTGGCCGTCCTTTGTGCCTCGCGGGGCCCGGTGCGGCTGCACTCGCCGCATACCCGTTCCGGGAACCAGTCGCCGACGGGAAGGGTTGTAAAAACTAACGGAAAATCTCCGCATCGGCATCTCTGTGCCCATATTTTATGTTGTTGCTTTTTTTGTAAGTTTTCGCACATGGCAATTCGCTCGTGCAGCGCTGCGATTGTATAGGCTGTTTTTTTAGAGGTATACAGTACAGTAACCTATCAAAAAAAGCTAGAATGGCAGTGCACAATGGTGTTCTTCTACCGACCCTTATGTATGGAAGCGAAGCATGGAACTGGCATAGGAAGGATGAAAGTAGAATAAATGCAGTAGAAATGAGATCTCTTAGACGAATGTGTGGATACTCTGTGTATGATAGAGTGTCGAATGAAAATATAAGAAGTGAATGCGGTGCGAATGATGGTGTCATGAACAAAATAATGAAAGGATCATTAAGATGGTTTGGACATATGGAAAGAATGAATGAAGAAAGAATGGTAAAAAAATTATATGTTAATGATGTAAATGGAACCAGAAATAGAGGAAGACCGAGGAAAACGTGGCACGATCAAATAAATCTTGAATGTCGGCCATGTGAGGAGTCAGAGAAATCGACGCGCGTGCATGACACGATGTATGAATGTTGAGGAATCGAGAGAAATATGTCAGGAAAGAAAAGTGTGGCAGTCCATTCTTTCTGCCTACCCCTTCGGGGAGACGGCGTGATGGTTAGTTAGTTAGTTAGTTTACAGTACACGGCATTTCTTTTGGGAATGCTCGGAACCAATTTTCTACAGCTTCGAAGAGATGGACATCTAATAACCCATTTTTTCAGATTAATTAGGGGATACTTCGAGAACTTTTGTCCCCGATAGATATCTCCGACAGCGATAGCACAGATTGTTTTACCTACGGGCCACCAAAACCAATCTGCCTCTGGTGACACCGGTGGGAAGAGCAATTAGTCGGCTGAACTCGACGTCTTTCATGTTAGTGAAAGTACGTTCAGGGGACAAATACTCTTGACTTTGGAAAGTATCTTGTCTTCCTAATGTCGAACCATCACTAATGCGTTCCTGGTATTATATTGTATGTGTATAATATTTTACCTGTACTCAATAGATGCCTTAAACATTTATGCTGTTTGTAATGTCTTTTGAGTAAATAAACTGATTTGATTTGATATTCGAAATGAAAAAAAAACACATTAAAATAATGTTTAATGTCTATGATATTGGCTTTATTTAATATATAATTTTATGCTATTATTGTTTAAATAAGATTTCGGGCATATGAGCGCCACGGCTAGCTCGAATGAAGCGCAATCGTGAAATCCAATTTTCGACAATTGTCGTCTATGTGGATGCGTATTTACCACTAGAGTGTACGTGGTGCGAAAAAGATCCGTGGTCTTCCGAATAACTTGCCCGGATCGACGATTATGTCGACCGTAAAATTGACGTCGTGCACGATAAGTTTGGCGAACCTAAACATGATTTTCAAAATAAATTTGCACAATTTGCAAGCGCTGTTCTGACGTCAGTCTTTTCATGGTAAAATGGCAAAACGTACTGACTACAAATCAACTGTCAACTGTCAAATTGACAGTCTGTAGAAACAATGTTGATAATTTAAAAACCAAACGTCTAAAAAAAACACTTTATACCTAGTTATCAGGCAGATTTTATTTTATTATTATTATTTTATATGATTTAAATAAAACTGTCTAATTTACTATCCATCACGTCCCGCGTGGACGGGGAGACGGGCCTCGGGATTGTATGAGGGAAGCTGACGAAAGGGCATCGCTGCGTCCTATTCGGGTAACATATTCGGGTAAGCGGTGGGTAATCTTCTATGTCTTTATTTAACTTATGTAAATAAAAAGCTTTTGATATCTGCGTCAGGATAACCTGAAGGGACATGGAGAGAAAATGAAATGTCTATAATATGATACTAAAAATAAATGTAATGGCATATCTAAAATAATATAAATATAACTAACTAACTAACCATCACGCCGTCTCCCCGAAGGGGTAGGCAGAAAGAATGGACTGCCACACTTTTCTTTACTGACATATTTCTCTCGCTTCCTCAACATTCATACATCGTGTCATGCACGCGCGTCGATTTCTCTGACTCCTCACATGGCCGACATTCAAGATTTATTTGATCGTGCCACGTTTTCCTCGGTCTTCCTCTATTTCTGGTTCCATTTACATCATTAACATATAATTTTTTTACCATTCTTTCTTCATTCATTCTTTCAATATGTCCAAACCATCTTAACTTACTTTCATCCTTCTTAGGTTTTGATAAATATACCAATATAAAAATACATATAGAAACAGTGAGATTAGAAATGACGTTCTAAATAAATAAATAAATTGTTGAGTCACACTTGTTATCACACCGGTCTATACGTATAACACACGGCTCATAGGAATATTATACAGATGGATAGAATACATGTACGAGTATGTCAAGTTTTTGCAGAGTTTGTTTTAGTCCAAGTCAATAAATTCTGGGCTCGCGCGGCATGTTTTCTTTCGTATCTTTAAACTTTCTAACTAACTAACCAACACGCTGTCTCTCCGAAAGGGTAGGTAGAATGAATGGACTGTCACACTTTAACCGATGCGGCACTCCATCCTTCTCTTTTCGCTCAGCGGGAGACGCAGTGTGATGGGTTGCGAACCTCATCGCCACCAATAAGCATCTCCCACGCACACTTCGATCGTCCAACGTCCACAAAATAAATCTAAAACAAATCATATAAAATATAATGATATAAAATAAAATAAAATAACAAAATAAAAATATTTTAACACATAATCTTAAAACTTTCAACGCGCTTATTACAATATATAGTAGATATATTGAACGATATACGACAGAATATCAAATGGTGATATAAGAAAGGAATGTAGAGCGGAAGAAGGTATTATGAACAAAATTATGAAAGGATCGCTGCGTTGGTTCGGACATATGGAGCGCATGGATTGAGAAATAATGGTTAAGAAAGTATACGTTAATGATGTAAATGGAGTACGGAGTCGAGGCAGACCGAAGAAAATATGGCATGACCAAATTAATCAAATTTTAAAGGTTGGTCATGTTAGAAGTCGGAAGAATCGACGTGCGTGTATGACTCGCTGTATGAATATTGACGAATCTAGAGCGGTGTGCCAAGATAGAGTAGTGTGGCGGTCCATTCTCTCTGTCTACCCCTACGGGAAAACGGCGTGATGGTTTGTTGTTGTTGTATATTGAACTCATTATATTTTTTCTACTTAACAAGCGCCTATACGTTTATCAGAAATAATATTTTAACCGCTGATCGCTGTTATTGGACTAATTTAAACCTTACTAATAGTCCAATATTCAACGACGACCTTCGTGGTAGAGTGGCAAGAGCTCTGACTGCCATACCGAATATCCCGGGTTCGATTCCCGCCGATGGCAGTGTGATTCTCACACTGTCTTTGATCTGTTGTAGAATTCACGTGACAATAAAATGGCGAAAGATTAGCTACCTATCACATGGCATGAGAATCAATATAATAGCTTAAAACATGTATACAGTAAATGGGTTATTGCAAGCGGAGGCCGAATATGCGGGTACCAGGCCCTCTGAAAGCTTATCGTGTGGCGCAGCGATCATTAACCTAATTTTATTGATCCATTGGAATGGTTTATGTGACCATTATGTAAATATGCAGTTTTAGCTTGTGGATTCCAGTACCTTTGTATTTGTGTAATTACGCTATCTATTAATTCCCGAGTTTTATTATACATTCGATGCAAGTTTCAATTTACGTGTTAAAAAAGTACACCTATATGGTAGTGTTATATTATAATAAATACAATCCAAAAAAGCTAAAATGGCAGTGCACAATGGTATTCTTATACCGAACCTTATGTATAGAAGCAAAGCATGGAACTGGCAAAAGAAAGATGAAAGAAAAAAAATGCAGTAGAAATGAGATCTCTTAGACGAATGTATATGCTCTGTACGATAGATTGTCCAATGAAAATATAAGAAGTGAATGCGGTGTGAATGATGGTGTTATGTACAAAATAATGAAATGATCATTAAGATGGTTTGGACACATGGATAGAATGAATGAAGAAATAATGGTAAAAAGTATATATTAAATATGTTAATGGAACTAGAAATAGAGGAAGATCGAGGAAAACGTGGCACGATCAAATAAATCAAATATTGAATGTCGGCCACGTGACGAGTCAGAGCGAGGGTTCTAGCTTCATCAATAGCGAGGGTCTTAGTTTCATCAATAGCGAGGGTCCTAGCTTCACCAATAGCGAGGGTCCTAGATTCACCAATAGTGAGGGTTCTAGCTTCATCAATAGCGGGGGTCTTAGTTTCATCAATAGCGATGGTCCTAGCTTCATCAATAGCGAGGGTTCTAGCTTCATCAATAGCGAGGGTCTAAGTTTCATCAATAGCGAGGGTTCTAGCTTAATCAATAGCGAAGGTCCTAGCTTCACCAATAGCGAGGGTCCTAGCTTCACCAATAGCGAAGGTCCTAGCTTCACCAATAGCGATGGTTCTAGTTTCATCAATAGCGACGGTCCTAGCTTCACCGATAGCGAGGGTTCTAGCTTCATCGATAGCGAGGGTCTAAGTTTCATCAATAGCGAGGTTTCTAGCTTCATTAATAGTGAGGGTCTTAGTTTCATCAATAGCGAAGGTCCTAGCTTCACCGATAGCGATGGTTCTAGTTTCATCAATAGCGAAGGTCCTAGCTTCACCGATAGCGATGGTTCTAGTTTCATCAATAGCGAAGGTCCTAGCTTCACCGATAGCGAGGGTTCTAGCTTCATCAATAGCGAGGGTCTAAGTTTCATCAATAGCGAGGTTTCTAGCTTCATCAATAGCGAGGGTCCTAGCTTCACCAATAGCGAAGGTCCTAGCTTCACCGATAGCGATGGTTCTAGTTTCATCAATAGCGAAGGTCCTAGCTTCACCGATAGCGAGGGTTCTAGCTTCATCAAAAGCGAGGGTCTAAGTTTTATCAATAGCGAGGTTTCTAGCTTCATTAATAGCGAGGGTCCTAGCTTCACCAATAGCGAGGGTCCTAGATTCACCAATAGTGAGGGTTCTAGCTTCATCAATAGCGGGGGTCTTAGTTTCATCAATAGCGATGGCCCTAGCTTCATCAAAAGTGAGGGTACTAGCTCCATCAATAGCGAGGGTTTTAGCTTCATCAATAGCGAGGGTTCTATTATAGTTTCATCAATAGCGAGGGTCTTAGTTTCATCAATAGCGAGGGTCCTAGCTTCATCGATAGCCAGGGTCTTAGCTTCCTCAATAGCTAAAAATCAGTTTGAGAAACTCCGGTCTGTTACAGCCTCGCAGCACGTGAGCAGAAACAGTTTGGCGTTTTCAATGACGCCTCAGCGATCTCGTCCCACGCCCTTAGCCAGTCCTTTTGCAACAAGTTGATTGTCACAACGGACGGGAATTGAAATTTATAACGGCCTCTAGCGAGAGTACAGCCAGCAATATTATTAATGCCGTTAATTTAGTCGTTTTTCAATGTCTTTATTCATTCGTAATCTGACTTACGGAATACGTTGCCTAATTTCTAGAATTAAATGGTAAATATTACGTTATAATTTGATTTATACATTATTATACTAACTACACGCAGAGAGGAAGTTTAAAAATATTATATACATAAATAACATTCTTCATGGACACAGATAACACCCAATCACGTGTTAATACTTTTTTATGGACAGAATAAACTTGAGTTATCTTTTATTTCTATTTTTCTTTTTTATACGCTTTGTATATACAACACTTTTATTAAAAATAAAATTATATAGACGTGTTTCGGACAAACAGTCCTTCTTCAGTAAAGATACAAACTAACTAACTAACTAACCATCACGCCGTCTCCCCGAGAGGGTAGGCAGAAAGAATAGACTGCCACACTTTAATCGATGCGGCACTCCATCCTTCTCTTTTCGCCCCCGCGAGAGACGCGGTGTGATGGGTTGCGAACCTCATCGCCACCAATAGGCATCTCCCGCGCACACTTCGATCGTCCAACGTCTACAAAATAAATCTAAAACAAATTATATAAAATACAATGATATAAAATAAAATAAAATAACAAATAAAAATAAATGATATAAATAATTAAAAATATAATATGTCTTTAAACACAAAGTTAATGACATATATAAATTATATGTATATGAGGGCACTACTAGGTAGATTATTAATAAAGTATTTTTGTATATTGTGTGCAAAGATACATATTGCAGTAAAGATACATATTTATAAAAATATTATATTATAAAATTGTTGTTGTTTACATGATCTGACAGATGTTATAAAGATTTATTTTGGAACGTTTATGCTTTTGTTATAACAAATATTATGATTCAATTTAAAATTTAAAAGTTCTTAATGGGGTTCAAGTAATTACTTACAACAAAGGAAATAAATCAAAGATTGGACTTGACGTTAAATTTATTTGATTATTTACAATATTTTCTTTATTTTGAAAAGCTTTTTTAATTTTAAAATTTCGAGATTGCTCAAAGATATATTTCTATTATTAACATGAAAATTTCAACGCCAATATCTATCAATAAAACAGAAAAATAGAAATAAACCATCATAACAACACAAAGTATGGCGTATATATAATAGAAGAAATTGAATTATCTTCTTCTTATTTTTCTTCAAGTGCCAAGTCGGGTCCCCCTGACGTCTTCTATCACTACTTGTCTTGCGAAGTTCTAAATAGAACCTCGACTGTTCCAATCCCAGTCCTGTTACGAATGTTCCGGAGCCAAGAGTTCAGCTTTCTCTCTACACTACAGCGACCTTCTATTTTGCCTTTAATGATCAAGTGTAGCAGCTCGTACTATTCTCCTCTAAGCACATGTCTCAGGTAGGACACCTTTCGGACCTTGATATCAGTCAGAAATTGTCTATAAATTCTTGCTCTTTGAGTCACAATAATTGCTAACCATATCGGTCCATAGAATTCGTAGCATTTTACGATGTATCCACATCTCGAATGCCTCTAGCTTGTTCGTAGTGCTGATTTATATATCTACAAGCGATTATTAAGATTATTTCATTGACAGTTTACTATTATTTTGTTAATTTGCGAGCCGTGAAAACGCTTTGTAATAAAGGGGAAAACGTGGCATATCCTAATCAATATATTTTTTTATTTATCAAATCAAATTTTAAAGGTTGGTCATGTCAGAAGCTGGAAGAATCGACGTGCGTGTATTACTCGCTGTATGAATGTGGAGGAAGCTAGAGAGGTATGTCAGGATAGAGTAGTGTGGCGGTCCATTTTCTCTACTTACCCCTGCGGGAAAACGGCGTGATGGTTTGTTGTTGTTGAAAATATAAACGCGCGTGTATAAACAACCTGTACGAATGTTATTTATTGTTTCTTGAACAATGATGTAAAACTTAATATTAAATAATTAATACGAATGAAAACGTCAGTTTTTTTTAAGTGTTATTATATTTTTGGGAATGACATGTTTCGCCCTTATCATCATCATCGGCTGTCCCTCGTGTCCGAGGAAGACTGTCATTCACGGTTGTGGGTCCGCATGTGACTGAAGAGCCCGATCCTGGACACACATATTTTGGGGCATCTGGGGCAGGGGAAGGCGCTTGTAATGGAGCCGTCACCGTCTCCCAGTGGTCTCTCCTTTATCCTCCTCCTCCTCTCAGCGGCGTCGTCTCTACGCTGTGCTTCAGATTCTTGTGTGCCTTTATGTTCGCCCTTATAAGGCATTATCACAAGCAGTTCAGGTCGCAGGGAAAATATAGTCTTTTTTCACCCTCAAATCTGGTGTTCCGCAAGGTTCAGTGCTAGGCCCAATATTATTTATAATGTTCACTAATGACATTGTCAAAATAATTGATTCATTTGGTCTGCTGTCTCATTGCTATGCTGACGACCAGCAAATTTATTTCTTTTGTGACCCTCATAACATCAGCCATCTAAAATCTATAACTTTAAAGTGCATTGAAGCTATATCGAATTGGATGGCCTCAAATAAATTAAAATTAAACCCTTCCAAAACGGAATTTCTCTGGACCGCCTCAATGAAGCGCCAGCACTTAGTCGATCATGCTCCGATATCAACATTCGGAATTGACATCATCCCTAATAACTCCATAAAACTTCTTGGAGTCAACTTCGAAGCAGATCTCTCATTAAAAACCCAAATAAATAAGACAGTGAGCGCCAGCTTCTTTCACCTAAGGCAGCTCAAAGCAATCAAAAGAAATATTCCCACTGATGCATTAAAAACACTTGTTAATTCCTTCGTCGTATCTCGACTCGACTATTGCAACGGCATATATGCCAACATACCCAAGAAACAAACGAACAAACTTCAATCCGTTTTCAATGCGGCAGCACGACTTATAAAAGGTGTTCCAAAAAACTCGCATATTTCACAACATCTAAAAGATCTTCATTGGCTCAAGTGTCCTGAAAGAATCCAGTATAAACTATGCTGGACGGTTTTTAAAGCGCTTCACGGAATGGCACCAGCCTATATATCTGAACTTTGTGTTGCTGATAGCCCTAACTTGCGGCAATCTACGCTTCGATCAGCAAACTCCTCGGCAATAGGCAGATTAGTTGAGCCAAAGCGCAACCCCGGACAAATTTCGGAGATCGGGCCTTCGCAGTGGCAGGTCCGTCCGCCTGGAATATGCTTCCTGCACGCCTCAGATGCATTGACAATCCGACAGACTTTAAATCTCACCTAAAACCCACCTTTTCAAAATATCCCATAAAATGTAAACAACGGTTATCTGATTGCTGGTGTCACATGCAGCTCTCATGACTAAAAACATTGTCAAAGCGCCCTTGAGGTGAGCTATTCACGAAAACGGCGCTATACAAATTAGCCTAATTATTATTATTATTATTATTATCAAATGTTACTTGATAATGTCTTAGAAGGGCGAAACACGTCTTTCCCATAAAATATTGTAAAACTTCTAGAAAACTGACGTTTTCATTCGTATTAATTACGTACGAATGTTGCTGAGACTAGAGTAGGATGTCTGCGACCCATCCACTTTTCATACCCTTTCGGAGAAATGAGGTGATGATTAGTTAGTTGTTGAGATATTCTGCGTTTTCGTTTTAACCGTATTTCACTGCATTAGTTGTACCGTTCGTTAATTTATTCTTATTTGCTTAACTCCATCTGTGGAATGTGGAAATCAAATAAACAGCGAGCAATCTTTCCCGCCGATTAGTATTGATGGCAATGGCCGCGTTGCATCCCCGTTCGGCTGCTTGATTTGCTTTCTGATTAGTTTTCGCCATGAATCTGTTTGCAGTCTCCGGACTGGGCGCACTGCAACGGCGCCAGATGCATTGATTTGATCTTATCGCTCTCGACGTGAGTCATATAAGGAATACCCGTATACTTCGTTTCCCGTGATATGGCAGATAAAAATCAATATTCATTTCCAAATAAAATATTTGCTGAGAGATGAAATTTCGTGAGAATGTTCTGACTTACTAAAGCATTATATTTCAGATAATTAAATGATTTTACTGAAATCTCTTGATGCAAGTTCATTTTGAATAATAATTAAATAAAACAATGTTTTTTAACTACTTCTACTTTTGTCTTTATTTCGACAGCGACAGGTTTCGCCAGGCTCACTGGACCATTCTGTCGATGTCAGCGAGCCTGGCGAAACTGGCCGCTGTCGAAATAAAGACAAAATATGATTTAGTCCAAAAACATCGTTTTATTTATTTATAAATATTTTTTTAAATTTTAGATAAACTTAAGGCGTTAACACTGTGGAATTCCATAATGTCGAATTTTTATGAATTAAAACACTGTTTTTTCCACTTTTGAGTTTATTTTTCTCGACATGTTTCGAAGGCTTACACCTTCATCATCGGGAGAACGATAAAGTTTATATCGTTCTCCCGATGATAAAGGTGTAAGCTTTCGAAACATGTCGGGGAAAAATGAACTCAAATTGTGAAAGTGGAAAACACAGCGTTTTAATTCATAAAAATTCGTAATTATCATTATATTTCACGTACGCAATGAACTTATTAACCAATAAGCGAGTACATCATTTCATGTATTATATATTATCTTTTTTTAACAACTTTAGGAAATTATCTTGATTATGGAAGACCGAGGAAAACGTTGCCCGTTTAAATCAATGAAATATCAAAAGTCAGCTACGCGAGGAGTCGGAGAAATCGACGTGTGTGCATGACACGACACGTGAATTTAAGGAAGCGAAACAAGTATGTCGGGAAAGAACAATGTGGGGGTCTATTATTTCTGCCTACCCCTTCAGGGCGACTGCGCGAAAATTCTTATCCATCAATATTTAAAAAAAATCTATTTAAAAATGGTATGGAAGCCTAGCCACTGCCTGGAGTTGCTCGACAGTGTAAAACCAAGGAATTTGCAATACTTTGGTCACGTAATGAGAGGAGAATAATACCAACTCCTACAATTAAGGGGGAAATAGCAGGAAGAAGAGGACCAGGTCGGAGAAGAAGAAGTCTCTTGGCTGCACAATTTAAGACAATGGATCATTAGTAGCACCACATCGCTGTTCAGGGCCGCAGTCAACAAGGTGGAAATAGCCCTGATGATCGTCAGCCTTCGCAGAGGAGACGGCATTTGGAAAAGAAGAAGAAGATTTAAACACACTCTTGCAAACGCTGTACGGTAATAATATTAAATATTATATTTATATTCAATTATGCTATCATAAAAAAATATCATCCCGCAATCATCTTCGAATACCGTTTTATTTTACGGGCATTCTGTGACTTATTAACCTTTTAATCTCATATTATGAATAAGACGATACATTTGACAATAAACATATTGATGTATCGTCATTTATTTTTTCATCCGACACTCGGTAATATTTTACATACTATATTTTATTTTATCAAACGAGAAATGACTATTGATAAAGTTATATGACCAAAAAGTTATACAAAAGTAACAAACCATCATATCGTTTCTCCGTACGTGTAGGCAGGCAAAATATTAGGTCCTTACATATGAAATTGGCGTTTTGTATGGGAGGAACATAAAGTTGATTTTTTTTAAATCAAATATATTTATTTTATCAAAGTATGTACCATTGCTATCTATGCACTTTTACCATCTCATAGGTAGTTCATCGATCCCTTTACTAAAAAAAAACATTCGGACGGGAATCAATAAAATCTTTGAAGTCGGTTTGGACTGCCCCATCGGATTTGATTTTTTTCCCTTGCAAGAAGTTATCCAAATTTCGAAAAAATAGTAATCTGTTGGAGCAAAGTTCGGAGAGTACGGTGGATGTCTTAGACATTCCAATTGAAGCTCTTCTAATTTGGTAGCCGTCTGTTGTGCAGTGTGTGGTCTAGCGTTATCATGAAGCAGCAGTGGCCTAGAGCGATTAACCAGCCTCGGTTGTTTAGCAGCTACCTTTTCCATCATGGTTTGCAGTTGCTGACAATAGACATCTGCCGTAATCGTCTGGCCAGATTTAAGAAAGCTGTAGTGAACGACACCAGCACTAGTCCACCAAACGCTCACAAGTAACTTTTTTGGAGTCAATTTTCGCTTGGGGCATGGTTTGGCTGGTTAGACAGGCTTAGACAGGCGAAACATGTCATTCACATAAAATATAATAAAACTTCTAGAAAGTATATATTTTCATTAGTAAACTTTGATCCGAGTTATCATTAGTATTCATTTTTTAATATGGAGTTTTACATGATTGTTTAGGAAGCAATAAATACATCTTTTAGTAATAATTTATTAATTTGATCATGCCATGTTTCCTCGGCCGTCCTAGACTTTTTTCTATTCACACTGCTTGTAAACAATGTTTTAACCATTCTTTTCTCATCCATTCGTTCCATATGTCCAAACCTAATAAGACCCTTAGGATACAATCATTTACCTAACATTTCTTTCTTATTTCGTCGTTTGGTATTCTATCATACATCGTTTTTCTGCAAATTTTTCTTAGTGATCTCATTTCCACAGACGTTTTCATTTGACTAAACATACATATGTACATATTTGCATGTGCCTCGCAATTTTCGAATTTTTAATAGTGTTCTATTGTTCCAAAGATGATGTGAAACAAAAAAGGACACGCATAAAACAGGTTTACTACTCGGGAACAATAAAAAATCTTTAAAATAATGTTTATTTTCCATTGTTCGGCTAACACATGAACCATACTTAAATCATTTTTATGTCTGCGGAATCGATCCTTTCGGTTGTGCTTTCGTCACCCGCGGAGTAATTTCCAAGACGAGAACATACTTGGAGGCGACGGAAGTTTTAGTGGATATGCGACATGATGCAGTCGTTATGGCGGCATCTCAGTGTGATGTTAAACATGCCAAGGAGTGAGATTATATCGTGTTATGGTTTTCCGACTCTCTCGTCAAATGGACTCTCTCGAGAGTAATTTATTGTAAAGTGCTTCCCACGAAGTTACCCTATTGCGTCGTAAAAAGACATATAATCTCAACGTTTTTGCTGTTGTAATTTATTACGTAAGATTTTTAATTTACGTTAATGCGATTTAGTATTAATCAGAGGTTACCAAAGTGGTACTATCTGTTACCCTGGGGGTACCAGAGAGAACTAATAGGAGGTTATGAGTTAGGTACTAATATTTTTTAACTACAAAAAAATCCTTCTTCCTCTTATTGTAGATCTTGCGATCTGTTTATACAGGATATCAAATTTCTTACTGTGATGAAGACATCCAGCTTTCTCTCTATCTCTTTTGTGATCGTCCTGGTGGTCGACGGCCCTCTGGAGTCTGGCGCATCACGATTTTAGAAATCCTCGCTGGATCCATTCTCTCGATGTGGTCCCTCCTGTGTTTACTCCGTCTCACTATGCCATCAATTTTGCAGGATCTGCGAATCTCTTCGTTGGATATTCTATCTCTAGGGGTTTTACCCGCGATATGTCGCAATGTTTTCATTTCTGTGACTCTTAGGAGATGTTAAATTCTCCTAAAAAACACTGTGTAAATATTCAATGTATTTATCAAATTTGTAACATACCTAAATTGTCCACAATTTTGGTAATAAAAAAAAACTACCTACAATTTTGTGTATTTCTCTAAAAACAGTATGCAAACCACATGTGCATTTTTTTTTTAATTTTATTAATTTACAAAATACGAGTATTTTCTTGAAATCAAAAATACTGTCATTGTTGCAGACATTTTAAGTGAAATTTTTGTTGCAAATAACAAATTGAAAACCTATTATTAAATAGTTAGCAGTACAATAATATCATTCTTCTTATTAGGATTATTTTATAAATACGAGTATGTAAGGATTAATTTTATTTCAATAGAGACGAAATGCAAACTGGAAACTGAATATGGTGATCGAGGTGTTTACAGGACTTATGACCTGTCATTGGTTGGGTTAAGCGCACGCTTTACGAGTATGTACTTCAACAATTTAACAATTAAAGTATATGCGTATATTATTTATAACACTAAAGATATGTACGTTCAAAAATATTCACTACGTTTTCTATTTATTTATTTTATTAAAAACGTACATTTCCGTGGGAGCCATTTGCACTTTTTTTTCTGTAAATGGCACCCTGGGTCAAATAAGTTTGGGAAACTATAGTATACATTAACATTATTGTTTCGCATCTCGGATATTACATGGTTCTCGGGACGTAGGTTTGGGATAAATATGGAGTTTTATAGTCGACATTATATTAATTGTTTATCGTGTTGACTCATATTATTATATATGTATTGCTTGAAAAGAGGCATTATGTGTGGTTCCATTTACAATTTAGGTACACTGGATAAGATTGATAATAGCATGGCTAAATAGTTTAATATTGGAATTTGAATGATTTTGAAAAACTTTGTACTTTTTTTTCACAACACTAATTGCACTTTTAATGAATAATTTTCGTACCGCAGAGGTTATTGCTCCGCGTAAATTATTATTATATTTTTTTATACATGATTTAAAGTTCTTATTCTTTATCGAGGAAGTGCCTCCAAGTTTGCTGTTACTATCACCTATATGGTGCCTCTGGAAACGACACAAAGTCTGGCACAATTTCCTTCACATTGGCAAGAGAGATAGGGGAGATGAGACCCTATTTAAGTCATCCTTGCGAGACAAGCATTCCATTGACACGAAAAAGAGGAAGAATTTAAATTTAACATTTTTATACCGAGAAAGGACGTCTTCAGTCCGAAACATGTTTGTAAAAGTACAAAAAAGAATGTGAATCCACAACATAAAGTGATTGCGAATGTAGAAGAATGTTGAAATTTACAAATGAACCAAGTTAAACCTGTAAAACCAGGACGCTCCTTTCTTTACTGTTAGATTTTTTTATATTTCACACGCAATATTGTTTTTATGTTTACGCCTTAAAAGGTTATAAGTATAAACTTGAACCGGGATATATTTTTATGTACTCATAAAGTCCTCGAGTGGTATATTCCATAACTCTTTAATTATATTGAATAGTTCGCTTATATGAACGGCAGAATCATATTTCAGTACGAAACTTAATCTGTTATTACTGAAGCACTAACTTAACACAACTTCCCTCTTGAGTATTCGAGAGGTTAACATTTTAACCTTTTTTTTCTTCTTAATAATAATGCTTCTTTTATTCGTTTTTAATTACTTAGTGAACGCATGTTCAAGCGGAGTATAGAGCTGCTTAAAAAAATACGAAATTAGGACATACAAATGCAGATGTGAAATCACTTGACTATAGAATTTCGACTGCAATTTAAAGGAATTTAAAACCAGACAGAAACGCCATTATCATAATTATGTATATCCCATTTGTCTGGAGCAGGCTTCAGTGTGGAGTGGTAATTTATAAACTCTGCACAAGTCGTGTTAGAAGAGAGCTTGTGATTTTCTTAATGTCTCTATCCCACTGCATTTCTCTCGGGCGTACTGGGAACTAATGGAGCCAATTATACAATTAAGAGGAGATTTCATGCAGGAAGAAACTTCTACTAGATTTAACTGACACGTAATCTGTTTAAGGGTAGATCTTTTAGGAAAACCCCCAGCACTGCAACTTGATGCGAAATACTAGGGTTCAGAATGAGAGTTTCTCTCTCAACTCTTTCTTAGTATCGGTGAAAACAGATTGCATTTTTATTATATCCTTAGTAAAACGAATCATGTTAACCATAAGATTATCAGTATAATCGTGTATAGTAAGTTATACATCATTGCTTAGACAATATCAAAATGATGTATTTATTTATTGATCAGTTACCAATAGTTTTAATGACTCCCAACTGGGGTAACTCCTTCTAGGACGGCATTTTAGCACTATGTTTAATCACAATAATACGGAAATAGGGAAAAAAAGTTTAGAATTTTAAATATAAATTTATTGCACTACGTATTTAACAATGGTATATACGAATAAGGGTTGATTGTTTTGATCATCTCAAATGATTTGAAGTAATGGCAAACATAATATTATACCATACCAGGGGGTATACATCTTTTCCGGTTTCACGAAAAGATAGCGCCACCGAACAGTACGCAGCGTATAAATTTGACGCTACATCAGTTTGTTCAATAGCGTCTATGTTGTATCGTTCAGTGATCATGTCGACGTTTGTACCTAAAAAAGAACATTTGCGACACGCATTGCTTTTCTTATTTAATCAAAAGAAAAAGGCTGTGGAAATACATCGTTTGCTGATACATATTGTGAACGCGCTCCATCGATTAGAACATGTGAGACATGGTTTCAACAATTTAAACGTGGTATATACTAAATCAGACAAAGAGAAATTAATTTTTGCAGAGCGACACTAAATGACAGCCATTTTGCACGATAACAAATAATATATTATAACAATCCACCACGCCGTTTCCCGGGAGGGGTAGGCAGAAAGAATCTTTTCACACTTTTCGATCCTGACACACCGCTCTAGATTCCTCTGCATTCATACAGCCATAAAATGGCCGACCTTTAATGTATTAATTACTAGAAAAGTTTTGCCATACGGATGTCAATGGGGTCACTTGTATCGGTGAGATTTAATGTAACGCGTGACGTTAGATTTTTTTCTTTACCTATTTTTCTCTAAAATGAAAATGGCCTCAATAATTTTCAGAGCGTGTGATCATTTTCAAATCAAATCAGTTTATTAACTCAATAGACATTACAGAAAGGAACATGTTTAAGGCATCTATTAAGTACAGGTAAAATATTATAAAAATACAACAAAGTACCAGGAACGCATTAGAGATGGTTCGACATTAGGAAGACAAGATACTTTCTAAAGTCAAGAGTATTTGTCCCCTGGACGTACTTTCACTAACATGAAAGATGTCGATCTCCGAGGAGACCGCGTTCAGCAGACTAATTGCTCTTCCCACCAGTGTCACCAGAGGCAGATTGGTTCTGGCGGCCGGTAGGTAAAACAATCTGTGCTCTCGCTGTCGGAGATATCTATCGGGGACAAAAAGACCAACATCCTCCAGTACGGCCGAGTTCTCTGAAGTATCCCCTAATTAATCTGAATAAATGGGTTATTAGATGTCCATCTCTTCGAAGCTGTAGAGAATTGGTTCCGAGCATTCCCAGAAGAAATGCCGTGGGATAGAGCCACGGATAACTACCATACTCCCTCATGTAGAGATACCTCAGATTTTTTTTCTGAACCCTCTTCAGTATAATGGAATATCTCGCTTCGTGAGGACTCCATATCACAGAACCACTTTCGAGTCTGCTCCGAACCAATGCGTTGTATAGGACTCTGAGCACATTGGGATCCCTGAAAACTCTTCCGGTCCGGACGATGAGCCCCAACATCCTCAGTGCAATGCAACAAATAATTTTATAATATTGCTTGTCAAATACGCTGTAATTATACTCGTATTTTAATGCTTGATTGCATACTCCCTTGTATGCAGAATATAATGCATTGTGAACGCCACGAACTGAATGTTATCATAGAAGTATCAAAACTATTGTGCTTGTTTAATATTGCTTTCGTTTTCATTAATCCCATCTTGGATAATCTATAGCCCTATTGAATTATTTATTCTCCCGCGATGGTATGTCATGGCTTGATAGGTTGTGCCGGGTCCGCCCACGGCCCGGAATGGGAGCACGGGCATTATTAGTGAACCACACCGTGGGGTACCTAAACTGGTTCTCAATATGGTTTACTGGATCCACTTGGTGATATAATGGGTACATTATGCCGCTGTAAGGCCGTTTTCGATCCGTTCCGATCGATTAATATCTCAGTTACCCCCGCGTCCTCTGTCGTGGGACCCGTCTAGATTCCGGGGGGCCCTAATAACAAAACGTTTATGAATGGAAGGTTTGTTTGCTTTGCCTTATATGCGATTTAATTAATCAGTTTGTGAGATTTATTTATTAACCGACTACACGGTTTTAATACTTTTTCGTCTTTGATGGCAACCTTCATGTTTGGAAGTCAAACTTGGAGCTGGCAAAAGATGGATGAAAGCAGAATAAACGCCGTAGAAATGAGATCACTAAGAAGAATGTGCGGGAAAACGTTGTATGATAGAATACCGAACGATGAAATAAGAAAGAAATGTAAGGCAGATGACTGCATCATGGATAAAATTAAAAAAGGATCCCTGAGATGGTTTGGACATGTGGAACGAATGGTTGAGATTGGAATGGTTAAAAAGTTGTACACAAGCATCGTGAGTGGAAAAAGAAGCCGAGGACGACCGAGGAAAACATGGCATGACCAAATTAATCAATTACTAAAAGGCGGTCACATTCGAAGTCGGAATAATCGACGTGCGTGCATGTTACGATGTATGAATGTAGAAGAATTGCATTGCAGAGCATTGTGGCGATCTATTTCTCTGCCTACCCCTCCGGGGAAATGGCGTGATGGTTAGTAAGTTAGTTAGTTAGTTAGTCTTTGATGGCCCTACAGCCCATATCGAGCCTCGTCTCCAAATTCTCATGCCCTTTACTTCGACATTCCAACTTGACACTCGTAGCAATATCGCCGCATCTCTCCCAACTGCATCCACCTGTCGTAGCCTTGGACGTCTGGGAACGTTGTAAATATTGTACAGCTCGTCATTATGCCGTATTCTCCAGTGTTCACCGTCATTTACAGAATTGCACAGATCAATTCTTAAATAGTATCTCACATGGGTGTATACATTTTTATAATCATAACGGGATCCTCGTCTCTAAGATATTAAAAAATCAAGTTCAAGATCTTCGCAACCTCCTTTTCCCCATTATAAACCATTTGCTAAAAATGCTTCTGCCGCACAGTTGTCAGTGGGTAATGGGTGTTGCATATTTTAATAACTAGTTCCTAGTAGACTTTGACACGGAAATTGTGTCTCACGCTGGCCGTGCCCAGCGGAGACAGACTTGGGGTGAAAATCGTCGTTTATACTCGGCGCAGACAACTTTGTAAGCGGCTTTCTTTGTTTTTACCGCTTGTAATTACTTTATCGGTAGATCTTATTACCAGACAGGCGTCCGCTATCCACCGCTCGCTGAAAGATCACATGGAAAAAGTTACACTTGTCTAGTTCATCTTCACTGCGACTTGTTTTTCATAGCGTCAGTCTGTATACGAAGGTTGATTTAAATACTCGATCACAATTAAGATACTCATTAGCATTAAGGTGTCCATTAAATCCTCTGTAGACCAGAGTCCTAGCGCTTAATAGACATGCATAAATCACTATCTCAACCACTACAGTTCATATCCCTTTGCGCCCGGAGATTTAGAAGTTGTAGGTAATATATTGTGCTTCTCAGGACCACGTAAATGGAATATCCTAGATAAGATTAAATCTAGGATAGATTTATGGTATATACGAGTATATATTTTTTAAATCTGTGTCGCGCGCCTTTGAAGTAAGCCTATCACCTAAATTCTTAAACTTTTTTCGGTCCATCCTCCGATACATACATTATAAAAAATTTGGCGTAAATTAAATGTATTTATTTTTTTGATGTGGTTTTTATTTTGTAAAATTTAATTCTATAATATAAGATATACAATGAAAACGCGATTGTTTTGTGTGGAAGTGAAGCATGGAACTGGCAAAAGAAGGATAAAAGTAGAATAAATGCCGTAGAAATGAGATCTCTAAGACGAATGTGTGATAAATCTGTATATGATAGTGTGTCAAATGCAAGTATAAGAAGTGAATGCGGTGCGAATGAAAGTGTTATGAACAAAACAATGAACATATTTATAATTAAAAAAATGCTTTATATGAAAGGAGGAGTATATAAAAAAAATGACGGCCATGTACTCTTGACAAAACGGCCAATTGATTCAATCACCCAAGCATGCAAATTAATAAGAGTGTCATCGAATATAGTTGTTCCCTTCATTTCTTGTATGATTTTCTACTAATTGTATATTCGCTGCATAACCGAGAAAATTTTCTCCAGTACTTTCGATTTAATTTTAAACGTTTTCCGTATTTCTAATGCTTTTTTCATAACTTCCTAATATTTTTTTCTCCTCGTGATAAGATCAAACGTGCTCGACTGATTATGGAAATTGCACACGATACCACAACTACTGTGGATTTATAGGATATTTGATTGAGGGCATTTATAAAATTAATAGCAAATTAAATCAATAAGCCTTAGAGCAATAAAACACCCTCAATCTTCTATCTAAAAAGTCCTTTCAATCTTTAACTCATTGATATGTCTATTGTTATGTCCCTGGTACTCGTCAAGTTAACTAACACGTGTCATATATATGTTTCTAGGTTCTTGCACATAGTTTGTAATAATTTTGGTTAGTTTATATCGTTCTCCCGATGATGAAGGTGTAAGCCTTCGAAACATGTCGAGAAAAATAAACTCAAAAGAGGAAAAAACAGTGTTTTAATGTGGTCGCCTTTTAGCAATTGTTTTCCTCGGCCGTCCTCGGTTTATTTTTCCACACTTCGTGTTTCCATTTTTTTTAGGTCCTGATGCACACGACTTATTGATCAGACTAAAGTCAGTCGTAGCGAGCAAACAGCTAAACAAAATTTCTAAATCTAAACTTAATCCTGATTTTTATCAAAAGGTATTTAAATCTGTGCATATTCTTGATATTCCCGTTTTAAATGTTCCTTCACCCGTTTATTTCCTCTTGCGTTCTTAGCCCATGAGTGTTGTGACTTGGGAATTGCAAATATTTCGCCCGCCCGGTTCAGTTCCTCGTTTTGTGAGATTCTTCGGTGGCGTGAGTGGTGAGTGGTACTCTCTATTAATATTATTGTTTGCCCGCCGGCCAATGCACTCTCCTGTGTTGAGAGCAATGGCACGGCAAGCCGGTAAAGTCTACATGCACCACCCGACAGCGCGGGGGACTTTATGGCCATTAACTGCCGAACGGGGGTGAAAAATAACAATTTTCTAAATATTACATACGTTTTTACCTCGGCGCCGTCACGCGATGTGCCTGCACTATTACAGTATAACTGCGATGCATGCGATTATCTGATTATATAACTAACTATCCATCACGCCGTCTCTGCGAAGGGGTAGGCAAAAATAATGGACCGCCACACTTTCTCTCGCCCATCTCGCTTCCTCAATGTTAATACATAGTGTCATGCACGCACGTCGATTTCTCCGACTTGCGTGTTGTTTCACACGTGGCCGATATTTAATATTTCGGTACTTATTTGGCAAAAGGTGCCAGATGCGTTTTTTTGTGAAATTGAGTTAAATATCACATCAGTATTATTTTTGCACACTTTATGTTTTGACAAAACGTTAGAGCTGTACTTTTTTTTTAGGTACAATTGCATTCAACCCCTATTTTTTTTTTAATATTCAAATATATTTTTTGAATTTAGTTACTAGTATATATTGTAGATACTTTTAAACCGATCGCTTTTTAAGCGGTCACATTTAGATTTTTAGATTTAAAACACGTCTTAATGCGCCCTTGAGGTGATTACATCACAAAAACGGCGCTTTAAAAGTTAGCATATTATTATTATTATTATTATTATTATTATTATTATTATTATTATTATTATAACGTTATGCTACGTAAATTGACATTTGAAATAAACAGTTAGGACCAAAAATATTTTTTTTATAAATAATCAA